>LR738713.1:405563953-405692404 GCA_902687465.1 Secale cereale
GGGGGGTAGGACAAAAGATGTCATGCAAGTTCTTTTCCATAAGCACGTATGACTATATTCGGAATACATGTCTACATTGCATTGATGAACTAGAGCTAGTTTTATGTCACCCTAGGTTATAACTTCTACATGATGAATTGCATCCGATATAATTTCCCATCACCGATCCAATGCCTACGAGCTTTTCCTATATTGCTTGTTGCTTATTTACTTTTCCGTTGCTACTATCACAAAAACTACAAAAACACTATCGTTACTTTTATTGCTGCTACCGCCACTATCATATTACTTTGCTACTAAACTATCTTGCTGCAGATACTAAGTTTTCAGGTGTGGTTGAATTGACAACTCAGCTGCTAATAGTTAAGAGTATTCTTTGGCTCCCCTTGTGTCGAATCAATAAATTTGGGTTGAATACTTTACCCCCGAGTACTGTTGCGATCCTCTACACTTGTGGGTTATCAAGACTATTTTCTGGCGCCGTTGCCGGGGAGGCTTACGCAAAATTCATATACCAAGTACCTATCACAAACCCTTATCCTTCGCATTACATTTTTGCCTCTCGTTTTCCTCTCCCCCACTTCACCCTTGCCGTTTTATTCGCCCTCCTTTTTCCGTTCGCCTTTCTGTTTGCTTGTGTTGCTATGTGCCCTCAATTAGCTTGCATCTTCGCTTGCTAAAGTATGGATCCTCATCCACTTGCTAATCTCTTTAAGAGATCCAATTATGTTGAACATATTGCTAGTGAGCTGCGTGCACTAGATTATCTTTATGAGGTTTTGCTTGAAATTTATGAGTCTGAAAATTGTGATGAAGTATTGAAAGAAAATTATAAAGTGCTTCACAATAGCTCCTTGAGTAAAAAGCATGATTGCAATGATGTTCCTATAAATTCTATTGATGTCAATTGTGCTAATGATATGCAAAACCCTAAGCTTGGGGATGCTTATTTTGCTATGTACACTACTTGTTGCTATGATCATAATTGGGGTGATTCTTCTTATGATCTTGAAAAATTATTTAAGCCCCATGATGAATATGAGATTGATAATAATGTTTGCCATAATATTGAAAGTGGGTTTGGAAGAGTGTCAACTTTTGATCTCACTATTTTGGAAGAGTGTCAACTTCGTATGCATGTGGATCGTGTTGAAAATATGTTTTGTGATAGCTATATTGTTGAATTTGCTTATGATCCTACATGCAATTATTATGAGAGAGGAAAATATGGTTGTAAGAATTTTCATGTTACTAAATTACCTCTCGTTATGTTGAGATTGCTATTGGCTCTCTCTTCTTCCTTGCATATGCTAGATCTTGATTGTCTTGCTAATTTGTTTTCCTATAAAATGCCTATGCATAGGAAGTATGTTAGACTTAGATGTGATTTTCACATGCTTTATGATGCTCTTTTCGTGCTTCAATTCTTATCCTTCATGTGAGCATCATTGAAATCTCAAGCCGATCTTAATGGCTATAAAGCAAGAGCTTGTTGGGAGGCAACCCAATTATATATATATATATATATATTTTGCTGCTGTTAGGGAATAAATATTGCATCTAGCTTATGTTTAGATGTGGTTTTGTGTTTTATTTAGTTTTTGTGCCAAGTAGACCCTTTGGGAAGACTTGTGTGAAGTTTATATGATCTTGCTGTGAAAAACAGAATCGTTAGTGGTCATCAGATTTTACTGGAGCGTGCTATTTAGTTGATTCTTTTTGCAGATGATTAATAGACAAATTCCTCATGTTTACCAATTTATTTAGAATTTTTTGGGGTTACAGAACTATGCGAAACCTGCAGATTACTACAGACTGTTATGTTTTTGACAGATTCTGTTTTTCGTGTGTTGTTTGCTTATTTCAATGCATCTATGAGTAATATTGGGAGGTATGAACCATAGAGAAGTTGGAATACAGTAGGTTTAACACCAATATAAAAAAAGAATGAATTAACTACAGTACCTTTGAGTAGTGGTTTGCTTTCTTATACTAACGGAGCTCACGAGCATTTTTGTCTAAGTTTTGTGTTGTGAAGTTTTCAAGTTTTGGGTATTGCTTTGATGGACTACGGAACAAAGAGTAGCAAGGACCTAAGCTTGGGGATGCCCATGGAACCCCAAGTAAAATTCAAGGACAATCAAAAGCCTAAGCTTGGGGATGCCCCGGGAAGGCATCCCCTCTTTCGTCTTCATCCATCGGTAACTATACTTGGAGCTATATTTTTATTCACCACATGATATGTGTTTTGCTTGGAGCGTCTTGTATAATTTGAGTCTTTGCTTGTTAGTTTGCCACAATTATCCTTGCTGGACACACCTATTTTAGAGAGTTAAACATGGCCTAGGAATTGATAGAACACTCTATGTGCTTCACTTATATCTTTTGAGTTGAATAGTTTTTGCTCTAGTGCTTCACTTATACCTTTTAGAGCACGGTGGTGATTATATTTTTAAGAAATTGTGACTCTCATGCTTCGCTTATATCCATTTGAGAGTCTATTAAAACAGCATGGTAATGTGTTTAGGCTAAAAAACTAGTCTTCAGATGATAGACATCCAATATCAATGTAGTAAAAACTTTCACACTAAGTGCATTGAATATGATGAGATGTTGGATCATTGATAATAGTTTTGATATATGAGGATAATGATATTAGAGTCGTGCTAGTGGAGTTATTATGGAATATAGAAATACTTGTGTCAAGATTAGTGATTCCCTTAGCATGCACGTATGGTGAACCGCTATGTGATGAAGTTAGAGCATGATGTATTTATAAAGTGTCGGTGTACTAAGGTAGGGGTACCCCAGTACCCCAACTTGTGCACGGGCAGTTGCAGCTTTCCCGCGGCAAGGTTTACCGCGTGCTCGCCGGAGACCTTCCTGCCTCCTATTAAACCATTCAAAAACAAAGTATACGAGACAGAAGATCGAGACCCCGGCAAGAGGAGCTTGCCGGGAAGGCCGTACCAGGCTCAAGGCTGTTCCACTAACACAAGACCCTGGCAAGAGGAGCTTACCAGGAAGATTAGAAGATATTGCCTCGGCGCTATGCGCGCCCCGGCAAGGGGCCCGGGGAGCAGCAAGTTCCCGGGCCCGGCAAGATCAAGGCCCCGGCAAGGCGCTTGCCGGGGAGGCTACGCTGTGTGCCCGCGCTCCAGCTCATCGGCCCACGCGTCGCCCTGGGGCCTAACCAGGGACGCGTGGCGGATGGCTGTGCAGCATGGGGTACACGGTGGCACACCACGGTGATAAATCCGTCGCCGTGGCGGACGGAGGCGCTAAGGCGGGAGCTTTTGGGGTCGACGGCGACGGGCATTAAATGCCCTTGTCCCCCACTGTTAAAGTAGGTATAGACCACTGTTCTGTACTGTAGCTCCACTGTTCCCGCACTGTTACAACTACCACCTCTTTTACTTTTTTACCCCTTTCTCCTACGTTGACACCTGTCGGTGACCCCTTGCACTATAAAAGGAGGCCCATGCACAACGTGGAGGGGGTTCGAAACCTAGATTACTCTCACGCACGGTGTAGCTGCTTCTTCAAGCTCCCGAGCGCCCCACTCAATACACAACCAAGCAGGAGTAGGGTTTTACGCATCCGTGCGGCCCGAACCTGGGTAAAACTGCCCGCGCGTCTGCTTCGATCTGCTCTTTGTGCTCCCTCCGCCCTCGTACCGCACAGACAAGGGGCTCCGGTCCCATAGGTGTTCGTGGCGGACAGTTTCCCCCGACATCTTTGGCGCGCCAGGTAGGGGGCGTCGAGGTTGTGCGAACCTGATCCGGCGTTCGCGCGGGCGCATTCTTCATCAACCTCTCCAGTTTCATCAGCAACTTCATCAGCGACAACTCCATGGCCCCGAAGAAGAAGCCTTCGGAGGTCGGAGGCCCGTCTGCGTCTCATCCGCCGCCACCAGAGCCAACGGTGGGCGGGGGAGACGCCGTCGGAAGGGTGGTTGCCGGCGAGGACACTCACGGTGCCACCAGATCCAAGAACAAGACGGATGACCGGACCTCGGTCTCCGTGGACGCGCCGCGTCCATCACAGCACACGACGACCCCGCAGCGCCATACCACGGGAGGTGGTATCCGCTTGCTGGGACAAGGCCAAACTGGAGGTTCGCGGGACGCCCCGGACCCCCGTCCGGGCACAAGCAAAGCGAAGGCGCCGGCGCGAGACCCCGCTCCTTCTAACGTCGTTAGAAGTCCGAGCGTATCCCGCTCCTCGCACCGCTCGCCCGCGTTCCCCACTACTCCGGCAGAAGCGCTCGCAAGGGCGCAGCTGCTTCTCGATTTTCCTCCGGCGGCCGACAAGGCCGAAGAATGGAGGGCCACTATCCGGAGCCTGATAGACTTCGCCAACAACGGCTCTCCGCAGCAGCCGTCGGCCTCGCGGCCGCGGCAGGCTGAGAAGACGAAGGCTATCGGCGACAAGACTACCGGGGGTGCGACAAGCGTGCACTCCCCGCCGCAGAAGCAAAAGACGCCGCCCCGCCGGAACAACCCCGACGACGGCTCCACAGCCTCGTCGGACCCGCGGGCCCGTCGGGACCAGCGCCAGGTCCTCGACGACCGGCGAGATGAAGACGCTCGGACCACGATCGAGCGCCGCCGAGAAGCTCGGCGACAATCCGACAAGAGAGCTGGGAACACTGTCGACGCACCCGCGCCCGGTGAACCAGGCGACTTGCCGTACGCGGCAGGCTGCCCTGCGTTCACCCGCGAGCTGCGGCGCGTCCAGTGGCCCAGCATGAAGAACTTTAAGCCCGACGTACCGGAGAAGTACGACGGCAAGACGCACCCCTCGGAGTTTCTCAGCGTCTACACTATCGCAGTGCAAGCTGCCGGGGGGCGCGACGAGAAGATCCTAGCCAACTACTTCCCGCTCGTGCTGAAGCCGAACGTCCGTTCGTGGCTCATGCACTTGCCGGAAGGCTCTATCTCTTCTTGGGCCGACCTCTGCCATCAGTTTGTTGGCGCCTTCACCGGCGGCCACAAACCCCATGGCCAGGAGAGCGATCTCCATATCTTGGCCCAGAAGGAAGGCGAACCCTTGCGCAAGTATATCCAGCGCTTCAGCCGGGTACAGCACAACATCCCAGACGTTCACCCTGCCGCGGTTATCAGCGCGTTCCATCAGAACGTGCGAAACCGCCGCATGCGTGAGGAGATGGCGATGACCAAGATCAGGGACGTCAGCGAGCTTTACGCTCTTGCTGACAAGTGCGCCCGCGCGGAAGAGGGGAGGAAACTCCCCGGGGAGGATGCTGGCGCAGGGGGAAGCGACAGCGACGACGCCGCCCCGGCAAAGAAGAGTCGGCGGCGGAACAACAGGAAGAAGGGCAAGAAGGAAGTGCTTGCCGTCGAGAAGTCCGGCAAGGAGGCCCCCGCCAAGCAAGCGCAGGCTGGCGGCTCCGGCAAGGAGCCTGCCCCTGCGGCGGCGGCCGACAAGCCGGGTAGCTCCGACAAGCAATACTGTAAGATTCACCGCACCAAGGGTCACGATCTCTCCAATTGCAAGCGCGTCGAGTACCTCGTCGAGCAGCAAAAAGCTGAGTACGAGAGGCGCGACAAGGAGAAGGCCCAAGGTGGCGGGGAAGAGCCCAGCAAGAAGCGGCCGTTTAACGGCCGGGGAGGACGCCGCGGCAAGGCCAAGCAGCGGCAAGGAGATCGACCTCCCCGGGGCCGCGACAACGAGGAAGACGACGATGAAGACATGGAGGACGACGAGAACAGCGAGCAGGAGTTCCAGAAGGCCACGGAGGTCCTGTGCGTCGACGGTGGCGCCTCCCTGCACACCTCCCACCGCCAGCTGAAACAGTGGGTGCGTGAGGTGAATGCAGCGGAGCCGCCCGTGGAGTCGCGCAGGCTCCTCAAATGGTCCAGCACGCCCATCGTTTTTGACCTTGAGGATCACCCTGACCGCACCACGGCGGTCGGGTGCTTGCCGATGCTGGTTTCCCCCACCATCCGCAACCTCAAGGTCACCAAAATGTTGGTTGACGGCGGGGCCGGGCTGAACTTGATCTCCTCTGCTGTGATCAAGAAGCTCCAGATTCAAGACGGCGAGCTCGAAGAGACCGGTTCATTCCAAGGAATCAACCCGGGAAGGAGCAAGCCCAAGGGAAAGATTACTCTGCCGGTGACCTTTGGCGGGGAGCTCAACTTCAGGACTGAGCGCATCACTTTTGACGTTGCCGATATTCCATTGCCCTACAATGGAATACTCGGCCGTCCCGCCCTCGCCAAGTTCATGGCAGCTTCCCACTATGCCTACAACGTGCTGAAGATGCCGGGGCCGATAAGCGTCATCACTGTCCACAGCGACAAGAAGGATGCGCTTATCTGCGCCGACAAGATTTACCGGGATGCGGCAGCTGCGGCCGAGAAGGATACTCTTGCCGCTGAAGCTCCCGGGGGGAAGAAGACGAAGACCAAGTCCGGCAAGTGCTCTGGGACCCACTCCGGCAACCGCACCTCTTCGGAGTGCTGCGCTGCCGTCGAGGACGTTCCATCGAGCTCCACCGGCAAGAGCAAGAAAGGAATGGCTGCTCCACCGGCAACCAAGAAGGTGTCCGCAAAGGAGGATGGCACTGGTGGTACCTTCACCATCAGTGCCACCCTTGACAGCAAATAGGAAAGCGCGCTCGTCGCCTTCCTGCGGGCGAATGTCGATGTGTTCGCTTGGCAACCATCTGACATCCCCGGCGTTCCCAGGAAGGTGATTGAGCACAAGCTTGCTGTCTGTCCTCATGCGCGGCCCATCAAGCAGAAAGTGAGGAAGCAAGCCGTGGAGCGCCAAGAGTTCATCAATGAGGAGATCAAGAAACTAGAGGCAGCAGGCCTAGTTAGAGGTGTGATCCATCCGACGTGGCTGGCAAACCCAGTCGTCGTGCGCAAGGCCAATGGGAAGTGGAGACTGTGTATAGACTTCACTGATGTCAATAAAGCATGTCCCAAGGATCCCTTCCCTTTGCCGCGCATTGACCAGATCGTTGACTCCACTGCCGGATGTGAGCTACTCTGTTTTCTTGATGCATACTCAGGCTATCACCAGATTTTCATGGCCAAGGAAGATGAAGAGAAGACTGCATTTATCACTCCATGTGGCACCTATTGCTTTATCCGCATGCCATTTGGATTGAAGAATGCAGGCTCAACCTTTGCAAGGGTAGTGTACACTGCTTTTGAGCCACAGATCCACAGGAATGTAGAAGCCTACATGGATGACATCGTGGTGAAGAGCAAGAGCAAAGAAACACTGATTCAAGACTTGGAAGAAACATTCCAGAACTTGCGCAGGATACAGCTCAAGTTGAACCCCGAGAAGTGCGTCTTCGGAGTTCCCTCCGGCAAGCTTCTCGGGTTCTTTGTATCACAGAGGGGGATTGAGGCCAACCCCGACAAGATGAAAGCCATCGAGCAGATAGAAGCCCCGAAGCGCGTCAAGGATGTCAGAAGGCTTGCAGGTTGCGTTGCCGCCCTCAGTAGGTTCATTTCAAAATCCGCAGAACGCGCCCTACCTTTCTTCAAGATCTTGAAGAAGGCAGGTCCCATGAAGTGGACTCCGGAAGCGGAGGCGGCGTTGCAGGATTTGAAACGGTACCTGTCCTCCACTCCTACACTTGTCGCACCTAGACCACAGGAAAAGTTGTTGCTATATTTAGCGGCAACCAACCAGGTGGTTAGTGCTGCGTTAGTGGCGGAGAGGGAGTCCGACGAGGAGTCAGCGTCACCGGCAAGCGAATCTAGCGACAAGCAGGGGACTGTCCCGACAAGCTCTGACCCCGACAAGGAAGACTCTGCGCAGGAGCAAGGAGAGGTGCGGAAGAAGATGGTGCAGCGCCCAGTGTATTTTGTAAGTTCCCTTCTCCAGGGAGCTAGATCAAGGTACTCTGGTGTGCAAAAATTGCTTTTCGGCCTCCTCATGGCCTCGAGAAAGCTGCGCCACTACTTCCAAGCCCATGAGATAACGGTGGTCACTCGCTTTCCGTTGAAGAGGATATTACACAATCCAGAGGCAACAGGCAGGATCGTCGAGTGGGCACTGGAGCTGTCAAGCTTTGGACTCAAGTTTGAAAGTACTTCAACCATTCAGAGCCGAGCTTTGGCAGAGTTCATTGCTGAGTGGACCCCAACGCCAGAAGAAGAAGTTCAAGAAACAAGTGTACCCGTGCAAGAAGCGACAAGTGAATGGGTAATGTATTTTGACGGTGCCTTCTCGCTGCAAGGCGCCGGTGCCGGCGTGGTACTCATTGCGCCCACCGGAGAGCACCTCAAATATGTTATCCAGATGCACTTTCCCAGGGAGCAAGCGACAAACAACACTGCAGAATATGAAGGCTTGCTTGCCGGCCTCAGGATTGCGGCCGAACTTGGGATCAGGAAGCTGATTGTGCGGGGAGATTCTCAGTTGGTGGTCCGACAAGTTAACAAGAGCTATCAGAGTCCGTTGATGGAAGCATATGTCGATGAAGTGAGAAAGCTTGAAGAGCACTTTGAAGGCTTGCAGATGGAGCACGTCCCAAGAGCCCAAAATGAGATTGCAGATGGCCTTTCAAAGTGCGCCGCAATGAAGTTACCTGTGGAACCAGGGACCTTTTTGCTCAAGCTGACTCAACCATCAGTTACACCATCAATTGGGCAGTCCAAGAAAAGAAAGTTGGTCTCCGGCCACTACTTGCCGGCGGATCTTCCTGAACCCGCCGCCAAAGTTCCCAAGATCAACAACAACGCTGAGGAACAGTTTGCTCCTGCGAGCCCTCGGGCTTGTGCAGTTGAAGCAAGTGTTCCCGACGAGCCTCGCCCCGGCGAGCTTGCCGGGGGACCGTCAGCTCCGACAGGACCAGAGGTCTTTGCCGTAGAAGCTGAGGTTCCCGCAGCGGCCCTCGAGCCTTTAGTCCTTGCCGTCGAGCCTCGGGCTCCGGCATGGGCACAGCAGATCGTCCGTTTTCTGCAAACTGGAGAACTTCCCGACGACCCTCAAGAGATAGAGAAGATAACCAGGCAGTCAAGTATGTATCAGTTCGTGGATAACGAGCTGTACAGAAGAAGACTCAACGGTGTCAGGTTGAAATGCATCTCCAGAGAAGATGGACAGAAGCTGTTGGCAGAAATACACGGAGGCATATGCGGCCACCACATTGGCGCAAGGGCACTTGCCGGGAAAGCTTTCCGGCAAGGGTTCTTTTGGCAAGAAGCCCTCCAAGATGCAACTGCACTAGTAACCAAGTGTGAAGCGTGCCAGTTCCATGCGAAGCAAATTCATCAGCCAGCTCAAGCTCTCCAAACAATCCCTTTGTCATGGCCCTTCTCGGTCTGGGGGCTCGATATCCTCGGCCCTTTCCCTCGCGCTGTCGGGGGCTTTGAGTACTTGTACGTTGCAATCGACAAGTTCACAAAGTGGCCAGAAGTGGAGCCGGTGAGAAAGGTGACAGCACAGTCAGCAGTCAGGTTCTTCAGGTCGATTGTTTGCCGTTTCGGGATCCCTAACAGGATCATCACCGACAACGGTACGCAATTCACTAGTCGCACCTTCATGCAATATGTCCAAGACCTTGGCGCCAAGGTCTGTTTCGCTTCTGTTGCTCACCCGAGGAGCAACGGCCAAGCGGAGAGGGCAAATGCTGAAGTGCTGCGCGGACTCAAGACAAGGACCTTTGACAGGCTGCGCAAGTGCGGAAGGAATTGGATAGAGGAGCTCCCGGCGGCTCTTTGGTCAATCAGAACGACACCAAGTCGAGCCACCGGGCAGACACCTTTTGCTCTAGTCTATGGAGCAGAGGCAGTTCTCCCCACGGAACTCGTATACGGATCTCCTCGAGTACTCGCTTATGACGAGCTCGAGCAAGAGCAACTGCGACAAGATGACGCGTTGCTCCTTGAGGAGGGACGTCTCCAGGCTGCTGTACGAGCTGCTCGATACCAGCAAGCTTTGCGCCGCTACCATAGCCGCAAAGTCAAGGCCAGGAGTCTCGAGGAAGGCGACCTTGTTCTTCGGCGTGTTCAGTCCGCCAAGAATTCCAACAAGTTGACGCCGAAGTGGGAAGGCCCTTATCGGGTGAGACAAGTTACGAGGCCCGGCGCTGTCCGCCTCGAGACCGAAGAAGGCTTACCGGTGAGCAACTCCTGGAACATAGAGCATCTTCGCAAGTTTCACCCCTAAGGCGCGGTTGCCGTGATCCGCTCCGGCAACCACCTTTTGTACAAGCCTTGCCGCTGTTGCATGTAACCCTTTGTACAAAGCCGGGCGCAGACCCCGTGCATCAGTAAAGTTTTCGTGTTTTCGCATCGATTGCCTTTTGCATGCTTCTCTTTGCTATTTGCATGTTCTGTTTGGCATTTGGTGCAACACTCAGACATACGGTAAGCACTATTACGCCGAAAGGCAATATGCTTGTTTCCCTCTCCCTTTCCTTTTCTCTTAAGCAGAAGGAACGTTCCTCGCGCACAAGTTTGCCGGGGGGGAAGGAGATGGAGGAGGAACTAAGTGCTGTTCAAGTAGGAAGAGCCTTACCGAAAAGCAAGCAACATAAGCAAGCAGCACATGAAAGATAAGTTGTTAGAATTTGACCAGTTCAAATTTTAAATTTTGGTTGTCTTCCTTGAACGATCACGCTTTGTATGGAAAACCTGTGCGCGGAGGAACCTACCCGTAGCTTGCCGCACCCTTATCTTGTTTTCGAGTCCACTCAACGATTTAAGTGAGCTGCGACAAGTGTCGCGCCCTTGCCTCGTTTCCGAGTACACTCAGCAAGCTAAGTGCGTTGCGACCAGCTGCGGCAAGGTTGCTTGCCGGCGAGGACCTTGGCCAGCAGGCTGCTCAGAGTCCAGCACTCAGCGCTCGCGGCAAGGGCCCCTTGCCGGCAAGCTCCCCGGGAGCGTAGGGTGAAAAACATACAAAGTCAAAGATTGGAACAAGGAAGATAACATTGCACTGATTGATTGAAATAAAGCAAATATCTTACAAGGATAGCTTGTCGTGATGGACTAATGAGTTCATAACATAATATGCAGCAATAAAAAGATAAAGATACATGGAGCCCTAGTCTACGCGGTCGCCTTCCTTCCGGCCAAGCCTTGCCACCTTGGCGACGATGTGGCCGACCTGCTCCTTCAGGGCCTCCGTGTCTGCATCTGCCGGCAGGGTGCGAAGAACGTTCGTGAGGTTGATCCCCGGGTTGCGGTACACGATCTTCGTCAACACCCGCTCCAGAGTTCCCGCGCAGAGACGGCGCGACTCCTCGGCCAGCTGCGCGGGGATGCGGTTCCGGAGACCTGCAAGAGCTGGAGCGACGCCTCTGAAGAAGAGGCTGAGCTTGGCGCTGTGCGGGAGATCTGGATCCGGCGAATAGATAAGATGTTCGACCTTCAAAGCAAGCAACTCCTGGTCAATGTTGGACGCAGAAGAAACCAGCTCTTCGGTCCACACCTCGATAGTCTGCCGGAAGAGCTCGGAGGCCTTATTGACGCTCTCCATCAAGGTTCGCTCCTTGCGGAGCTCGTCCTTCAACTTGGTCTCCTGGGCCCGGGCAGCATCAAGCGATTCCTTCAGGGTGGTGACCTTCAGCTCCAAGTCTTCAATGGAATCCTTGGCGGCCTTCAACTCGTCACCCCTCTGGGACAAACTCACCTGGAGCTCTGAGTTTGTGAGAGCATCCTTCTCGCGCTCCAGGATGAGCGCGGCAACCTTCTCGGCGCTCACCTTCATCGCCTTCTCCAGTTGTTCAACCTTGGCGGCGAGCTCTTTCTTGGCGTCCTCCGCGGCAGCCGCGGCGGCCTTCGCCTCCTTCAGCTCCCCGCCAAGGGCAGCCTCGCGAGCGGCAAGGTCTTCTTCATGAGAATCCAGCTCCGCCTTCCGCTGCGCGAGCTCTCCCTCTCGCCGGGACATCTCCACCCCGGCGAGGCGCTGCTGTTCATCGGCTTCGGCCCTCTCAAGTACCCACTCTTGGTACTCGCCGGCGAGACGCTCTCGCTCCTCCGCCACCTGGCGGAGAGCAGCCTGGTTGGCGGCGCTGAGCTCCGCCGCACGCTTCTCCATCTCTGCCGCAGCCTTGGCGGCAAGAACCTCCCGGGAAGCGAGCTTTGCTTGCCTGGCCCGATAAAGGGCCAGGAGCTGATGAAGCAATCGCTCCTCCTCGGGCCCCTCACCTCCACCGGGCGCCTGGACGATTTTCAGGCCTGCGGAGGCGAGGACCTCTCCGTCGAACGCCTCGCCCTCCGCAGGAGCCCGCGACGAAGACCCCCACGGCATCTGGATGAAGACGCTATTGGGGGCCTCGAGATAGAACCTTTGCTCCTCGCCGGCGGAGGGACCGGTGGCCGGCGCAGCATCCGATGCTCCCGCCACCTCCGGGTCGGCGGTGCGGCCACCGTCCCCCTCCCCGGCCGCTGCATCCGCAGCCGGAGCAGTCTCTTGCGCGGCCGGCTCGGCGGCCTCGCCCACCTCCTCGACGACTGGAGCGTCGCCGCCGCCGCCCTGCGCGTCCTCCTCCTCGAGGATAATTACCTCTGTCTCCATAGGCACAGGAGGGGGAAGATCTAGGAAGAAGAAGAAGACAAAGAAATTCAAGACTCAAGCAAATATCCAAAAAAGAGATAAGCCAAGAAGACAAGTTACAAAAATTACCTTGGCGGGCGCCCTCATTGGCGGGCTCCCTCGCCGGGGAGCTCGACCCCGTCGGAGTAGTCGCCCTCGCCGGGGAACTTGGCCTTGGCGGGGTGGCCGCCCTTGCCGGGCTGCTCGTCCTTGGCGGGGTACTCTGCCTTGGCGGAGTACCCGCCCTTGACGGAGCATTCTCCCTTGCCGGAGAGTCCTGCCTTGGCGGAGAGGGCGGTGCCTGCAGCTCCTCGGCGGTGGTCTCCGGGCGCTCTTCCCGCTGCGGCTCCTCCTCTGCACGGAACAAGACAAGAGATGTCAAGATATGAAGATAAAATCAAAAGCCTCAGACGTACCCCGACGAGCAAAAAGAAAGAACCCCACACTTACGCTGGGGGCTGCGCCGCGGGCTGCGCTGGGGGCTGCTCATCGGAGCAGTGCCAGAGTCCGGCAGGCTCGGCTCCGGCGCGCCCTCTGTTGCCGCCGTTGCCGAGTCCTCCGCGACTTCGGCCTCGGGCGCCTTGGCCTTCTTCGCGGCGCGATGGGCCAGGGTCCTGAAACCAGAACAGAAGACAGAGTTAGCATTAACAGAAGCTCAAGACAAGAATTAAGAAGATGAAGAATCACGGATCCTTACTCCTGGTCTTCCTCGTCGTCCTCGCTCAGGGCGGAGAAGTCATACTCCACCGTGGGCGCGTCGACGCGAGGAGCGGGAGGCGAAGACTCCCTCGCGCGCTTGGTGCTCACCGGGGCTGGGGGCTGCGAAGACCCAGCCCCTGTGGCTGCCGGTGCCCGGGGGGCGGGCGGAGCCGCTGCTCCGCTCCGAGAAGACCCCTGCCGGCTCGCTGCCGGCCTGCGGGGCGCCTCCGTCGTGGTCCGCGCACGGCCCGCCTCCGCTGCGGCTGGTGCGCCGGACGGCCTTGGCGCGGCTTGACTCCCCCGGGGAGCCGCCCGCCGAGGTGGCTGTTGCCGGGGCGCCTGTGCCCTTTCCCCCGTCGCCGCCTTGCGGAGACGCTTTGCCGGGGACTCCTTCGGGCTTGCCGGGGGCGGGGAGCTCTCCGACGAGGAGAGGTCGTCGGCGTATAACTCCGTAGATCCGCCAGAGTCTTCGGCCTCCTCCTCCTCCTCCTCCTCTGCCCCGGCCGACTCGCTGGGCCCAGCATCCAGCGCTGCGGCCCTCTTCCCCTTGGCGCCTCCGCCCCTCGCGGCGCCTCTGCTTCCTCCGGCGGTACCCTCCCTTGCCGCGGCCTCCGTCGCGATCCCATGGATCCCGGAGTGCCTCAACGAGGGGACCCCGGTGAGCGCGTCGGGTGGGAGGTTCAGCAATCGGCGGATCTCCGCCTCTTCCGCCTGGGTGGACGCCTCTTCGGCCTCCGCCTCCTCCGGCGAAAACCCGAAGACTCCTGCCGCCGCGGCTGCGGCGGCCTCCTCAGCCCGAGAAGCTATGTAGGCGATTTCCTGCTCGGTGGTGTCCCGCGTATGCAGCTTGAGGTCCTCCTTGTTGCTCGCCACCTCGACGAGGTTGTCGTAGAAGTTGAGGACGTCGATTGGCTTCGGGGCGATCCACGAGCGGTCCAAGCCATGCGAGTCGCACATCGGCATCATGGCGAGGATTCGGTCCCTCGCGGCGTTGTTGCAGAGCGGCACCACTTCCCGGGGAGTCCGGAACCACTCGGGGTGCGTCGGGTCGTACTTGAAGAGCTCTCGTACCATCCCGCGCAGCTCCAGAGTGGTGAAGTTGAAATTAAGACCGGGGCGCAGCCTCATGATATCTGCCGGGCCGCCGTACTCCCAGGCCGGCCTCTTCCGGTCCTGGAGAGGGGCGATGCGCCGGCGGAGGAAATCTGCGCCCACCTCGGCAACTGACAGCCGGGCCAGCCGAAGACGGAGGATCCGGACGAGGGCGATGTCGAGCTTGACGTCGTCGGAGTCTAGATCGCTCCAATCTCTGCCGCGCGCGATAGGCGTTGTGCGCGGCGCAGTGAAGGCTTGCGGCTGGTCCTCTACAATCCAGCACCACTCCGCTCGCCATTCCTCCCACTTGCCGCGGAGCTCCCCCGGCAAGTACGACCCCTTCTTCCCGAGACGGAAGACCCAAGAAATACATCCGGAGAGAGGGGCATCGGCCTCGGCTCTAGGGGTGAAAAAGTGTCTAAAGAGGGCTACGTTGGGGTGGACTCCTATGAAGTTTTCGCACATATGTGCGAAAACGGCCATGGTGAGGATGGCGTTGGGGGTGAAATCAAGCAGATGGAAGCCATACGTATTCATGATATCACAGAAGAAGTTCGAAAAAGGAGGGCAGAGACCACAGTGGAAAAAGGCAGCAAAGAAATAATACCCGCCGGGATAGTTGTCTTTGGCGGCGGCCGGGTATGCTCGGGTGCGGGGATGCGCATCGGTGCCCTTGGACCAGAACAAGTAGTACTTGTTCCAGAGTTCTTGCACGCCGAGCCTCGGCGAGAAGACGACGTTCCGCTTCCGGTAAGCAATGAGCTTGGCTGCTTGCTCGGATTTTTCCTTCTTGGACTTCTCCGCTTTCCCCTTGTCGGCCTTTGGGGCCATGGCGGACGCGGCGGAAGGAAGAGGACGAAGAGCTAGGCGGCGGCGGAGCTGTGGAGGCGGGGCGCAAGGAGGAATCTTTTGCAGGAAGAAGACGACGTAATGAGAGCACAGGGAGGGGAACCGCGCCCGCTGCCTCTGCTTTTATGGGGGAGTGGGGGGCGTTTCCCCCTTTCCATTAAGAGATCGTGGGCACGTCCCATCCCACGGCGCCGCAATCGACGCGTGCCGTTACCGTGGGGTGCGGCGGATATGGAAGTGGATTCGGCGCGCCGCGGGCCGCGGGTGCCCGTGCACTGTTTTGGGCCTGGCCCAACAGCGCTCGGCACCGTGTGTGGCCCAGGCCCGGGGGCTCCTGTCGGTGTACTAAGGTAGGGGTACCCCAGTACCCCAACTTGTGCACGGGCAGTTGCAGCTTTCCCGCGGCAAGGTTTACCGCGTGCTCGCCGGAGACCTTCCTGCCTCCTATTAAACCATTCAAAAACAAAGTATACGAGACAGAAGATCGAGACCCCGGCAAGAGGAGCTTGCCGGGAAGGCCGTACCAGGCTCAAGGCTGTTCCACTAACACAAGACCCTGGCAAGAGGAGCTTACCAGGAAGATTAGAAGATATTGCCTCGGCGCTATGCGCGCCCCGGCAAGGGGCCCGGGGAGCAGCAAGTTCCCGGGCCCGGCAAGATCAAGGCCCCGGCAAGGCGCTTGCCGGGGAGGCTACGCTGTGTGCCCGCGCTCCAGCTCATCGGCCCACGCGTCGCCCTGGGGCCTAACCAGGGACGCGTGGCGGATGGCTGTGCAGCATGGGGTACACGGTGGCACACCACGGTGATAAATCCGTCGCCGTGGCGGACGGAGGCGCTAAGGCGGGAGCTTTTGGGGTCGACGGCGACGGGCATTAAATGCCCTTGTCCCCCACTGTTAAAGTAGGTATAGACCACTGTTCTGTACTGTAGCTCCACTGTTCCCGCACTGTTACAACTACCACCTCTTTTACTTTTTTACCCCTTTCTCCTACGTTGACACCTGTCGGTGACCCCTTGCACTATAAAAGGAGGCCCATGCACAACGTGGAGGGGGTTCGAAACCTAGATTACTCTCACGCACGGTGTAGCTGCTTCTTCAAGCTCCCGAGCGCCCCACTCAATACACAACCAAGCAGGAGTAGGGTTTTACGCATCCGTGCGGCCCGAACCTGGGTAAAACTGCCCGCGCGTCTGCTTCGATCTGCTCTTTGTGCTCCCTCCGCCCTCGTACCGCACAGACAAGGGGCTCCGGTCCCATAGGTGTTCGTGGCGGACAGTTTCCCCCGACATAAAGTGTCAACCTTTGTGTGGAGGTCGGGGGCGCGCGATGGTAAACTCCTACCAACCTCCCCCCTAGGAGCATGCGTTGATTGCTTTGTTTTGATGACTCATAGATTTTTGCAATAAGTATATGAGTTCTTATGACTAATGTTGAGTCCATGGATTATACGCACTCTCTTGTACCGCGCAAATTTCGCCGGTACCATACACCCACTATATATCCTTCCTCAAAACGGCAACCATGTTATTCCTCAAAACAGCCACCATACCTACCTATTATGGCATTTCCATAGCCATTCTGAGATATATTGCCATGCAACTTTCCACCGTTTTGTTCATATGACCCGCTTCATATTGTCATATTGCCATACATGATCATGTAGTTGACATCGTATTTGTGGCAAGGCCACCATGCATAATTTTTCATACATGTCACTCTTGTTTCATTGCACATCCCGGTACACCACCGGAGGCATTCATATAGAGTCATACTTTGTTGTAGTATCGAGTTGTAATATTTGGTTGTAATGAAAGTGTGATGATCATCATTATTAGGGCATTGTCCCATGGGAGGAAAGGCTATATCAATAAAGCCCCTCCGCAAAAAAAAGAAAAAAAGGCCAAAGAAAAAAAAGGGGACAAAAAAAGGGAAAAGAAAAGAAAACGGGACAATTGCTAATTTTTTCCACACTTGTGCTTCAAAGTAGCACCATGTTCTTCATTGTAGGGAGTCTCATGCTTAGTCACTTTATATACTAGTGGGAATTTTCGTTATAGAACACCCACTAGTTTCTTTTGTTGAGCTTTCATACATATTTAGCTTTAGTGCATCCGTTGCATGGCAATCCCTACTCACTCACATTGATATCTATTGATGGGCATCTCCATAGCCCGTTGATACGCCTAGTTAATGTGAGACTATGTCCCTCCTTTTTGTCTTCTCCACAACCACCTCTCTATTCCACCCATAGTGTTATGCCCATGGCTCACGCTCATGTATTGCGTGAAAGTTGAAAGGTTTGAAAGAATAGAGTATGAAAACAAGTGCTTGGCTGAAACCGTGGTTGTGCATGATATGAATATTTTGTGTGATGAAGAGGGAGCATAGCTAGACTATATGATTTTGTAGGGATAACTTTCTTTAGCCATAGTATTTTGAGAAGACATGATTGCTTTGTTAGTATGCTTGAAGTATTATTATTTCTTATGTCAATATAGACTTTTATCTTGAATCTTTCAGATCTAAACATTCATGCCACAATTAAGAGAATTACATTGAAAAACTATGTTGGTTAGCATTCCACATCAAAAAATCTGTTTTTATCATTTACCTACTCGAGGACGAGCAGGAAATAAGCTTGGGGATGCTTGATACGTCTCCAACAAATCTATAATTTTTTATTGTTCCATGCTATTATTTATGATGTTATGGATGTTTAATGGGCTTTGTCATACACTTTTATATTATTTTTGGGACTAACCTACTAACCCAAAGGCCCAGTCCAGATTGCAGTTTTTTGCCTGTTTTAGGGTTTTACAGAAAAGGGATATCAAATGGAGTCCAAACGGAATGATACCTTCGGGTGAGATATTTTTGGAGAAACTCACGCACGGGAGACTTGAGAACCGCAGAGTAGGGGCCACGAGGTGCCCACGAGGGTGGGGGCACGCCCCCTGCCTCGTGGGTCCCTCGTGAGGCCCCCGGTGTCCTCCTTCCTCCAATATAAGCCTGCGTACCCCGAAATCATTAGAAGAGGAGAGAAAACCCTAGTTCCACCGCCGTAACCTTCTGTTCCCATGAGATTCCATCTTGGAGCCTTTTCCGGAGCTCTGTCGGAGGGGGGATCCATCACGGAGTGCTTCTACATCATCATCATTGCCCTCACCATGAGTTGTGAGTAGTTTACCACAGACCTTCGGGTCCATAGCTAGTATCTAGATGGCTTCTTCTCTCTCTTTGGATCTCAATACAAAGTACTCCTCGGTCTTCGAGGAGATCTATTCGATGTAATCTCTTTTTGCGGTGTGTTTGTCAAGATTCGATGAATTGTGAGTTTATGATCAAGATTATCTATGTGAAATATTTGGTTCTTTTCTGAACTCTTTATGTGTTCTCATAATATTCTTGCAAGTCTCTTCGAATTATTGGTTTGGTTTGGCCTACTAGATCTATAGTTCTTGCAATGGGAGAAGTGCTTGGCTTTGGGTTCCATCTTGCAGTGTCCTTTCCCAGTGACAGTAGGGGCAGCAAGGCACGTATTGTATTGTTGCCATCGAGGTTAAAAAGATGGGGTTTACATCATATTGCTTGAGTTTATCCCTCTACATCATGTCATCTTGCTTAAGGCGTTACTCTGTTCTTATGAACTCAATACACTAGATGCATGCTGGATAGCGGTCGATGTGTGGAGTAATAGTAGTAGATGCAGGCAGGAGTCGGTCTACTTGTTTCGGACGTGATGCCTATATACAATGATCATGCATAGATAGTCTCATAATTATTCGCTTTTCTATAAATTGCTCGACAGTAATTTGTTTACCCGTTGTAGAATATCGCTATCATGAGAGAAGCCACTAGAGAACACTATGGCCCCAGGGTCTATTCTCAACATATCAATTTACATCTACTTTACTTTTTCTGCTTTTACTTTCTGTTCTTATAAACAAAAATACCAAAAATATAAACTATCATCTCTATCAGATCTCACTTTCGTAAGTGACCGTAAAGGGATTGACAACCCCTTATCGCGTTGATTGCGAAGTTCTTATTTGTTTGTGCAGGTGCGAGGGACTCGCGCGTGGTCTTCTACTGGATTGATACATTGGTTCTCAAAAACTGAGGGAAATACTTACGCTATTGTGCTGCATCTCCCTTGCCTCTTCGAGGGAACACAACGCAAGCTCGAGAAGTAGCAGTGCTCAACCCCAATGACAGAAAGGGACATGACACATATTGTATTGTTCCCATCGAGGATAACAAGATGGGGTTTTCATCATATTGCTTGATTTAATTCCGCTACATCATGTCATCTTGCTTAATGTGTTACTCTGTTCTTAAGAACTTAATACTCTAGATGCAGAATCATTTCGGTCAATGTGTGGAGTAATAGTAGTAGATGCAGGCAGGAGTTGGTCTACTTGTCACGGACGTGATGCCTATATTTATGATCATTGCCATAGATGTCTCTATAATTATTCGCTCTTCTATCAATTGCTTGACAGTAATTTGTTCACCCACCATAATACTTCCTACCATGAGAGATGCCGCTAGTGAAACCTATGGCCCCCGGGTCTATTTTACATCTTATACGTTTCCGATCTACTGTGTTGCAATCTTTTACTTTTGAATCTATAAACCAAAAACCCAAAAATATGTACTTTACTAGTTCATCTATCTCTATCAGATCTCACTTTTGCAAATAACCTAGAAGGGATTAACAACCCCTTTATAGCGTTGGGTGCAAGTTTGTTGTTTGTTTGTGCAGGTATTTGGCGACTTGTGTGTAATCTCCTACTGGATTGATACCTTGGTTCTCAAAACTGAGGGAAATACTTAATCTACTTTGCTGCATCACCCTTTCCTCTTCAAGGGAAAAACCAACGCAAGCTCAAGAGGTAGCAGGAAGAATTTCTGGTGCCATTGCCGTGGAGATCTACGCCAAGTCAAGTCAAGATTTGTCTTCTTCAACTTGCCAATCTTTGGTGCCGTTCAGACCTACGTCAAGTCAAGACCCACCAAGTACCCTTCATTTAACTCTCATCCCTTGCATTTACATTATTTGCCATTCGCCACTCGTTTTCCTCTCCCCCACTTCTAAAATGATTTTTGAAAAAAAATTCCTTTCCTTCGCCCTTCTTTCGTTCGTCTTGTTTGCTTGCTTTTTGTGTGCTAGTGTGTTGAATTGTTTGCTTTGTTACAATGGCTCAACCAAAAAACTTCGATCCTTACTCTAGAAGGTTAGAAGAAATTGAGAATAATATTAGAAGCTTTATGTCTTTACAATTTGAACACGATAATTTCTTTAGAAATGAGTTCAAGGAGCAGGAAAGTTTTTGCAATTTATGAATAAAGAGCTTGATGATGTGTCTAAGGAATTTTATGGTCTGAAATCTCAGTTTACTCATCTTGAAAATTTAGTTGGAAAATTTCAGACAAGCAAGCCACCTTAGTTAATAAGATGGCTGCTATTGAATATTGAATAATGATGAAAATAATGATGAAGTTCTTAAAGTGATTGATATGACTCCTATTGAATATTTGTTTTCCAAAATAAATCTTGATAAAGATGGGACTGGATATGTGTCTGATGTCTACTCCACGCTTCTATTCCTATAGACAGTGTTGGGCCTCCAAGAGCAGAGGTTTGTAGGACAGCAGCAAATTTCCCTTAAGTGAGTAACCCAAGGTTTATCGAACTCAGGGAAGTGGAGGTTGAACGTACCCCTTTCAAGCAACCCTGCAATCAAGATACAAGAAGTGTCTTGTGTCCCCAACACACCTAATACACTTGTCAGATGTATAGGTGCTCTAGTTCGGCGAAGAGATGTTAAACTATGGATGATAGGAGTGGCAAAGCAAAGTAATATAAATCTGTAATAAAAAGTGCAGCAAGCAAACAAGTGGTAAACGTGAGCACAAATGGTATTGCAATGGTGGAAACAAGGCCTAGGCTTCACACTTTCACTAGTGGCAACTCCCAACAACATTGACATAGTCTAATCACATGATATTTCCCATAAAACATGCAATGGAGACGCACTCGGAGGTCATTCCTTTGTGGTCAAGAGAGGACAGGAATTATGTAGGGCTACAAAAGCACACCTCAAAGTTCGTAGTTCTCAATCTATGGATTTCCCAATGTCACAGCGGCCATTCAAAGAGAGTACCACAATCACCACAACATATCTCCAGGATAGTCAAAGACAAGCACCAAGAGACTCTCAATCTTCAATCAACACACAAAAGAGGAAATCACTCATGAAAATATTCTTCTAATCCATGTCCAATAGACCGCTGTCACCTTGGTCTCGAGGATTATACTAGATAAAGACAAGTGAGTACATCAATTCAATACATAGAGGAAGGGGAAATATCATGGGATCACCCTAGATTAACATAGCCTATGATCACAACGAAGATCACATCATGGGAGAGAGAGATAACCACATAGCTACACGTACAAGCCCTCAGCCCCGGAGAAGACTACTCACACATGACCATGGTGAGCAAGAGATTGATGGTGGTGTTGATGGAGAGGTGCAGCCCGGAGAGGAGGAGGCGGCCGGCGGCAGCCGTGGCGGCGGCGGCCCTCGGGGCGGCGGCGGCCCTAGGGGGCAGCGGCTCCTTGGCCCCCCTTCTTCCTTGTGGATGGTGCTGCAATGGTGCTGGTCCTCCCCTCCAAGACGGCGGCCTGGGAGGAGGAAAATTCGTGGCCCTTGGTGACCTAGGTTTCCTCTCTTTATATAGACTCTCGGATTCCCGTCATCACATTTTGGGCTTCAGTAAAACGGGCTTTTCTCGGCCGTCCGGATTCCGATTTGGACGAATTGTATATCCAGAAGCATCCTCTCGAAATTCCCTACAACTTTTGCAACTAGGCTTTTTCCGTTTGACGTCGTCTTCGGGCCGGAATGTGACCATCTTCTAAAAACGTTCTCAGACAGATTTCAGGAAAGTCAGAGTCCTACTCCAATACGACTCCTTTTGCGTTTTTGTCAATTTCCAAGTAATTCCTACACAATAAAGTGTAAAACAAGAACATTGTGCACTTTTGCAATCATTAGTAGGTTAGTCCAATAAATGCCTAAAAAGATAGAAAACTTTGATATAAACATGAGACAATGATGCAAAACAAGCATGTCACAAGCAAAAATTATGGATACGTTTGGGACGTATCAACATCCCCAAGCTTAATTCCTACTCGTCCTCGAGTAGGTAGAATGATGACATAGATAATTTTTGAGGTGACATGCTACTAACACAATCTTGATCAAGTAATATAGTAAAGCACATGAACTGAAATAAAGTGAACCAAAACAATTGTCTATAGTTGAAAGCAAGTAAACAATGAATAACCAAGTGATCATCTAAGTAAATTCTTTTCATGAATAGTACAATTGAAGACATGAAACTATAAAGTTAAGCACAACTGTTAGCCCCAAAGGAGTTATCTCATCAAAAGCATTCTAGTTAACACAAAAGGAAGATAAAGTTTCAGCAATGTTTTCCACTTTTCAACATTTTATCTCATGGATAAGTTCAATGCACAAGGATTATATATAACTAAGCAGAAATTTTGAACATAATCAACTTGAAAACCAGGGTTAACACTAGATGCTTGCTTATGGTGGAGGAAGAAGATTAGAACATAGGAAAACTGACTCAACATTTAAAAGTAAAAGATAGGCCCTTCGTAGAGGGAAGCAGGGATTACTCATGTGCTAGAGCTTTTTATTTTTGAAAACATAGAGATCTAAAAGCAATTTTGAGAGATGTATGCTTATGTCAACGAATGGTAATAAACAATGCACTACTACTCATGCCAAACAGAACTTAAGAGCGGCTCCCATAGAGGAATGATAACACTCCCCTTTCTCCTTTGTTTATCACTAGCCAAAGTTTGTCTGATTTCTCAGGTACGATGTGTGAAGGAGGTTTTTGATATTGATATTGATGACATGTAAAGTGCGCTGGGCATACCCTTTTGCCAGCTTTTTTTGCAAAATTAAGGACATGCACATTATTCATGCACGTCAGGGGTTGTTCTGTCCAACACAAGTAATAATGAACTGTCTACCACTTCCTCATGAGCTAAAACAGAGACACAAATAAAGATAAATTTTGAAGGTTTTAAAGGTAGCACATGAGCAATTTACTTGGAATGGCTATTAAATACCATGCATATAGGTAGGTATGGTGGACACATATGGCAGAATTTTGGCTATGGAATTTGGATGCACGAGCAGCATTCCCGCTCAGTACAGAGTTTTTGGTTTAGCAAGTTTTTAGCAAGCACATGTCAACCGGTACAAGAGAATTATAACATCCTTTCAGCATAATTATAAGACTTCTACACTGTCTTCCTTGTCAACCAACTTACTTATAAAGAGAAAACAAGAACTTTAAAACTACCAATGGTGAAAAACTAAACAATTGCAAACTTCAAAGGTATTTATTCACTAATAAGACTTTATTAAATGATCTCCATGTTTAGACATCACTACTTAATTTCACAAAACAATTGATAGGGATCAAGTTACTCAATGATCTTCAAGACTATGCAAGCTTTTTATTCTTTGCACCATAGCCACACTTGGCATTTACTTTACCAACATATTATTTAGCAATTCAAACCAATTCAACTCTCCAAAAAGATATAAGTGAAGCAAGAGAGTACTTTCTATAAAAGAACTAATAGCTCTGAACATGATATGAAATAAAAACAAGAGCTAGAAGCATATAACAAGGTAGCTAAAACACTCAAAAAGATATAAGTGAAAAACATGAGTGTTTCATGAAAAAGCGGAGCGTGTCTCTCTCCCAAATAAGAATGATCAGATGCAACTTATTTAAGACCAGCAAAGAAAACAAAACAAAACAAAAAGACGCTCCAAGAATAACACATAATGGGCAAAGGAATAAAAATATAGTGACATGAGGAGAACCTGGTGATTGTTAATGAAGAAGTGGATGCCTTGGGCATCCCCAAGCTTAGATGCTTGAGTCTCCTTGGATATTTCTTGGGGGTGCATGGGGGCATCCCCAAGCTTGAGCATTTGACACTCCTGAATCTTCTTTTATCATCTTCCCTCGCACACTTGAAAACTCCCTTCATACATAACTCATCATAATCTGATTAGAGAGGTTAGTACCCCCAATAAAATAATTTTTCTCTACTGGAAACAAAGATATTCTTGAAGGTCTACTATTTCTCAAGAATGCCAAAAGGTTTTTGCAAAGAAAAAGCAAGCTCAAGGTTTGCAAAACGAAGAAAAGGCAAAACAGGACAGAATCTGTGAAAAACAGTCCAGCAGGTAGGAAATAATTTTTTCGGGGCACTTCTGCAAATCAAATCAAAAAACTCAGAACAGATGCCCGAAAGCCAATTGTATAGAGCACGCTGTCAAAAAATTCAGATAAAAAAGATGATCTGGTGATTTTATTCGAATTTTTCTGTTCAAGGACAGAATCTGTTTTCTGGACAGCACGTCACAACTTTTGAATTTTCTTGCAATCGGAGGCTAAACTTGGCACAAAGCTGAAAAGAAAAGATACAATGATGATGCTACTGTAGTAACAAACATCAAGACCACTAAAAACTGAAAGAACAAACTGAAAGCAAAGATAACAAGGGCTGTCTCCCAAAAGCACTTTTGTTTCATGCCTTTAAGTTAGGCATAGTGATTTTTTAAGCAACTCTCACAAAGATAATAATTGAAGCATATAAGAGAGCATCATGAAGCATATATAAAACATATTTAAGTCTAACATACTTCCTATGCATGAGAATCTTGTAAGAAAATAAATTATTGAAGCATAAAGCAACTAGCATAGGAAGGCAAAACAAGCATAACTTCAAAATATTCACCATAAAGAGAGGAAACTTCTTATTATTAAGATATTTAGAACCATGTCTCCCTCTCTCATTATAAATTTCAGTGGCATCATGGATGAACTCAACAATATAACTATCACATAAGGCATTATTTCCATGATCCAAAATCATAAAAGTATCATTACTCTTCATATAAGCAAAATCTTTCTTATTAGGAATAGTGAGAGTAAAGCAATCATAACCATCATGGTAATCATCATATTTAGAAGGCATATCATAATCATAATAAATTTTATCCTCAATAGTAGGTGGACTAAAAAGCTCACATTTATCATTGTAATCATCATATATAGGAAGCAAAGTATCATCAAAGTAAATTTTCTCTTCAAAAGTTGGGGGACTAAAAATATCATGTTCATCAAACGTGTCATCCCCAAGCTTAGAGCTTTCCATGTCATTAGCAATATTGATATTAAAAAAACATACTAATAACATCACCACCATCATGATTGTTATGCAAATAATAAAGTTCCAATGGTTTTTTATCTTTCTCTTCAAACACATCATGTCCAAGTTCAAGGTAGAGCTTATAAAGCTCTCTCATATTTTTGCTGTTTTCCATTAAGCAAAACTAGTGAAATAAAAAAAAGAAACAAAAAGATTTAATTGCAAGATCTAGAGAAGGTACCTTCACTTACCTCACTTCCCTGGCAACTGCGCCAGAAATAGTTTGATGTCTACTACAAGCTTCTATTCCTGTAGACAGTGTTGGGCCTCCAAGAGCAGAGGTTTGTAGGACAGCAGCAAATTTCCCTTAAGTGAGTAACCCAAGGTTTATCGAACTCAGGGAAGTTGAGGTTGAACGTACCCCTTTCAAGCAACCCTGCAATCAAGATACAAGAAGTCTCTTGTGTCCCCAACACACCTAATACACTTGTCAGATGTATAGGTGCACTAGTTCGGCGAAGAGATGTTAAAATATGGATGATAGGAGTGACAAAGCAAAGTAATATAAATCTGTAATAAAAAGTGTAGCAAGCAAACAAGTGGTAAACATGAGCACAAATGGTATTGCAATGGTGGAAACAAGGCCTAGGCTTCATACTTTCACTAGTGGCAACTCCCAACAACATTGACATAGTCTAATCACATGATATTTCCCATAAAACATGCAATGGAGACGCACTCGGAGGTCATTCCTTTGTGGTCAAGAGAGGACGAAAATTATGTAGGGCTACAAAAGCACACCTCAAAGTTCGTAGTTCTCAATCTATGGATTTCCCAATGTCACCACGGCCATCCAAAGAGAGTACCACAATCACCACAACATATCTCCAGGATAGTCAAAGACAAGCACCAAGAGACTCTCAATATTCAATCAACACACAAAAGAGGAAATCACTCATGAAAATATTCTTCTAATCCATGTCCAATAGACCGCTGTCACCTTGGCCTCGGGGATTATACTAGATAAAGACAAGTGAGTACATCAATTCAATACATAGAGGAAGGGGAAATATCATGGGATCACCCTAGATTAACATAGACTATGATCACAACGAAGATCACATCATGGGAGAGAGAGATAACCACATAGCTACACGTACAAGCCCTCAGCCCCGGAGAAGACTACTCACACATGGCCATGGTGAGCAAGAGATTGATGGTGGTGTTGATGGAGAGGTGCATCCCGGAGAGGAGGAGGCGGCCGGCGGCAGCCGTGGCGGCGGCGGCAGCCCTCCGAGGCGGCGGCGGCCCTCGGGGCGGCGGCGGCCCTAGGGGGCAGCGGCTCCTGTTCCCCCCTTCATCCTTGTGGATGGTGCTGCAATGGTGCTGGTCCTCCCCTCCAAGACAGCGGCCTGGGAGGAGGAAAATTCGTGGCCCTTGGTGACCTAGGTTTCCTCTCTTTATATAGACTCTCGGATTCCCGTCATCAGATTTTGGGCTTCAGTAAAACGGGCTTTTCTCGGCCGTCCGGACTCTGATTTGGACGAATTTTATATCCAGAAGCATCCACTCGAAATTCCCCACAACTTTCGCAACTAGGCTTTTTTCGTTTGACGTCTTCTTCGGGCCGGAACGTGACTATCTTCTAAAAACGTTCTCAGACAGATTTCAGGAAAGTCAGAGTCCTACTCCAATACGACTCCTTTTGCGTTTTTGTCAATTTCCAAGTAATTCCTACACAATAAAGTGTAAAACAAGAACATTGTGCACTTTTGCGACCATTAGTAGGTTAGTCCAATAAATGCCTAAAAAGATAGAAAACTTTGATATAAACATGAGACACTGATGCAAAACAAGCATGTCACAAGCAAAAATTATGGATACGTTTGGGACGTATCAGTGTCTGCTTTAGTTAAGAGGCATCCCAATGATTTGGAATTTTTAGATCTTGATGGAAAAATTGATAAAAGAGGGATAGATGAAGTCAAAAGCCTAAGTTTCCTTGTTGCAATCCATGTTGAATTCTCCTCATGCTTATAATCAAAATAAATATTTTACTAAACATATCGTTGATGTTATGATGCAATCTTTTGAAGAAAAGCTTGAATTATAAGTTTTTATCCCTAGAAAACTTCATGATGAGTGGGAACCTGCTATTAAGATTAAGATTAAAGATCATGAGTGCCATGCTTTGTGTGATTTGGGTGCTAGCGTTTCTACGATTCCAAAAACTTTATGTGATGTGCTCGATTTTCGTGAAATTGATGAGTGTTCTTTAAATTTGCATCTTTCGGATTCCACTGTAAAGAAACCTATGGGAAGTATTCGCGATGTTCTTATTTTTGCAAATAGAAATTATGTGCCCGTAGATTTTATTGTTCTTGATATAGATTGCAATCCTGCATGTCCTATTATTCTTGGTAGACCTTTCCTTAGAACAATTGGTGCAATTATTGATATGAAAGAAGGAAACATTACATTTCAATTTCCATTAAGGAAGGGCATGGAACACTTTCCAATAAAGAAAATTAAATTGCCTTACTAATCTATTATGAGAGCTACCTATGGATTGCATGCCAAAGATGACAATACCTAGATCTATTTGCGTTTTATGCCTAGGTAAGGGCGTTAAACAATAGCGCTTGTTGGGAGGCAACCCAATTTTATTTTTGCTTTTTACTTTTTGGTTATTTTTTGCACATTTTACACATTATTACTTCTGTAGTAATTGTATTTTGGTGTTTTAATTAGTATTTGAGCCAAGTAAGACCTTTATGATGGCTTACGGTGATCGTTGACTTGATTTTGCTGAAAAACAAAAATGTTTGCGCCCAGTGCAGAAAATTTAACAATTCACTGGAATGTCGAAACCTTCTGAAATATTTACACAAAATTTATATACTAATTCCCCACGTCGTCCAACTTTTTCAGAATTTTTAGAGTTACAGAAGTATGATAAGTTTTCAAGTTGCTACAGACCGTTCTGTTTTTTACAGATTCTGTTTTCTATGCATTGTTTGCTTATTTTGATGCATCTATGGCTAGTATCGGTGGGTATGAACCATGGAGAAGTTGGAATACAATAGATATTACACCAATATAAAATTAGAATAATATCACAACAGTACCTTAAGTGGTTACTTGCTTTGTTTTACTAACAGAGCTCAGGAGATTTTTTGTTGAGTTTTGTGTTGTGAAGTTTTCAAGTTTTGGGTAAGGATTTGATGGACTATGGAATAAAGAGTGGCAAAAGCCTAAGCTTCGGGATGCCCAAGGAACCCCAAGGTAAAATTCAAGGACGGCCAAGAGCCTAAGCTTGGGGATGCCCCAGGAAGGCATCCCCTCTTTCGTCTTCATCTATCGGTAACTTTACTTGAGGCTATATTTTTATTCACTGCATGATATGTGTTTTGCTTGGAGCGTCTTGTATGATATGATTCTTTGATTTTTAGTTTTTCACGATCATCCTTTCTGTACACACCTTTTCAGAGTGACAAACTTGAATCGTGATTTATTAGAATACTCTATGTGATTCACTTATATCTTTTGAGCTAGACAATTTTGCTCAAGTGCTTCACTTATATCTTTTTATAGCACAGCGTTTATAGAAATTGTTGAACACTCTTGCTTCACTTATATTATTTTGAGAGTCTCTAAAAACAGCATGGTAATTAGCTTGGGTTATGAATTTACTCCTAATATGATAGACATCCAAAGTAGGTATAATAAAAACCTCCATATGACAATTGTGATCGTTTTGAGATATGAGGATGGTAATATTAGAATAATGCTAGTAGTAAATAGTAGGGTAGAGAAAATAATTTTGTTAAGGTTCGTGATTCCCGAAGCATGCACGTATGTCTATAGAAAGTGCAACTGAAACGAAAAGCTTGTGTCGTGATTGTTCAC
Source organism: Secale cereale (assembly GCA_902687465.1). Classification (NCBI taxonomy): domain Eukaryota; kingdom Viridiplantae; phylum Streptophyta; class Magnoliopsida; order Poales; family Poaceae; genus Secale; species Secale cereale. The sequence goes on from LR738713.1 coordinate 405,593,326, forward strand.
CTTTTTGTGAAGGTCGGGGGAGCGCGATGGTTAACTCCTACCAACCTTCCCCTAGGGGCATGCATAGTAGTACTTTGCTTCGAGGGCTAATAAATCTTTTGCAACAAGTATGTGAGTACTTTATGACTAATGTTGAGTCCATGGATTATACACACTCTCACCCTTCCACCTTGCTGGCCACTCTAGTGTCGCGCAACTTTCGCCGGTGCATAAAACCCTCCTTATACCTTCCTTAAAACAGCCACCATACCTACCTATTATGGCATTTCCATAGCCATTCCAAGATATATTGCCATGTAACTCCACCGTTCCATTTGTTATGACACACTTCATCATTGTCATATTGCTTTGCAGGATCATGTAGTTGACATAGTATTTGTGGCAAGGCCACCGTTCATATTTTTTTATACATGTTACTCTTGGTCATTGCACATCTCGGTACACCGCCGATGTCGGGGAAACTGATCGCCCACGAACACCTATGGGACCGGAGCCCCTTTTCGGTACGGCAAGGGAGCGGAGGGAGCACAAAGAGCAGATCGAGGGGCACACGCGAGCAGTTTACCCAGGTTCGGGCCGCACGGATGCGTAAAACCCTACTCCTGCCTTGGTTGTATTGAGTTCTTGGCTCGGGAGCAAGAAGATCTATAGTACTAGCTACACCGAGCGTGGGAGTGATCAAGTTTTGGAACCCCCTCTACGTTGTGCATGGGCCTCCTTTTATAGTTCAAAGGGGTCACCGACAGGTGTCAACGTAGGTGAGGGTAAAAGCGTAAAATTGGTGGTAGTTGTAACAGTGCATGTACAGTGTACGCACAATGGTCTATACCTAACCCAGACGGTGGGGGACAAGGGCATTGAATGCCCGTCACCGTCGCCCCAAACAGTGTAAAAAGCGTCCGTCCGGGCGTCTCCGTTCGCCACGACGGCAGCTTCGTCATCGTGGCTCGCCACCGTGTACCCCAGGCTGCACAGCCATCCGCCGCGTGCCCTAGGAAGGGCCCCAGGGCGACGCGTGGCCAGATGAGCTGGAGCGCAGGCACATGGTGGAAGCTTTCCGCGGCAAGCTCCTTGCCGCGGTCGCTATCTTGCCGGGCCTGTAAGTTTGTCGCTCTCCGGGTCTTGCCGGGGCGCGCGGTGCGCCGCGGTATGTCTTCTGAAATGTTGTTCTTTGGCCTTCCTGGCAAGCTCCTCTTGCCTGGGTCTTGTGCAGAAGGGATGATCTCGAGCCTGGAGCGGCCTTCCCGGCAAGCTCCTCTTGCCGGGGTCTTCTTTCTTAACTTGAATACTTTGTTCTTGAATGGCTTCAAGGGAACCAGAGTGGGCTTTGGCGGGCGCGTGGTGAACCTGACCACGGGACGCTGCTACTGCCGTGCACAAGTCGGGATACTAAGGTACCCCTACTTTAGTACACCGACAGGAGCCCCCGGGCCTGGGCCACACACGGTGCCGAGCGCTGTTGGGCCAGGCCCAAAACAGTGCACGGGCACAAACAGCCCACGGTGCGCCGTTTCCCACTCTGTATTCGCCGCATCCCTCCCTAACGGCACGCGTCGATCGCGGCGTCGTGGGAGAGATCGTGGCCTGTTTCTTTAATGGGAAAATGCAGAACGTCCCCCACTTCCCCCTTATAAGCAGAGGAAGCAGGGGCAGTTTCCTCCCCCCCCCCATTGCTTCATTGCGTCTTCAATCTCCAGAAACCCCGGGTGCTCTCCGCCTCCCCAAAGGTCGAAAGAGAGCCGAGCTCCACCCTTCCTCCGCCGTCTCCAGCATCCTCAGCGCCGCCGACCCCCCTCGCCATCCCCGCCATGGCCCCGAAGAGCGACAAGGCGAAGAACGCGAAGTCCGAGAAGGCGGCGAAGCTGGCAGCGATGCGGAAGAGGATGGTGGTCTTCCCGCCGAGGCTCGGCGCGAGGGAGCTGAGGGACAAGTACTACTTGTTCTGGGCGAGGGAGACGAAGGCTCACCCGTGCACGAGGGTCCTCCCCGCCGCAGCCTGCGACATGTATCCGGGAGGTTACCATTACTTCGCTCTGTTCTTCCATTGCGGTCTCTGCCCTCCGTACTCTGAGTTCTTCTATGACGTTATGAACACGTACGGATTCCACCTCCTAGATTTCACCCCGAACGCAGTCTTGACCATGGCCGTTTTCGCACATCTGTGCGAAAACTTTGTCGGAGTCCACCCCAACGTAGCTCTCTTCTGCCATTTCTTCACACCTCGAGTAGAGTCTGGGTCCCCCCTCTCCGGTGGCATCTCTTGGATCTTTAGGCTCAACAAGAAAGACGTGTACTTGATTGGAGAGCTCCGCGACAAGTGGGATGAGTGGAGGGCCGATTGGTGCTGGATTGTGGAAGAGGAACCCCAGCAGTTTACATCACCTCGCCGGGCCGCAATAGTGCGCGGCAAGGACTGGAGCGATCTGGCCCCGGAGGACGAGAGGCTGAAGATTGCCCTTACTAGGATCCTTCGTCTCCGGGCCACCAACCTTACTGTAGGTGAGGTCGGGGCGGATTTCCTTCGCCGCCGCATTGCCCCCTTGCAGGACAGGAAGAGGTCCGCTTGGGAATTTGCAACGCGGCAGACTGCATGAGGCTGCGCCCCGGCCTGAATTACAACTTCACCGTCTTGGAACTCAAGGGAATGGTCTGCTCGCTGTTCAAGCATGACCCCAAGCACACGGAGTGGTTTACCCCGTCGCGGGGAGTAGTTCCATTATGCAACAACTCTTCACTTAGTGCCATCCGTGCGGTAATGCCTTTGTGCGATACCCACGGGGTGGATCCCACTTGGCTGGCACCTTGAGAAGAGACCGTGCAAACTTTCTTTGATAACCTGGTTGAGCGGCCGGTCAATCCCGAAGAGAAGAAGGGTCTCACCCACGCGACCACCGACCGGGATGTGGCGTATATCGCTAGTAGAATAGAGGAGGCCGCCGCAGCTGAGGCCGCGGGTGAGTTTGGTTACTCTGTGGAGGAGGCAGAAGCAGCGGATGCAGTGAGCAGGGCCGAGGAGGAAGAGATCCTCAAGCTGTTGAAGCCCGCCGGGGAGCCTGCCGGGGAGCCTGCCGGGAGGAGCGAGGCTGCCGGGCAGGGGACCGAGTCCAGTGAGCCCGCCGAGGAGGACGCCGAATCGGGCGATTCCGACGAAGACTCGGGCGGGTCACTGAACCTCGACGACGCTTCTTCATCCTCGGAGAATTCTCCGCCACCGCCAAGCCCTCCGCCACAGCCAAAGAAGCGCCTCCGCAAGACCACTGAGACGGCGAGGCAGCCGGCGCCCCGAGAGCAGCCGAAGCGTCGCTCGACGCGTGCCACCACGACGAGCAAGGTCGTCAAGGAGGCGCCTCGCGCCTCAGCGGCAAGCGGAGGGGGATCTTCCCGAACCGGTTCCGGCGCTCCTTCCACCCCTCGGTCTTCGGCGACGATCGGAGCGGGGTCTTCTGAGCCCACGGCTCCAGAGCCCGCCAAGAGCTCGAGGGAGCCTACTCCTCCAGCTCCTCGCGCTGGGACGCGCGAGGCAGACTTTGACTTCTCCGCCCTTAGTTCCGACGAGGAGGAGGAAGAGTAAGCATTTGCAACTTTTATTTCCTTTGATTCTCGTTGCTCTTGTCTTGAATTCTCTTTGCCTGACTCTGATCTTGCTTATATTCTAGGACCCTGGCCCAGAGATCTGCGAAGAGGGCCAAGAACCCTGTAGTTGATCTTGAGGGGGACGAGCCCGTCGCAGCGGCAGGAGATGCGCCCGCGACAGGCTTGCCGGACCAGCCTGCTGCTCCGGAGAGCAGCCCCCAGCGCAGCCCCCAGCGTAAGTCTCTTGTTTACTTTTCTGCTTGACGGGCGCGCTTGAGCTTATTATCCTTACTAATGTCCTGTTCGCTTGTTGACCTGTGCAGAAGTGGAGCCGCAGCCGCAGGAGCATCAAGAGGCTGCTCCCGACGAGCCGCTCGTCCCACCCTCCCCGCCAAGGAGGAGTTCCCCGGCGAGGGAGGGTGCTCCTCCAAGGGTGGGTACTCCGCCAAGGGCGAGTACCCCGACAAGGGTGGGCACCCCGCCACGGGAAAGCGCCAGCGGCCCTCCGCCTGCGGGAGCCCCTACTACGCCGCCAAGGGAGGACTCCCCGGCAAGGATCCTCGTAGAGGACGAGGCCCGCGCAGGTAACCCTTGTACTTTCGTTCTCTTGAATTCTTCTTTTTGGATATTTGCTTGACGATTCTTCCTTTCTTTTTCTTCTGTCAGATCCGCCCGCCCCGGAGTCGATGGAGACAGAGGCCATCGCCGAGGAGGACGTGCGCGGTGATGCCGGCGACTCCACCACCGCTGAAGGGACGGCCGGCGCTGAAGAACCAGCCGCCGACGAGACCACCGCGGCCGCTGACGCGGCAGCTGGGGAAGGGACCGGCGACCGCACTGCTGGCCCCGAGGCCGCACGAGCGCCGGACGCTGCGCCGGCCGCCGACCCCTCCGCCGCCGCGGCTGGGTCGGGTGTTTATCTGGAGGCCGCCAACGGGGTCTTCATCCAAGTCCCGTGGGCGTCCTCATCAAGGGCACCCGCGGAGGGGGAGAGCTTCGATGGAGAAGTCCTCGCCTCCGCCGGGCTAAGGCTTGTCGACGCGCCCGGCAGCAGCAGCGAGTTCGAAGAGGAGCAGCTCCTGCGCCGGTTCTGGCCTTGTACCGGGCCAGGCAGGCCAAGCTGGAGTCCCGAGAGGCTCTGGCTGCCAAGGCCGGTGTCGACTTGGAGAAGCGCGCAGCGGAGCTCCGCGCTGCCAACCAAGCGGCCCTCCGGAACTTGGCGGAGGAGCGCGAGGAGCTCGCCGAGGCGCACCAGGTGTTCATCCTCGAGAAGGCCGAGGTTGAGGAGCAGCAGTGACTGGCCGCCGAGGATCTGTCTCGGTGGGAAGGAGAGCTGAACCAGCGGAAAGTCGACCTCGATAGCCACGAGAACGACCTTGCCCCGCGCGAGTAGTCCATTGGCGGAGCTCTGCAGGAGGCGAGGGACGCCACTGCTGCCGCAGAGACCGCCAAGAGGGACCTGGAGGCGAGGGTGGCGCAGTTGGAGCTCAATCTGAAGACGAGCGAGGAGAAGGTTGCCGCGCTCAAACTTGAAAGGGAGAAGGATGCCCACAGCCACTCGGAGCTGCAGGTCCGCCTCTCTGACAAGGGCAAGAAGCTCAATGACGCCAAGGACTCCATCGCAGACTTGGAGCTGAAGGTTTCCACCCTCACTGAGTCACTTAATGGTGCTCGGAACCATGAAACGAAGCTGAAGGAGGATCTTCGCGCTGAGAGGGCATTGCTGGATAGCGCCGCCATCTCGCAAAATAACTTCAAGCAGACGGTGGAGCAGTGGACCGAGGGGCTCGTCGCTGCCGCCGCCAACATCGACAAGGAGATGGTGGCGCTGGGGACGGAGCATCTCATGTACTCCCCTAACGAGAACCTCCCCCACAGCGCCAAGCTGAGTTTGTTCTTCAGAAGAGTGGCGCCGGCCCTCGCGCAGCTACGGGAGAAGCTCCCCACGCAGCTGGCTAACGAGGCACGCCGGCTTTGCATGGGTACTATGGAGCGAGTGTTGACGAAGATCGTCTACCGCAACCCCGGGTTTAATCTTGAGAACATCCTCCGGACCTTGCCGCCCGAAGCTGACCAGGAAGCGTTGAAGGCACAAGTTGCCCACATCGTGGCCAAGGTGGGGAAGATCAGGAGGGTTGACGGAGACCGCGTAGAGTAGGCTTCCTTCTTTCTGCTTCCCTTGCTGCTGTCAATTAAGTCATGGATAGTAGTTTGTTAGAACAGTGGCAAGTTATCTTGTAATATAACTTTATTTTGGATAGTCAATGCAGTGTTATCTCCCTTGCTCGATCCCTTTACTTTGTATGCTTCTCACCCTACGCTTCTAGGGAGCTTGCCGGCAAAGGGAGCCTTGCCGCGAGCGCTGAGTGCGGGACTTCGGCGGCCTGCTGGCAATGCCCTCGCCGGCAAGAAACCTTGCCGCAGCTAGTCGCAGCACACTTAGGTTGTTGAGCGAACTCGAAAACAAAATAAGGGCGCGACACTTGTCGCAGCTCACTTAAGCCGTTGAGCGTGCTCGAAACAAAGTAAGGGCGCGGCTAGCCACGGGTAGGTTCCTCCGCGCACAGGTTTTCCATACAAAGTGTGATCGTTCAAGGAAGATAACTAAGAATTTTAAAATTCTGAATGCTCAAACTTTGGTAACTTAGCTTTTGTGTTCTGTTTGCTTCCCGGCAAGGCTTTCCTTCCTTGAACAGCACTTGGTCCATACCACTGTCTCCTTTCCCCCCGGCAAACTTGTGCGCGAGGAACACTTCTTCTTCTTGAGAGAAAAAGGAAGAGGGGAGGAAACATAGATATGGAGCCTTGCGGCTTGTTATTGCTTACCGGGATCGTGTGCTGCACAAAGTGTCAGATAATACATGCAATGAAGACAAGAATGCATGAAACGACAAGCCGTGCGAAGCACAAAAGTTTTACTGATGCACGGGGTCTGCGCCCGTCTTTGTACAAAGGTTTACATGCAACAGCGGCAAGACTTGTACAAAAGGTGGTTGCCGGAGCGGATCACGGAAGCCGCGCCTCATGGGTGAAACTTGCGAAGATGCTCAATGTTCCAGGAGTTGCTCACCGGTAAGCCTTCTTCGGTCTCAAGGCGGACAGCGCCGGGCCTTGTGACTTGTCTCACCCGATAAGGGCCTTCCCACTTCGGCGTCAACTTGTTGGAGTTCTTGGCGGACTGAACGCGCCGAAGAACAAGGTCGCCTTCCTCGAGACTCCTGGCCTTGACTTTGCGGCTATGATAGCGACGCAAAGCTTGCTGGTATCGAGCAGCTCGTACAGCAGCCTGGAGACGGTCCTCCTCGAGGAGCAATGCATCATCTTGCCGCAGCTGCTCCTGCTCAAGCTCATCGTAAGCGAGCACTCGAGGAGACCCGTATACGAGTTCCGTGGGGAGAACTGCCTCTGCTCCATAGACAAGAGCAAAGGGTGTCTGTCCGGTGGCTCGATTTGGTGTCGTCCTGATTGACCAAAGAGCCGCCGGCAACTCCTCGATCCAGTTTCTTCCGCACTTGTGCAACCTGTCGAAGGTTCTTGTCTTGAGTCCGCGCAGCACTTCAGCATTTGCCCTCTCCTCTTGACCATTGCTCGTCGGGTGAGCAACAAAAGCGAAGCAGACCTTGGCGCCAAGGTCTTGGATGTATTGCATGAAGGTGCGACTTGTGAACTGTGTGCCGTTGTCGGTGATGATCCTGTTAGGGATTCCGAAACTTGTGCTTCACCGGAGACCAAGTTTCTTCTTCTGTACAGTTCATTGCCGACGAACTGGTACATACTTGACTGCCTGGTTATTCTCTCTATCTCTTCTGGTTCTTCGGGAAGTTCTCCAGTTTGAAGGAAACGGACAATTTGCTGTGCCCAGGTTGGAGCTTGAGGCTCAACAACAAGGACTAAAGGCATCAGTGCTGCTGCGGGAACGTCAGCTTCTACGGCAAGAACCTGCGGTTCTGCCGGAGTTGGACGTTCCCCGGCAAGCCTGCCGGAGCAAGACTTGCCGGGAACATCTGCTTCAACTGCACGAACCCTAGGGTCCGCAGGAGCAGACTGTTCCTCAGCAACTTGGTCGTCGATCCTGGGGATCTTGGCGGCGGCTTCAGGAAGATCCGCCGGCAAGTAGTCACCGGAGACCAAGTTTCTTTTCTTGCTCTGCCCAATTGATGGTGTAACGGATGGCTGAGTTAGCTTGAGCACGAAGGTCCCTGGTTCCACAGGTAGATTCAGTGCAGCACACTTTGACAGGCCGTCTGCGATATCATTTTGAGCTCTTGGAACGTGCTCCATCTGCAGGCCTTCAAAGTGTTCTTCAAGTTTCCTTACTTCATCGACATAAGCTTCCATCAAAGGACTCTAGTATCTCTTGTTTACTTGTCGGACCACCAACTGTGAATCTCCCCGCACAATCAGCTTCTTGATCCCAAGTTCGGCTGCAATTCTGAGGCCGGCAAGCAAACCTTCATACTCTGCAGTATTGTTTGTCGCTTGCTCCTTGGGAAAGTGCATTTGAACAACGTACTTGAGGTGCTCCCCGGTGGGCGCTACGAGTAACACACCAGCATCGAAGTACATTATCCATTCTTTGCTTGCTTCTTTGACGGGGATGTTTGTCTCTGGAACTTCTTCGTCTGGTGTTGGTGTCCATTCTGCTATGAACTCTGCCAAAGCTCTGCTCTGTATAGTTGAAGTGCTTTCAAACTTAAGACCAAAGCTTGACAGCTCCAGTGCCCACTCGACAATCCTACCTGTTGCTTCTGGGTTTTGCAATATCCTCTTCAGCGAAAAGCGAGTGACCACTGTTATCTCATGTGCTTGGAAGTAATGGCGTAGCTTTCTCGAGGCCATGAGGAGGCCGAAAAGCAGCTTCTGCACCCCAGAGTATCTTGATCTAGCCCCCTACAAGAGGGAACTTACAAAATAAACTGGGCACTGCACCATCTTCTTTCGCACTTCTCCTTGTATCTGCGCAGACTCGTCCTTGTCGGGGCCAGAGCTTGTTGGGGAAGCCCCCTGCTTGTCGCTGGATGCGCTTGCCGGGGCTGTGGATTCCTCATCTGCCTCCCTCTCCGCTACCAACGCAGCACTAACCACTTGATTGGTTGCTGCTAAATACAGCAGCAACTTCTCTTGTGGCCTAGGTGCGACAAGTATTGGAGTGGAGGACACGTATCCTTTCAAGTCATGCAGCGCTGCCTCCGCTTCTGGAGTCCATTTCATAGGGCCTGCCTTTTTCAAGATTTTGAAAAAAGGCAGGGCGCGTTCTGCATACTTTGAAATGAACCTGCTGAGGGCAGCCACACAACTAGCAAGTCTCCGTACATCTTTGACGCGCTTCGGAGCTTCGATCTGCTCAATGGCTTTGATCTTGTCGGGATTCACTTCAATCCCCCTCTGGGACAAAAAGAACCCGAGAAGCTTCCCGGAGGGGACTCCGAAGACGCACTTCTCTGGGTTCAGCTTGAGTTGTATCTTGCGCAGATTTGCAAAAGTCTCATCCAGGTCTTGGATCAGGGTATCCTTGTCCTTGCTCTTGACCACTATGTCATCCATGTAGGCTTCTACATTCCTGTGTATCTGTGGCTCAAAAGTAGTGTGGACCACCCTTGCAAATGTTGAGCCCGCATTCTTCAGTCCAAAGGGCATGCGTATGAAACAGTAAGTGCCACATGGAGTAATGAATGCGGTCTTCTCTTCATCTTCCTCAGCCATGAATATCTGGTGATACCCGGAGTATGCATCAAGAAATGAAAGCAACTCACATCCAGCCGTGGAGTCAACGATCTGGTCAATGCGCGGCAAGGGGAATGGATCCTTGGGACAAGCTTTATTCACATCAGTGAAGTCTATACAAAGTCTCCACTTCCCATTAGCTTTGCGCACGACAACTGGATTGGCCAGCCACGTAGGATGAAGTACACCTCTAACAAGGCCTGCTGCTTCCAACTTCTTGATCTCTTCAGCAATGAACTCTTGGCGCTCCACCGCTTGCTTCCTGACCTTCTGCTTGACGGGCCGCGCGTGAGGACAAACAGCAAGCTTGTGCTCAATTACCTTCTTGGGAACGCCGGGGATGTCAGACGGTTGCCATGCAAACACGTCGACATTTGCCCGCAGGAAGGCAACGAGCGTGCTTTCCTATTTGGGATCGAGCGTAGCACTGATGGTGAAGGTACCACCAGTGCCGTCCTCCTTGGCGGACACCTTCTTGGTTGCAGGTGGAGCTGCCATTCCTTTCTTGCACTTGCCGGTGGAGCTCGATGGTGCGTCCTCGACGGCAGCGCAGCACTCCGAAGAGGTGCGTTTGCTGGAGTGGGCCCCGGAGCTCTTGTCGGACTGCGTCTTCTTGGTCTTCCCCCCGGGAGCTTCAGCGGCAAGTGTCTTGCTGTCTGCCGCGACTGCTGCATCCCGGTAGATCTTGTCGGCGCAGACAAGCGCGTCCTTCTTGTCGCCGGGGACAGAGATGACGCTTATTGGCCCTGGCATCTTGAGCATGTTATATGCATAGTGAGAGGCTGCCATGAACTTGGCGAGTGCAGGACGGCCAAGTATCCCATTGTATGGCAATGGGATATCGGCGACGTCGAAGGTGATCCTCTCAGTCCTGAAGTTTAGCTCTCCGCCAAAGGTTACTAGCAGTGTGATCTTCCCCTTCGGCTTGCTCCTTCCCGGGTTGATTCCTTGGAAAGTTCTGGTTTCCTTGAGCTCGTTGTCGGGGATCTGCAGCTTCCGGATTACAGCAGAGGAGATCAAGTTTAGGCCGGCCCCGCCGTCAACCAACATCTTGGTGACCTTGAGGTTGCGGATGGTTGGCGAAACCAACATCGGCAAGCACCCGACCGCAGTTGTGCGGTCAGGGTGGTCCTCAAGGTCGAAGATGATGGGCATGCTGGACCACTTCAGCAGCTTGCGCGACTCGACGGGTGGCTCAGCTGCATTCACTTCCCGCACCCATTGCTTGAGTTGGCGGTGGGAGTGTGCAGAGAGGCACCTCCATCGACGCACAAAACTTCTGTGGCCTTCTGGAACTCCTGCTCGCTGTTGTCTCCGTCATCCATGTCCTCGTCATCGTCTTCGTCTTCATCCTTGTTGCGGCCGCGGGGAGGTCTATCTCCTTGCCGCTACTTGGCCTTGCCGCGGCGTCCTCCCCGTCCATTGATTGGCCGCTTCTTGCCGGACTCTCCTCCACCTCCTTGGGCCTTCTCCTTGTCGCGTCGCTCGTACTCAGCCTTCTGCTGCTCGACGAGGTATTCGACCCTTTTGCAGTTCTGGAGATCGTGGCCCTTGGTGCGGTGGATCTTGCAGTACTGCTTGTCAGAGCCGTCCTGCATGTCGGCAGCCGCCATAGGGGTGGCCTCCTTGCCGGAGCCACCAGCCTGTGTCTTCTTGGCGGCAGCCTCCTTGCCGGACTGCTCGACAACCAATACTTCCTTGTTCTTCTTCTTCTTGTTCCGCCGCCGGCCTTTCCTTGCCGGGGCGGCATCCTCGCTGTCCGTTCCTCCTCCTCCAGCATCCTCTCCGGGGAGTCTTCTCCCCTCTTCAGCGCGCGCACACTTGTCGGCCAGAGCGTAAAGCTCGATGACGTCCCGGATCTTGGTCATCGCCATTTCCTCCCTCATCCGGCGGGTACGCACGTTCTGGTGGAACGCGCTGATATCCGCGGCAGGGTGGACATCCGGGATGTTGTGCTGAACACGGCTGAACCTCTGGATGTACTTTCGCAGGGACTCTCCCTCCTTCTGGGCAAGAATGTGGAGATCGCTCTCCTGGCCGTGGGGTTTGTGGCCGCCCATGAAGGCGCCGACAAACTGGTGGCACAGGTCTGCCCAAGAAGAGATGGAGTTCTCCGGCAAGTGCATAAGCCAAGATCAGACGTTTGGCTTAAGCACGAGCGGGAAGTAATTCGCTAGAATCTTCTCGTCGCGTCCCCCGGCAGCCTGCACCACAATGGTGTAGATGTTGAGGAACTCCGAGGGATGGGTCTTGCCGTCGTACTTCTCGGGTACGTCGGGCTTGAAGTTCTTCATGCTGGGCCACTGGACTTGCCGCAGCTCTCGGGTGAACGCAGGGCAACCTGCCGCATACGGCAAGTCGCCTGGTTCACCGGGCGCGTGCAAGTTGACAGCGGTCCCAGCGCGCTGGTCGGACTGTCGCCGTGCTTCTCTTCGACGCTCGATGCGAGTTCGAGCGTCCTCTTGTCGCCTGTCGTCGAGGACTTGGCGTTGATCACGGCGAGCTCGCGGATCCGACGACGCCGTGGAGTCGTCGTCGACGTTGATCCGGCGAGTCAGCGATTTTTGCTTCTGTGGCGGGGAGTGCACGGTAGTTGCACCCCCGGCGGTCTTGTCTCCATCAGCCTTCGCTTGGCTGACTTGCCGCGGCCGTGATGTTGCCGGCTGCTGTGGCGTGTCGTTGTTGGCAAAGGCGATGAGGCTCTGGATTGTAGCCCTCCAGTCTTCGGCCTTGTCCGCCGCTGGAGGGAAGTCGAGGAGCAGCTGAGCCCTAGCTAGAGCTTCTGCTGGAGAGGAGGGAAGCGGTGGCGAGCGGTGCGAGGAGCGAGATATGCTCGGACTTCTAACAGCGTTAGAAGGAGCAGGGTCTCGCCCCGGCGACCGCGCCTTGCTTGTACCGCCGCGTTGGCCTTGAGCATCCCGCGACCCGCCGGCTTGGCCACGTCCCAGCAAGCGTATGGTACCCTGGGTACCATGCCGCCGCTGGCCCGGCACCTCCTGAGAGGGGCGTGGTGCATGCACGGACACCGAGGTTTTGGAATGGGCTCGGTCGTCCGTCTTGTCCTTGGACTTGGCAGCGCCGTGACTTTCCTCGCCGCCGTCCGCCCCTCCGCCAGCGTCTACCCCACCAACCGTTGGTTCTGGTGGTGGTGGAATCGACGCGGACGGGCCTCCGACCTCCGTAGCTTTCTTCTTCGGCGGCATGTCGATGTAGTCGGAGAAGCTGACGAAGTTGGAGAAGGTTGCGCCCGCGTGAGCGCCGGATCAGGTTCGCACAACCTCGACGCCCCCTACCTGGCGCGCCAAAGATGTCGGGGAAATTGATCGCCCACGAACACCTATGGGACCGGAGCCCCTTTTCGGTACGGCAAGGGAGCGGAGGGAGCACAAAGAGCAGATAGAGGGGCACACGCGAGCAGTTTACCCAGGTTCGGGCCGCACGGATGCGTAAAACCCTACTCCTGCCTTGGTTGTATTGAGTTCTTGGCTCGGGAGCAAGAAGATCTACAGTACTAGCTACACCGAGCGTGGGAGTGATCAAGTTTTGGAACCCCCTCTACGTTGTGCATGGGCCTCCTTTTATAGTTCAAAGGGGTCACCGACAGGTGTCAACGTAGGTGAGGGTAAAAGCGTAAAATTGGTGGTAGTTGTAACAGTGCATGTACAGTGTACGCACAGTGGTCTATACCTAACCCAGACGGTGGGGGACAAGGGCATTGAATGCCCGTCACCGTCGCCCCAAACAGTGTAAAAAGCGTCCGTCCGGGCGTCTCCGTTCGCCACGACGGCAGCTTCGTCATCGTGGCTCGCCACCGTGTACCCCAGGCTGCACAACCATCCGCCGCGTGCCCTAGGAAGGGCCCCAGGGCGACGCGTGGCCAGATGAGCTGGAGCGCAGGCACACGGTGGAAGCTTTCCGCGGCAAGCTCCTTGTCGTGGTCGCTATCTTGCCGGGCCCGGAAGTTTGTTGCTCTCCGGGTCTTGCCGGGGCGCGCGGTGCGCCGCGGTATGTCTTCTGAAATGCTGTTCTTTTGCCTTCCTGGCAAGCTCCTCTTGCCAGGGTCTTGTGCAGAAGGGATGATCTCGAGCCTGGAGCGGCCTTCCCGGCAAGCTCCTCTTGCCGGGGTCTTGTTTCTTAACTTGAATACTTTGTTCTTGAATGGCTTCAAGGGAACCAGAGTGGGCTTTGGCGGGCGCGTGGTGAACCTGGCCACGGGACGCTGCTACTGCCCGTGCACAAGTCGGGATACTAAGGTACCCCTACTTTAGTACACCGACAGCCGGAGGCATTCATATAGAGTCATATCTTTGTTCTAGCATCGAGTTGTAATATCAAGTTGTAAGTAAATAAAAGTGTGATGATCATCATTATTAGAACATTGTCCCATGTGAGGTTATCAAAAAAAGAGGCCAAAGAAGCCCACCCAAAAAAAGGAGGCCAAAGAGCCCAAAATAAAAAAAAATAGAGAAAAAGAGATAACGGACAATGATATTATCTTTTTTCGCACTTGTGCTTCAGAGTAGCACCATGTTCTTCATGATAGAGAGTCTCCTATGTTGTCACTTTAATATACTTGTGGGAATTTCCGTTATAGAACTTGGCTTGTATATTCCAATGATGGGCTTCCTCAAATGCCCTAGGTCTTCTTGAGCAAGCAAGTTGATCCACACTCACTAGTTTTCTATTTGAGCTTTCATACACTTATAGCTCTAGTGCATCCGTTACATGGCAATCCCTACTCACTCACATTGATATCAATTGATGGACATCTCTATAATCCATTGATTTGCCGAGTTGATGTGAGATTTTCTCCCTCCTTTTGTCTATTACCACCTTCTATTCCACCCATAGTGCTATATCCATGGCTCACACTCATATATTGCGTGAAATATTGAAAAGGCTGAAGCGCGTTAAAAAATATGAACCAATTGCTTGGCTGACACCGGGGTTCGGCATGATCACCTTGTGTTGAGAAGAGGGATCATAATAAGACTATGATTTTGTAGGGATAACTTTCTTTAGCCATGCTATTTTTGAAGCTTGATGATTTACTATCTAGTATGCTTAGAATATTATTGTTCTCATGTCAATATAAACTTTTGCTTGAAACTTATGGATCTGAACTTTCATACCACTTTGAAGAATAATTACATTGATAAATATGTTGGGTAGCATTCCACATCAAAAATTCTATTTTTATCATTTACCTACTCGAGGATGAGCAGGAATTAAGCTTGGGGGTGCTTGATACGTCTCCAACGTATCTATAATTTTTTATTGTTACATGCTATTATATTATCCATCTTGGATGTTTTATATGCATTTATATGCTATTTTATATGATTTTTGTGACTAACCTATTAATCCGGAGCCCAGTGCCAGTTTCTGTTTTTCCTTGTTTTTCAGTTTCGCAGAAAAGGAATATCAAACAGAGTCCAAACGAAATGAAACTTGACGGGGATTTTTCTTGGACTAGAAGACACCAGATGGACTTGGAGTACACGCCACGGGATCTGTGAGGAGGCCACAGGGATGGAGGGCGCGCCCCTACCTTGTGGGCTCCTCGTGCCTCCCCTGACCTACTTCTTCTGCCTATAAATTCACATATATTCCAGAATCATGAGAACATCCATGAAAATCACTTTTCTGCCACTGTAACCTTCTATTCTCATGAGATCCCATCTGGAGGCCTTTTCCGGTATTCTGCAGTAGGTGGAATCAACCACGGAGGGCATCTACATCAACCTTATTGCCCTTCCGATGAAGTGAGTAGTTTACCACAGACCTACGGGTCCATAGCTAGTAGCTAGATGGGTTATTCTCTCTCTTTGATCTTCAATACCATGTTCTCCTCGTTGTTCTTGGAGATCTATCTGATGTAATTGTAATGCCCAGGATGGGACTATATCTCCTACGTGTCGAGGCACGACTTAAAGATATAAGCCCATTCTAGAATGATCGCAAGTTTGGTATCTTTGCACGATTCATGTAAAAGAGGGATTAAATTGTAAAAGGAGATAGTTGGCTTACACTCGCCACTTCACACAATACATTACATAAGGAAAACATCATTCAAAACATCACAGCCCATCTAAGGGTAAGATCCAAACAAAACAAGATACCAAACATAACATTAAACCACAGGTCTAGATCGAGTCCTAGTAGAAACCACTACTGATTGTCGAAAACGTCACAAGCAAACGGCCACTCTCTTCATCGAGCTCCCAGTGGAGAACTTGAACCAGCTCCTGCTTCAAACTCGGCTGAACCTGCATCTGGTGTTGTAGTATCTGTGAGCCACGAGGACTCAGCAATCCCATAACCATGGGTATCAAGACTAGCAAAGCTTTGAGGGTAGGAAGAGGTAAAGTGGTGAGGTTGCAGCAGCGGCTAAGCATAATATGGTGGCTAACTTACGAGTACCAGAATGAGATGAGCATCTACGCAAACGATCGCAAAAGGTGATCGCTAAAGATCCTGAACTACATACGGTCAAACATAACCCCACCGTGTTCTCTTCTCAAAGTGAAAAGAGACAATCACGGTTACTCACACAGTTGTGTGTTTTACTTCGGATCCTCTGTCAAGTTTTCTACAACCGGACATCAACAAATTCCAATCTGCCACATAACCGCGGGCACGGCTTTCGAAAGATCATAACCCTGCAGGGGTGTCCCAACTTAGCCCATCACAAGCTCTCACGATTAGCTGAAGAGATAAATATAATATCATCACTCCTTATCTTAGGGAAATCTGATCAGGCTCGGCATCCCGGTAGCACAAGACATTTCGACAATGGTAAAACAAGTCCAGCAAGACCTCCCGGTGTGTCGACACCCTGATAGTAGCCGCGCGTATCTCGTCCCAGGCCACGACCGGATGGGCGATTCTACAGGTTTATATCAATCCTCGAGTTTCCTCGCGGTGACCCCGCAGAACCCCCGTTTGGGACCAACACCATCAGCACTGGCCCCCTGCTATGTAGAATTAAGAACCCGGGGACGCGACCCCCTATGCATTTTTAATTAATTAATTAAGTTATTATTATGAGCAAATTAAAACCAATGTTGGGCCTTGCTGGAGGAGTTTTATTCCAAATCGAACTGTCAAGGGGTCCCCATCCAACCATCGTGTAAGGAACGCAAAATCAAGGAACATAATGCCGGTTTATCGGCACCTAAGGTGGCATGAGTGGAACAAAACACCGAGGAAAAGGCCAAGCCTTCCACCCATGCCCAGTATATAGGTGTGTTAATAATAATTATAGATATTGTGATATACCAACAACAAGTTCCCTCCTGGAATGATCTTCATCTTCACCTGCAACTAACAACGCTATAAGAGGGGCTGAGCAAGCGGGTAACATAGCCAAACAGTGGTTTTGCTAGGAAGGTGTCAAAGGTTAGAGGTTTCATGGCAACAAGGAGAGGCTGACATAAAAGATGGGTAGCACGACATGTAACGATAGCATTGAGACAACTAAGCATGGCAATGGTAGTAAAGGTATCCAAGGGTATGATCATCTTGCATGGGATTCCACAAGGGAGAAGAACGGGTCCATGAAGTAGACGGAGCAACATAGTCGAGCGAATCCTCACAACTCCGGAACGAAACCGAAGCTAACAAGAGAAGCAACCGGAAAGAAGTAAACAACACGGTAAACACACAAGCATAAACATGGCATACGATGCACATCCAAGTATGATGCATGTTCGGTTTAAATATGCATGGCATGGCAAAGTGCACAAACAAGTACTACAAGTTAAGTGGAGCTCAATATGCAACGAGTTGCATATTGACGAAACACCACATGTTATTTATTTAGTTGACTCTTGTTTATTTACAAGACAAGATTAAATGTTTTTAACATGGCAAGAGGTGAAGCATAATAAAACTACACTATTTAGGCATTTTAAATGAGGCCGTAAATAACAACAACAATTCCGGAAAATCCCCATGAGCATGTTTAGTAATTATAAGCAACAACAATCACACATTTAAAGGTTGTTAACATGATGTGGATGACATGATCAAGTTTTATGCAGTTTAAAGTAAAAGTTAACATGAAGAAGATATGAAGTATTGTCACCGTGGTGGAAGAAAAGGTGCCACGGCAACGATCCGAAAATGATGCAACACAACATCTCGGTTCCGGTAACTTGTTGAGAGACCGGTGCAAACGAAAAGGTGGCGTGGACGAGTCGAACAAGATGAAAGAGGTGGGGTGATCCCGTCACCGGGTTCCCACGGGTCGGCGACGAGGCAACCGAGGAGCACGACAAAAGACGATTCGGGCACGGAGCACACAAGTGGAGCATTTCATACAACACATGCATTCGACGGGTCATCGTCTCGGGGTTATACCTTCGGAGCGATCGTTCTTGGAGGGGTTCGAGATCGTAGTGGAAGTAGTGGTACACGTTCGGAGAGGAAGTCGTTGTTCTCGTTCGTAGTCGTACATGGGGCGACGGTAGTGGAAGTAGACGTTCCGTTCGGAGAGGAAGTAGGTGTACTCGTTTCTTCACCGAAGGTAGTCGTACACGTTCGTTCCGTAGAGGTACTTGACGCATCGGTCTCGATCCGGAGATGAGCTTGCCTGTCTTAGGTACCAAACGCAGCAACAAGACAACAAAACGGCAGCAAGGAGGCAAGGGCAGCAGTGTCATGGCGAAAAAACACAGCAACAACAGGTTTTGGCGTGAAGCAGGGGAGGGGCGCTGCGGTGCTGGCCTTGGCGTGCCGGAGGGAAGGGCCATGGCGCGGAGGACGGCTCGGCGCAGAGGAGGCCATGCTCGCGCCTGGCGATGCGGCTGCACGGAGGGAGGCGCTCCTGGCCGGCGGGCGACGAGGCAAGGGCCTGGAGAATCGGGGTTCGAGGTCGAGGGACGTCGCGCGGCCGAAGGACAAGAGGCCCTGGCGCGGCGCTCTTGGCTCGGCCCTGACTCGGCTGGAGGCGAGGCACACGGGCGCTCGAAGTGGCGCGGAACTGAGGGACGGGGAAAAGGAGATCGGGGCGGTTCCTGGCCGCTGCTGCTGGCGATGGAGGAGCGGGTCGCTGCGGCGAAGGGATGCGGAGGCAGGGGCCTGGCGCGATGCAGATGACCTCGCAGGCCATGGCGGCCGATGGGCGCGAGGGAAGACCGAGGGGAGGCCGGCGCGGTCGGGGCCTTGCCGGCGGGAGGCTGAGGCCGGGCGGCGTCGGGGCCTTGCCGCTGGAGGAAGCGAAGGGGGGACCGGAGGGAGGCCCGATCCGGTGCGGAGGGTGCGGGCGCGAGGCGCTGGACTGGAGGACGCGCTGGCTAGGGCGGCCTACTCGCGGGAGAGGCTGGAGAGGCGTCGCTGGCGCCATGGCGAGGGAGCGAGGGCTTGGGGCGAGGGAGGCCTGAGGAGATCGATGGGAGGTGTGGTAGGGCGAGAGGCCAGGGAACCGGGCGCTGGGGAGTTGGGGTCGCTCGAGCGAGAGAGACGTGCGGCTGGCGGCGGGGTGCGGGAGGAAACGAGAGGAGCGGGCTAGGTCGAGCGCTAGGGTTACGGAGGAGTTGGGCCATGAGGCCTGGAGATGGGCCGGAAGGGGGGAATGGCCTTGGGCCAAAGGAGCTAGGCTGCTGGGCTGCTGGGGTGGAGGCCCGCTGCGGCTGTTCTTCTTCTCTTTGAATTACAGAAAAAGAAATAGGAAGAAAGAAAAGAGAGGAGAAGGTTAGGAGAGTAGAGGGCATGGGGTTAAACATCTGGACTCACAAATAATGTGAGGAATATAAATAAAATTGTCTCAGGACTTTGGAAGAAGAAAATTCAACAAGTTTGAATAAAAGTCAAACTGTTTGAATTTAGAAATCCATTTAGATGAAAATCAAATGGGTTGGAATTTCAAGAGATGGCCCTACACATTAGATGTGATTTATGGGAAGATTTGGAACATTTGTGGATGAAGTAAAATTGCAACACAATTTTACTAAAAGGCCTCAAAGGAAGAAAAGAAGTTGAATTGGATAAAAGAAAATTGAAGAATGGTGCAATTGTGTTATAGGTGATTCCAAGGAATGGAATATCTATAAATATAGCTCCCTAATAATATTGGGAGGCTTTTATAAGTTATAAAGAGAAGTCATTCTTCCCTCAATTTAAATGGACCGAAGGTCCACACAATTTATTTAGGTTGAGATGCAAAATAAATATGACATGATGGCATGATGACATGATGCAATGCAAAAATAAATAAAGCAAGCACAAAAGAAACACACGGGAGAACCCGGAACATCTGGAATCTCTGGAATCTTCTAGGACGTCGGTCTTCGGGCGTCACAACTCTCCCACACTAACAGAGGATCTCGACCCGAGATCCTAGAGATGGCACCGGGTAAAAACGAAAAAGAAGAGGTAAAACAAGTTGCTTCTTTGACAGACGAGTGAAACCAATGAACCTTGAGAGGTAGAACAATCTTGAAAGAAAGAATACAACGGAGATGAACGAAGATGAAAACACTCCGTTAGAAAAGAGGAACAAGGAACATTATGAGAACCTTGTAGGTTGAAAGACATGAAACAAGAGGTTACGAACCAAAAGAATAAGAAACCACAATGGTATAGTCAAGGAATAAGAATTACAGAATTTGGACAGCACTCCGTCTGAAAAATGGAAGGAATTAACAAGAACTTGCCAAGTTGAGATGATACTTGATGAAAATGACAACATATTGCCTCCGAAACAATTGAGAGAACGGCACAAGGGGTAAGAAAGATTCAGACAGCACTCCGGTTGAAAAGAGAGGCAAACTTGATAAGATGAGGGAACTTGAATGAAGAATACAACACTCCGGTTAAATAGACAAGCAAGGGAGAATATGTTCTTGATAAAAACGAGATGATGGTCAAAGAGAGCAATATCACAACGCCTCCGGAATGAAAGAATAGCATATAAATCAATGACGAATTGAACGGAGAAGAAAAATGACAACTTCTCTCAAAATGAAATTTGAAAGAGCATCCTTACGAAGAAGTGTTGAACGGAGTTGTTGGAAATTCAACAACGAAAGAATAAGCTTGATGTGGGCTTATGGAAAACATCTCAAAATTAAGAGGTGACAACCAGCCACTGACGAATACATTTAATTGGATTGAGATCAACAAGGAGACGATAAACTTATCTCGCCGGAATGATAAATGAAGAACTTGGGTCATTTATAAGCACCATAATAGCAACAATTCTCAAGGAAAGCTTTTAGGTGAAATACAACCCAAGATTACTCCAAGGAATAAATTGAAGGGTTGAAAAGATCTCCTGAACAAGGAAATGATGGGTTTAAATATCTCATTCTTGATAACTTGTGAATCATGAAACATGAAGGAATTTGTCAAGAATGACATAACACCATCTGAAAAGATAAGGTAGAAAGGATTGCAATTGGAAGCATGATGAAGAATGCTTGAGCTCCAACAAGAATGTTGATGAAGACTTCCAGGATGAATTAAATGATGATGAACCACCATGAGAACTCCGGTAATGAAAGCATGAGAAGTGAAAGATGAAAAGAATAAGATTCAAGGCCTGCGGTGAATTAGATGGAGCTTGAAATGATAAAATTGAAATCACTTGGAACTCCGGAAAACAAGATGAACAACTTAGAACCGAGAATAAAATATGATGAACAAGCTCCAGACAAAAGAATTAAATCACCTTGAAGGAATAAGAATAAGAATTATGTCATGCATCTCCTTCACCAATTTAAATTGATGACAACCAAAGGATTTGGCATACTACTTATTCTCGTTGCAAAGAATTAAAGAGAGATCTAGCACAAGCTTGGGTAAATCTTCAACGAAGCACCGGTAGGATTATGAAGAACAAATGAATTGATATGATAGCAACGGAAGAGTAAACTTGAATGAACCACCGTAACAATAGGGAGACGAATGAAGAGGCATCAATGAAGAATATTTGGAGGACGAAGTTGAAAACTGAGAACGAAGAAATCTTCTGAATTGATGGCCTTCGGAGGATCACAAAGAAAAGAATTCATGAAGAATCTTGAGAGAACGGGCCAAGATTTAAGAGAAACACTTCTTCGGTTTTCAAATGTTGAGAGTGAAGACGAGAAATGCCATGAAGAATTGTTGAGCACTCCTGAATGAAGAATTAAAAAGGTTGAAACAATGATGAAAAGAATTTGAAAGCGATCTTGGAGAAGGCATGTGACTGATGGGAATCATTCTTACGTCACACTTTGAAAAGAATTTCAGAATAACTCCAGAAAAAAATTAGAAGAGTCAGATAAGATCCTGGGAAAAGACCTGTGGGTTAGGGCGCACTCAAAGAATCACCGTTGGAAAAGATTGCTTAAGGGATATTACACCGGTTGAATTAAATGGCTTGAATAAGATAATAATCCTCAAATAGCTTGAACGGATTAAGAATGGAACTATGAATCTTCAGCACTCCGGATATGAATAGCAACAGGAGAATGATTAATTGGTACACCGGAATAAGAAAGCGTTGTGAAATGAGGAAAAGGATAAGATCAACACCGAAATCTTGAATTACATCCACCGGCAGAATTTGAGAACAAAAGAATGATGAACTTGAAGCTCTTGAGCATCTTCACGATAAATCACCGGATAAGAACATTGAAGGAAATGAATGAAGAAACATCACATGAGTAAAATGGATATTTCATCTGAGAATTTCTGGCTCCAAGAAGAAGAAGGGTGGGAGGGTGGGAAAAAACAAAGACAACTTGGGATGAAAGAATACAGACAAATCATCAGATTTCTCAACGGCGTCCGTATGGAATAACTTGAAGAGAAAGCACACCGGTTGAGAAGGATTAACATGAAGATCTTGATGGTTAAGAAGAATTAGCACTCCCATAGAAATATGAGAACACCGATTAAGAAAGGTATGGAATCAACATTTGACATCGAAGCAACTCGAATACCAGAATCAAATCAAAACAACGGATAGATGTTTAGGAAGAAGATTATGTTGCAACACATCTATCCGAGCAGAGAGTTGAACGAATGAATTACACAGGTACATCAACTTGTCGAGAAGCCGCTTGGAGAACAAAAGGTAAATAAAAGGAACAAAGAGCAGATAGAACAAACACAAGATAGAAGCTTCGTCCGACATATTCGTGCTGAAAGCTCATGGAACGTGTTACAAAAGGGTTTTGCAATCCCCGGATCAGCATAGCCAAGGACCCTTTAAGATGCAACTCCCGATCAGAACAAGTCCATAAAACCACTTCACTCAATGTAGAACCCCGAACTTCATATCATGCACTCGTTGGAAGAATGCCTAGAACTACTAGATGAACCCACCTATTAATTTTCGAAAGTTTCCAGTTATGCAATCAGGTGTTGGGGATACAGGGGAAGCACCGCGCACTCAACTCTAATCCTACATCCAGCTGTATCCATCCTTCAACACATAACCAGTTGTTTCCGGAAACCGTTTACCTCAGACCTTCGAAACGCATCCACTATACAAGCTATGGCAATACTCCCGAACTACCTCCCCAGTACTGGGTGATGTCGGGGTTATCTTGCCACTAACCGCATAGGAGAGTTTTCGATGTCGGCCGTCTTAAGTATTCTAGTACTGCCGCGATGGTTTTGTGACGACAACACCTCGGAGCTCAACTCCTTGGGACACTGCCACAACCCCTAATGACAGGAGGCATCGAGAACAATGTTCTCGTCACAAAGACATCGAAACAATCCAAACAATACTCGCGAGATCCTAAAAAAATGGTGCGATTTTTGAAAGTAGAAGAGGCAAGAGTAATCGTCAGGAGTCCTCACCAGAGTGAAAAGAGATGAGGAGCAAAAGAAATCCTACTCTCCGATATATATATAGGACTCAAAACATTTTCAAGTGTGTGCCTAGACTCAACCGTCAACGATTCGATCAAACAGTGGGGGCTTCTAGGTCGGAGAAGGCTCTGAATACCAACTTGTAATGCTCAGGATGGGACTATATCTCCTACGTGTCGAGGCACGACTTAAAGATATAAGCCCATTCTGGAATGATCGCAAGTTTGGTATTTTTGCACGACTCATGTAAAAGAGGGATTAAATTGCAAAAGGAGATAGTTGGCTTACACTCGCCACTTCACACAATACATTACATAAGGAAAACATCATTCAAAACATCACAGCCCATCTAAGGGTAAGATCCAAAAAAACAAGATACCAAACATAACGTTAAACCACAGGTCTAGATCGAATCCTAGTAGAAACCACTACTGATCGTCGAAAACGTCACAAGCAAACGGCCACTCTCTTCATCGAGCTCCCAGTGGAGAACTTGAACCAACTCATGCTTCAAACTCGGCTGAACCTGCATCTGGTGTTGTAGTATCTGTGAGCCACGAGGACTCAGCAATCCCATAACCATGGGTATCAAGACTAGCAAAGCTTTGAGGGTAGGAAGAGGTAAAGTGGTGAGGTTGCAGCAGCGGCTAAGCATAATATGGTGGCTAACTTACGAGTACCAGAATGAGATGAGCATCTATGCAAACGGTCGCAAAAGGTGATCGCTAAAGATCCTGAACTACATACGGTCAAACATAACCCCACCGTGTTCTCTTCTCAAAGTGAAAAGAGACAATCACGGTTACTCACACAGTTGTGTGTTTTACTTCGGATCCTCTGTCAAGTTTTCTACAACCGGACATTAACAAATTCCAATCTGCCACATAACCGCGAGCACGGCTTTCAAAAGATCATAACCCTGCAGGGGTGTCCCAACTTAGCCCATCACAAGCTCTCACGATTAGCTGAAGCGATAAATATAATATCATCACTCCTTATCTTAGGGAAATCCGATCAGGCTCGGCATCCCGGTAGCACAAGACATTTCGACAATGGTAAAACAAGTCCAGCATGACCTCCCGGTGTGTCGACACCCTAATAGTAGCCGCGCGTATCTCGTCTCAGGCCACGACCGGATGGGCGATTCTACAGGTTTATATCAATCCTCGAGTTTCCTCGCGGTGACCCCGCAGAACCCCCGTTTGGGACCAACACCATCAGCACTGGCCGCCCCTGCTATGTAGAATTAAGAACCCGGGGACGCGACCCCCTATGCAATTTTAATTAATTAATTAAGTTATTATTATGAGCAAATTAAAACCAATGTTGGGCCTTGCTGGAGGAGTTTTATTCAAAATCGAACTGTCAAGGGGTCCCCATCCACCCATCGTGTAAGGAACGCAACATCAAGGAACATAATGTCGGTTTATCGGTGCCTAAGGTGGCATGAGTGGAACAAAACACCGAGCAAAAGGCCAAGCCTTCCACCCATGCCCAATATATAGGTGTGTTAATAATAATTATAGATATTGTGATATACCAACAACAAGTTCCCTCCTGGAACGATCTTCATCTTCACCTGCAACTAACAACGCTATAAGAGGGGCTGAGCAAGCGGGTAACATAGCCAAACAGTGGTTTTGCTAGGAAGGTGTCAAAGGTTAGAGGTTTCATGGCAACAAGGAGAGGCTGACATAAAAGATGGGTAGCGCGACATGTAACGATAGCATCGAGACAACTAAGCATGGCAATGGTAGTAAAGGTATCCAAAGGTATGATTATCTTGCCTGGGATTCCACAAGGGAGAAGAACGGGTCCATGAAGTAGACGGAGCAACATAGTCGAGCGAATCCTCACAACTCCGGAACGAAACCGAAGCTAACAAGAGAAGCAACCGGAAAGAAGTAAACAACACGGTAAACACACAAGCATAAACATGGCATACGATGCACATCCAAGTATGATGCATGTTCGGTTTAAATATGCATGGCATGGCAAAGTGCACAAACAAGTACCACAAGTTAAGTGGAGCTCAATATGCAACGAGTTGCATATTGACGAAACACCACATGTTATTTATTTAGTTGACTCTCGTTTATTTACAAGACAAGATTAAATGTTTTTAACATGGCAAGAGGTGAAGCATAATAAAACTACACTATTTAGGCATTTTAAATGAGGCCGGAAATAACAACAACAATTCCGGAAAATCCCCATGAGCATGTTTAGTAATTATAAGCAACAACAATCACACATTTAAAGGTTGTTAACATGATGCGGATGACATGATCAAGTTTTATGCAGTTTAAAGTAAAAGTTAACATGAAGAAGATATGAAGTATTGTCACCGTGGTGGAAGAAAAGGTGCCACGGCAACGATCCAAAAATGATGCAACGCAACATCTCGGTTCCGGTAACTCGTTGAGAGACCGGTGCAAACGAAAAGGTGGCATGGACGAGTCGAACAAGATGAAAGAGGTGGGGTGATCCCGTCACCGGGTTCCCACGGGTCGGCGACGAGGCAACCGAGGAGCACGACAAAAGACGATTCGGGCACGGAGCACACAAGTGGAGCATTTCATACAACACATGCATTCGACGGTTCATCGTCTCGGGGTTATACCTTCGGAGCGATCGTTCACGGAGGGGTTCGAGATCGCAGTGGAAGTAGTGGTACACGTTCGAAGAGGAAGTAGTTGTTCTCGTTCGTAGTCGTACACGGGGCGACGGTAGTGGAAGTAGACGTTCCGTTCGGAGAGGAAGTAGTTGTACTCGTTTCTTCACCGAAGGTAGCCGTACACGTTCGTTCCGTAGAGGTACTTGACGCATCGGTCTCGATCCGGAGATGAGCTTGCCTGTCTTAGGTACCAAACGCAGCAACAAGACAACAAAACGGCAGCAAGGAGGCAAGGGCAGCAGCGTCATGGCGAAAAAAACACAGCAACAGTAGGTTTTGGCGTGAAGCAGGGGAGGGGCGCTGTAGTGCTGGCCTTGGCGCGCCGGAGGGAAGGGCCATGGCGCGGAGGATGGCTCGGCGCAGAGGAGGCCACGCTCGCGCCTGGCGATGCGGCTGCACGGAGGGGGGCGCTCCTGGCCGGCGGGCGACGAGGCAAGGGCCTGGAGAACCGGGCTTCGAGGTCGAGGGACGTCGCGCGGCCGACGGAGAAGAGCCCCTGGCGCGGCGCTCCTGGCTCGGCCCTGACTCAGCTGGAGGCGAGGCACACGGGCGCTCGAAGTGGCGCGGAACCGAGGGACGGGGAAAAGGAGATCGGGGCGGTTCCTGGCCGCTGCTGCTGGCGATGGAGGAACGGGTCGCTGCGGCGAAGGGATGCAGAGGCAGGGGCCTGGCGCGATGTAGATGACCTCGCAGGCCATGGTGGCCGATGGGCGCGAGGGAAGACCGAGGGGAGGCCGGCGCGGTCGGGGCCTTGCCGGCGGGAGGCTGAGGCCGGGCGGCGTCGGGGCCTTGCCGCTGGAGGAAGCGAAGGGGGGACCGGAGGGAGGCCCGATCCGGCGCGGAGGGTGCGGGCACGAGGCGCTGGACTGGAGGACGCGCTGGCTAGGGCGGCCTACTCGCGGGAGAGGCTGGAGAGGCGTCGCTGGCGCCATGGCGAGGGAGCGAGGGCTTGGGGCAAGGGAGTCCTAAGGAGATCGATGGGAGGTGTGGTCGGGCGAGAGGCCAGGGAATCGGACGCTGGGGAGTTGGGGTCGCTCGAGCGAGAGAGACGTGGGGCTAGCGGTGGGGTCGGGAGGAAACGAGAGGAGCGGGCTAGGTCGAGCGCTAGGGTTACGGAGGAGTTGGGCCATGAGGCCTGGAGATGGGCCGGAAGGGAGGGAATGGCCTTGGGCCAAAGGAGCTAGGCTACTGGGCTGCTGGGGTGGAGGCCCGCTGCGGCTGTTCTTCTTCTCTTTGAATTACAGAAAAAGAAATAGGAAGAAAGAAAAGAGAGGAGAAGGTTAGGAGAGTAGAGGGCATGGGGTTAAACATCTGGACTCACAAATAATGTGAGGAATATAAATAAAATTGTCTCAGGACTTTGGAAGAAGAAAATTCAACAAGTTTGAATAAAAGTCAAACTGTTTGAATTTAGAAATCCATTTAGATGAAAATCAAATGGGTTGGAATTTCAAGAGATGGCCCTACACATTAGATGTGATTTATGGGAAGATTTGGAACATTTGTGGATGAAGTAAAATTGCAACACAATTTTACTAAAAGGCCTCAAAGGAACAAAAGAAGTTGAATTGGATAAAAGAAAATTGAAGAATGGTGCAATTGTGTTATAGGTGATTCCAAGGAATGGAATATCTATAAATATAGCTCCCTAATAATATTGGGAGGCTTTTATAAGTTATAAAGAAAAGTCATTCTTCCCTCGATTTAAATGGACCGAAGGTCCACACAATTTATTTAGGTTGAGATGCAAAATAAATATGACATGATGGCATGATGACATGATGCAATGCAAAAATAAATAAAGCAAGCACAAAAGAAACACACGGGAGAACCCGGAACATCTGGAATCTCTGGAATCTTCTAGGACGTCGGTCTTCGGGTTCACAGTAATCTTCTTTTGCGGTGTGTTTGTCAAGATTCGATGAATTGTGGGTTTATGATCAGATTATCTATGAAGAATATTTGAGTTTCTTCTGAATTCTTTTATGCATGATCTAATATCTTAGTAATTCTCTTCGAACTATTGGTTTGGTTTGTCCAACTAGATTGGTTTTTCTTGCAATGGGAGAAGTGCTTTGCTTTGGGTTCAATCTTGCGGTGCTCAATCCCAGTGACAGAAAGGGACATGACACATATTGTATTATTGCCATCGAGGATAATAAGATGGGATTTTCATCATATTGCTTGAGTTAATTTCGCTACATCATGTCATCTTGCTTAATGCGTTACTCTGTTCTTATGAACTTAATACTCTAGATGCAGAATCCTTTCGGTCAATGTGTGGAGTAATAGTAGTAGATGCAGGCAGGAGTCAGTCTACTTGTCACGGACGTGAAGCCTATATTCACGATTATTGCCATAGATGTCGTTATAATTATTCACTCTTCTATCAATTGCTTGATAGTAATTTGTTCACCCACCATAATACTTGCTATCATGAGAGAAGCCTCTAGCGAAACCTATGGCCCCCGGGTCTATTTTACATCTTATAAGTTTCCATTCTACTATTTTGCAATCTTTTACTTTTCAATCAATAAACCAAAAACCCCAAAATATTTACTTTACTAGTTCATCTATCTCTATCAGATCTCACTTTTGCAAATAACCTAGAAGGGATTGACAACCCCTTTATAGCTTTGGGTGCAAGTTTGTTGTTTGTTTGTGCAGGTATTTTGCGACTTGTGTGTAATCTCCTACTGGATTGATACCTTGGTTCTCAAAACTGAGGGAAATACTTACTCTAATTTGCTGCATCACCCTTTCCTCTTCAAGGGAAAAACCAACGCAAGCTCAAGAGGTAGCATGTTTCCACAATTCCGAAGTCTCTTTGTGATGTTCTTGGTCTTACCAACATTGAAGATTGTTCTCTTAATTTGCATTTGGCGGATTCCACTATTAAAACCCCTTTGGGGAGGATCAATAATGGTCTTATTCTTTCAAATAGGAACTATGTACCCATATACTTTATTGTTCTTGACATTGATTGCAATCCGTCTTGCCCCATTATACTTGGTAGACCGTTTTTGCGCACGATTGGTGTAGTGGTTGATATGAAGAAGGGAACATTAAATTACAATTTCCCTTGAGAAAGGGCATGGAACATTTCCTTAGACCAAAGATCAAATTGCCTTATGAATCTATAATGAGGGCAACATATGGATCCCCTAATAAGGATGACAACACTTGAGATCTTTGAATTATGCCTAGCTAAGGGCATAAAACGATAGAGCTCGTTGGAGGCAACCCAACTTGTATATGTTTGCTTTTTGCTTTTCTTGCTGTTTTCAATAAAATACACAATAATACTGCTGTTTAGATGTATTTTTATGGCTTAAATAAATGTTTGTGCCAAGCAAAGCCTTTAGGATCTGGTTGGGCGATAGTAGATTTGATCTTGCTGAAAAACAGAAACTTTTACGCTCACGAAAATAATTCTTATTTTTAACACAAGAGTGTTTTTGAGTTGATTCTTTTTGCAGAAGATTAATATACAAATTTTTCACGTGGTCCTAATTTTTTTAAAAAATAGAGTTACATAAGTATTCGAAATATCTAGATTGCTACAAACTGTTCTATTTTTGATAGATTCTGTTTTCTTTGCGTTGTGTGCTTGTTTTGATGATTATATGGTTTTAATTGATGATTTTTAGCCATAGAAAAGTTGGAATACAATAGATATAATGCAATAATAAAATATAAATTGGTTTGCTATAGTACTTATAGTAGTGATTTTCTCTCTTATACTAACGGATCTCACGAAGGTTTTGTCGAGTTTTGTGTGATTGAAGTTTTCTAGTTTTTGGTGATGTTACGATGGATGAAGGAATAAGGAGTAAGAAGAGACTAAGCTTGGGGATGCCCATGGCATCCCAATCTATTATCCAAAGAGAATCAAGCAACTAAGCTTGGGGATGCCCCGAGTGGCATCCTCTCTTTCTTCTAACGACCATCGGTATTTCACTCGAAGCTATATTTTTATTCGTCACATACTATGAGTTTTGCTTCGAGTGTCTTGTATGATATGAGTCTTTGCTTGTTTTGCTCTTTTTTTAAGTCTTGAATCCTTGCTGGACACACCTATTTGAGAGAGCCAAAATTATGCCATGACTTGTTAGAATTGCTCTCTATGCTTCACTTAAATTTTTATGAGCTATGGAATTGCTCTAGTGCTTCACTTATATCTTTTTGAGCATGGTGTGCTTTAGTATTTTTGAAGAAATTCTCTCTTGCTTTACTTAAATTAATTTGAGACAAAGAAATATTATGCTCATGATCTTCACTTATATTTGTTTTAGTTTATCAAAAGCAACACTTGAAAATTAGTTCCAAAGTGATAGATATCCAAGAAGGATATAATAAAAACTTTCATGAAGATCATTGGACAAAATAAACTTGATTCCTTGTAATAGTTTTGAGATATGATGATGTGATATGTGAGTCATGTTGATGAGTAATTGTTCTTTAGTAAGAATATTGGTGCTAAGGTTGTGATTCCCTATGCAAGCACGAAAGTCAATAGTCATGCAATGAAATTACATCCTACATGTGTTGCATTGTTCGGTGTTAGTTATGTTTAATGTTCTCTTATGATGGTCTGCGTTCCTTGGTTGGTTGCTTCTCAACCTCTTGCTAGCCTCCACCTTGTACTAAGTAGAAATACTACTTGTGCATCCAATTCCTAAAATCCAAGTTGTGTCAAATGAGTCCACCATACCTACCTATATGTGTTATTTCCATGCCATTCTAAGCAAATTTGTATGTGCAAACTCTAATTTCAAAATAAATTTCTCTTTGTGTGTGTGTACAGCTCGCGAAGCGGCAAGGAGTGTGATACGTCTCCAACGTATCTATAATTTTTTATTGTTACATGCTATTATTTATGAAGTCTTGGATGTTTAATGGGCTTTATCATTCACTTTTGTATTATTTTTGGGACTAACCTACTAACCCAAAGGCCTAGTCCAAATTGCTGTTTTTTGGCTATTTCAGGGTTTTGCAGAAAAGGAATATCAAACGGAGTCCAAACGGAATGAAACCTTCGCGAGAGATATTTTTGGAGGAAATCATGCACGAAAGACTTCAGGGCCAAGCCGGGGGATAGAGGGGCCATCCTCGAGGGTGGGGGGCGCGCCCCCCTTCCTAGGGCGCGCCCCCTGCCTCAAGGGCAGCCCGTGTGGCCCCCGGTGCCCCCTTCTTCCTATATATACCTACGTACCCCAGAAACTCCATACGCAGAGAGAAAACCCCAATTACACCGCCGTAGCTGCTGTTCCCGTGGAGATCCCATCTTGGAGCCTGTTCCGGGAGGGGGATCCATCACGGAGGCCTTCATCATCATCATCATCATCATCGCCCTCACCATGAGTTGTGAGTAGTTTACCTTAGACCTTCGGGTCCATAGCTAGTATCTAGATGGCTTCTTCTCTCTCTTCGGATCTCAATACAAAGTTCTCCTCGGTCTTCGAGGAGATCTATTCGATGTAATCTCTTTTTGCGGTGTGTTTGTCGAGATCCGATGAATTGTGAGTTTATGATCAAGGTTATCTATGAAAGATATTTTGTTCCTCTCTGAACTTTTTATGTGTGCTCATAATATCCTTGCAAGTCTCTTTGAATTATTGGTTTGGTTTGGCCTACTAGATCTATAGTTCTTGCAATGGGAGAAGTGCTTGGCTTTGGGGTCAATCTTGCGGTGTCCTTTCCCAGTGACAGTAGGGGCAGAAAGGCACGTATTGTATTGTTGCCATCGAGGATAAAAAGATGGGGTTTTCATCATATTGCTTGAGTTTATCCCTCTACATCATGTCATCTTGCTTAAGGCGTTACTCTGTTCGTATGAACTCAATACACTAGATGCATGCTGGATAGCGGTCGATGTGTGGAGTAATAGTAGTAGATGAAGAATCGTTTCGGTCTACTTGTCTCGGACGAGATGCCTATATACAATGATCATGCCTAGATAGTCTCATAATTATTCGCTTTTATATTAATTGCTCGACAGTAATTTGTTTACCCGCCGTAGGATATCGCTATCATGAGAGAAGCCACTAGAGAAAACTATGGCCCCCGGGTCTATCTTTATCATATTACTTTCCCGTCAACTAGGCTATTTCTGCCGTCGTTGTTTATTTGCTTTCTTTACTTTTTGTTCCTATACCAAAAATACCAAAAATATAATTATCATCTCTATCAGATCTCACTATCGTAAGTGACCGTAAAGGGATTGACAACCCCTTATCGCGTTGGCTGCGAAGTTCTTATTTGTGTGTGTAGGTGCGAGGGACTGGCGCGTGGTCTCCTACTGGATTGATACCTTGGTTCTCAAAAACTAAGGGAAATACTTACGCTACTGTGCTGCATCTCCCTTTCCTCTTCGAGGGAATACAACGCAAGCTCAAAAGGTAGCAAGAAGAATTTCTGGCGCCATTGCCGGGGAGGCTTACGCAAAAGTCATATACCAAGTACCTATCACAAACCCTTATCCTTCGCATTACATTTATTTGCCTCTCGTTTTCCTCTCCCCCACTTCACCTTTGCCGTTTTATTCGCCCTTCTTCCGTCGTGTGTTTTTTGTTTGCTTGGGTGCTGCTTGTCTGCTTGTCATCATGTGTAGCACACCTATCATTATCACCACTCTCGAGAGTGAGGTCCTCAACTTTCAACAAAGAGAGGAAGAAAACTTAAAAGATGCCTGGTATAGAATTTGCAATGCTCAAAATAGATCAAATCGTAAGCTTTCCACTTCCGTGCTTCTTCGCATTTTTTATGTTGGCATAACTCCGTGGAATAGATTTATCTTAGATACAATTACCGAAGGGAATTTCTTGGGTAGCCTCTCCGTTGATTCTTATAAAGCTGTGACTGAATTATTTGGCTCACCACCTCTTATGGTTAATGGGACAGTTTTAACTTTGGAGCATGTTATGCAAAGGTTAGAAATTATTGAGAACAAAGTTGCTACGGTAGAATTGTTAGAGAACTTGGATAGAAAAATTCACAACGAAATTACCCAATATGGATCTAAGGTAGGAGTTGTTCTAAAAAATCTTAAAGAAAAAGAACCCATAGTTAAAGAAAAGCTAGATCAAGATTTTACTAGAATCAATAAGCTTGAGGATGGTATCACTAATGTGGGTTCTACTCTTTCCGCTATAAAAACCACTCCAAATACCTCCACTAAGTTATCTAAGTTCATGTATGTCCCTAAAGACAAGGTGTAACATCCCAAATTTTCAATTTGGAATGTTATACATAGATCATATTGCATTGCATGCTTTTTGCATTTTGTTGTGGCGTTCCTCGAAATTCTAAGCAACTCAAGGACCTACGGAGAGAGTTGGGAATTTTACCGTTTTCGTATTTGAGTTCGCTCGAATACCGGTATGAGGACAGTGTGATTCTAATTATTTTTCTCTCCTAAAAATATTTCTAAATACAAAATATGAGCGGAGATAATATGACTTCTCCAAAATACCAAAAATATTGGAGGAAAAATGTTAAAAATCACTTTTGGTATTTTTCTGGATTTATTTGCGATTTTATTTGCATAGGAAAAATGCGTGTTTTTCAAAATTGCATTTAGGTCCGGAAAAAATGTTCACTTTCTCCTAAATATTATTAGAGGACGGTGAAAATTTATTTCGGGATTTTTGGAGTCTGTTTAGTATTTCTTTCGTTAGTTTTCTGCGCCAGGACTCTATATAAAAAAAAGAAACCGACTTAGACTCGTATAGGATCGGGTCTCTGGGCTTTATAAGTCGCCCGAGCCGGCCCGCCAGCCCCAAGTCGCCCGCCAGCCCGCGCCCCTGCCCTAGCCGCCGCCGCCTAACGCCGCCGCCGCCGCCTCGCCACGCCGCCGCACCACCGCGCCGCCGCACCCCGCAACCCGCCGCCGTTCCACCGCCGCCCTCGCCCCGCCGGACCACCCCGCTGCCGGACCGCCGTTCGCCGGAGTTCGTCGCCGAGGTATATATCGGTTTTTTATAAGAAACGATCGGTTTAGTAAAACCGTAGATCTGTTTTTTTTAGATTAGATCGGTTCGATTTTTTGTCGGTTTAGTTATTTAGCGTCATTCGTTTTAACGAACGGCTTTCGTCCGTTAGCCGCCGACAGCGAACGTTCGTTCGTTAGCCTGTTCGTCCGTTTACTTTTACGGGGTATTTATCCGTGATTATTCCGATCGCGATTTCTGCCCTCATCTTGTTTTTCGTTTTTCTTTTCGCTCGAGAGTCGGAATCAGGTGATTCAAAATCCCAGATCTTCGTCTTGATGCCCTCTTTACGTTTAACCAACTTGAAAAAAGTTTTGGCTACTCTAAAATTTGACTTTAGGCCAACTAGCCAACCGGAGCTCGTTTCTTTCGCAGTTTGAGTTTCGTTGCTTCTTTCGAGTTGATTCTTTTTGCAAAGCGGAGTTCTTAAGTTGAACTTTCTGGTTAGACATCTTATTTGACTTTTACCCGTGCATTAGTTAAGTACTTATTATGTGCTTGTTTGTTTGAGATAGAGTACCCGGAGTGCGCCGCTTGCTACTTTGAGTCTCTAGGTTTTGCGGATCATCAGCAAGGGAAGTAACACTTTGATCATACTTTCTAATTACCCAGTTTTCATTGCATTAGTCCAACCCTCACACATTGCATGAGTAGGATCAATTAACATGTGGGACTGGGAAGTAGATTGAGGTAGTACCTATTACCTGCATTACATTCAAACCTTTGGGAGTTACTTCTACGTTTGCTGTTAGGACATGCTATGATCGTAGACGTGGTTTGGTTTTGAGTGAAATCCATGACAGATGTGAGTTTGCTAATTAATGGTTCAACTTAAGGTGGCAACATTAATACACATCTGGATGGATTGAGGCATCTGGTTATTCCAGTGATTGCCTGTTTTTCTTTTGGACCGCCACCCAGGCTCAAAGGGATCATGAGATTTTTCATACTAGAAACTTCCGTGTGCAGCCATATGCCAATATGGGCTCTGGCATAGTTGAGTAAGTTGTGGGAAACCTTTCCATGATGGGCTAGCAGATGTAGAGGGTTTGTAGGTGTACCGGCCTATCTATCTGGTTAAGGGGACCTCTTCGGAAAGACTGTGTCTCGGTCATCCGTTTCTCAAACACAATGTAGTGTGAGAAACCAAACGGAGGCGATTGAGTCTTGTGGGGAAAAGTGCACAAACCTCTGCAGAGTGTACAAACTGATCATGATTAGCCGTGTCCCCGGTTACGGACGTCTTGAGTATCTAGTACTTGGATTATCATGTGAATCTCATCATGTTACTTTAATTAATATTGTTGGGTTTAATGAATTTTTAATTGGGGTTGAGAGGATGTCTATCTTCTCAACGATGTTTCAACTACCATGATAGTTAATTAAAATATATTCCTTTGAAGTAGGGAAAAACTGGCTTTACGCAAAAACTTAACCATAGAGCTTTCCACCAGCCATATTGCATATAGTATAGCCTTACTTTTATTGCTCTCTTGTGTTACATTTCCAGCATATTCCATGTGCTGACCCGTTTTTGGGCTGCAATGTTTCATGTTGCAGACTTTTCAGACGACGATTAAGGTGCCTTTTAGGCCGTGGTTCTATAATCAGTGATGCCGTCGGACTTGATGGACTCACTTATCTTCCAAGCCTTCCGCTGTTATCGTATTAGATGGCCTTCAGCCATATTTATTGTAATGAGTTCATCGTTGGACTATCGATGTAATAAGTGTGTGATTGCTACTCTATTATAAATCCTTCAAGTATTGTGCGTGTCAGCATTACTGATCCAGGGATGACACTGATGCACAGAGATCAGACTGTTTGAGGTCTGGTCGCTACAAGATGGTATCAGAGCACACGCTGACTGTAGGACACGACCACTAAGCTAAAACCCTAGAGCACTATTCACTCTTCTCTTTCTGACTCCTCATCTCTTCTACTCTTTTAGGATGGTGGATGCAAAGAACAAGTTCATGCAACCGGATGATGATACACCATTTGGACGAAACCTGAAGGAAGTCACCAGATATCTAAACATTGGACTACCAAGCTTTACCAGGACCTACAATGCCACTCTACCTGAGGAGGAGCGTTGGTTGATTCAAGCCCAAGTTCCAGGAAGGACGTTTGTGCCTGTCACCGCACTCATAGCATTTTCTTTTATTGCGCCTACATGGAGCCTAGGCAGGAGCATGGCAGCCCACATTGCTATGGGAAGGATTGGAGAAGTCTACAAGCAGGAGCTAAAGGACACCATCTACCAGATTTGTGGACGCCGAGATGATAATTGGGATATGATTAGCACCTGGAAGGATAGATCCATTGCAGCATTCATCCAGGAGTTGAACCATCACATTCATCGCCAGGAGCACCAGATGTGTGCAGGGATGATAGATTTGAAGAAAGCCCTAAATAGGAATTTGGAGTTAGAAGAGGAACTCAAGTGTACGCGCGACGGATACGAGGAGGAGATGCTAATACTTGTGGAGAAGAATGATGACTTGACACGGAAGTTAGGGATACTCATGGGAGAAGAAGACGAGGAAGAAGAACCCAAGGAGATTCCACCAGAAGACTACATTATCATTGACGACATGGATTCAGAACCCGATGATAGCAAGGACGAAGACTATGAAGATGAAGCTGGAGCAGATATTATGGAATCCTCTGCCGATAAATATTTTTAGATGACCACCGTGTGACTAGTAGTTTACCTCCAAATATTAGTTTTAGAGAACTTTTGTAACGATCGTTAGATTTGTAAGATCTTGCTTGAAATTGATTGGTGTGATATGATTGCGTGTTTGCCTCATGTGCATATGGGTAGTGATATCCCCTTAGACCTCTTTTCTAGTCTAATCTCTTCCCTCTACACCCATCAGATGCCTCCAAGACGTGAATTTGAGTTTCCCCCTGAGCTCACTCAGTTGATCCAGCAGTAGAACACCCTAAAGCAACTTCTTGTCCAGAACACTCAGAACAACCAGAACAACAACAACAACAACAACAACCCTCCACCACCACCACCCGTGGACAACCTGACACGCTTCTTAAGGTTGCAACCACCCGTGTTTGCTAGAAGCATCGAACCAATGGTGGCTGATGACTGGCTATGCAAGATTGGAAGGGATTTGACCACCGCCAATTGCTCGGATGCTGAGAAGGTGCGATTTTCCGCACACCAGTTGTTTGGACCAGTCGCAGCATGGTGGGAGAATTACACAGCCACTTACCCCATAGGCAATGTGACTTGGGATCAGTTTCAGCAAGCTTTTCGTACCGCCCATGTCTCAACTGGAGCCATGAGTATGAAGAAGCAGGAGTTTCGCAGTTTGCGCCAAGGCAACCGTACTGTGGCCAGTACGTGGATGAGTTTAGTACCCTATCTCGTTATGCCCCGGATGATGTGGCCACAGATGCCGCTAAGCAGGAGAGATTCATGGAAGGGTTGAATGATGAGATGAGTGTACAGTTGATGGTGGCAACTTTCAATAAGTACCAGGAGCTGGTTGATCGCGCCCTAATGATTGAAAGGAAGCATCAACAGATTGAAAGTCGCAAAAGGAAGTATGGGCAAGGAAAGTATAATTCCCGAGCTCAGCAGAAGCCTCGTTTTACCCCTAAAACGGTAGGACAGTTTCAACATACCCATGGAGGAGGTAGCTCGCACAATAATAATGGCCCCAAGAATGGAAATGGTAATGGGAATGGAGCAAATGGTAACCAGAGCCGCCCTACACCGTCCACACCCACCAAGAGGGATTTCAGCCACGTCACCTGTTACAAGTGTGGGAAGAATGGACATTATGCCAATGAATGCCCAGAAGCTAAGAATGGGAACGGCAATGGAAGCGCCGCGAAGAAGCCCAACCCGTTCAACAAAGGACAAGTGAACCACGTGACTGTGGAGGAGGTAGAAGAGCAACCAGATGCTGTTGTAGGTAAGTTTTTGGTTAAGACAATTACTGTAATAGTTCTTTTCGATACTGGTGCATCGCATTCATATATTTCAAGGGGATTCGTAAATAGACATAGGATGTCAACCCGAGTTCTTAAGACCCCATGTTAGTAAGTTCACCTGGAGCAGATTATATGGCACACCAAGGATGTTTTCAGACGCCATTGATCATAGGACGCCATACTTTCCCCTCTGACCTAATAGTCCTGGACTCACAAGGATTGGATGTGATATTAGGTATGGATTGGCTATCGAAGTATGGAGGTAACATTGACTGTGCCAGCAAGTCAATTTTGCTCACCACCCCAGAGGGAAAAAGGATTAAGTATGTATCTAGGCATTCGCCTATAAGGACTCAAGTACATTCTCTCATAGGAGTTGTTCAGGAGGAAGTGCCAGTAGTAAAGGATTATCCAGATGTGTTTCCAGAGGAGTTACCTGGCATGCCACCGGATAGAGATATAGAGTTTTTGATTGAATTTTGCCAGGCACCGGGCCAATCTCTAAGAGACCATATAGGATGCCCGCAAAGGATTTGGAGGAGATTAAGAAACAGATTAAGGAGTTACTGGATAAAGGATTCATACGCCCAAGTTCTTCGCCTTGGGGTTCGCCAGTACTATTAGTGGAGAAGAAGGATGAATCGTTAAGGATGGTTGTCGATTACCGAGGGCTGAACGAAGTAACGATCAAGAACAAGTACCCATTGCCGATGATCAATGATCTGTTTGATAGATTGCAAGGAGATAAGATATTTTCCAAGATCGATCTGCGATCAGGGTACCATCAATTGAAGATCCGAGAGTAGGATATACCTAAGACGGCTTTTACCACCAGGTACGGGTTGTACGAGTATACCGTTATGTCTTTTGGTCTGACTAACGCACCGGCATACTTTATGAACCTGATGAACAAAGTATTTATGGAGTATTTGGATAAGTTCGTCGTCGTGTTCATAGATGATATATTGATCTTCTTGAAGGATGAAGGGGAGCATGCAGAGCATTTGCGTTTGGTATTGGAGAAGCTCAGAGAACATCAGTTATATGCCAAGTTTAGCAAATGCGAGTTTTGGTTGAAGGAAGTCAGATTTCTCGGACACGTTATATCTGGAGAAGGAATAGCAGTAGCTCCCGCTAAGGTGGACACTATGACCCATTGGGAAGCACCAACAACAGTTGGAGAGATCCGGAGTTTTCTTGGACTTGCAGGATACTAACAGAGATTTATTGAGAATTTCTCGAGGATTGCAAAGCCAATGATGGAGTTGTTAAAGAAGGACACCAAGTTCAGTTGGACAGAAGAATGTGAGGCCAGTTTCCAGGAATTAAAGGAAAGGTTGGTCTCATCCCTGTGTTGATTCTGCCAGATCAACATAAGGATTATGAGGTGTACTGCGACGCTTCACGTCGAGGACTTCGAGCAGTCCTTATGCAGGAAGGAAGAGTTGTTTCGTATGCTTC
The DNA here is from genome assembly GCA_902687465.1 of Secale cereale. NCBI lineage: Eukaryota > Viridiplantae > Streptophyta > Magnoliopsida > Poales > Poaceae > Secale > Secale cereale. The sequence continues at coordinate 405,632,527 of LR738713.1, forward strand.
ACGACAACTGAAACCTCATGAGTTGAACTATGCCACCCACGATTTGGAGTTAGCAGCCGTAGTGCATGCATTGAAGACGTGGAGACATTTTCTTATTGGAAATCATTGTGAAGTATATACGGATCACAAGAGTTTGAAGTATATATTCACTCAGAAGGAGCTGAATCTCAGGCAAAGGAGATGGCTGGAACTCATTAAGGATTACGACATGAGATTGCATTATCACCCCGGAAAGGCTAATGTAGTAGCCGATGCGCTAAGCCGTAAGAGCCATGTCAATACCCTATTGACGGAGGAATTTCCAGAGGAGTTAGCCGAGGACCTACGAGAACTACGTTTGGAGATAGTTCCGAGAGGCTATGTAGCAACACTAGAAATCCAGTCTACCCTGATGGATAAAATCAGAGAAGCTCAGAAAACTGACAAGGAGGTTGTCGCTATAAAGGAGAGGATGAGCGAAGGAAGAGCTAAAGGTTTTCGTGAGGATGAACGCGACACCTTATGGTTTGAGGACCGCGTTTATGTGCCTAATGACCCGGGGATCAGGAAGTTGATTCTACATGAGGCCCATGATTCACCGTACTCGATTCACCCTGGAAATACTAAGATGTATTTGGATTTGAACGACATTTTCTGTTGGACCGGTATGAAGAAGGATATCGCAAAGTATGTAGCAGTTTGTGATGTATGTCAGAGAGTAAAGGCAGAACACCAGAAGCCAGCAGGATTGTTACAACCTATGCCAATACCCGAATGGAAGTGGGAGAAGCTTGGCATGGATTTTATCACCGGATTGCCCAGGAGCAAAGCAGGATATGATTCAATCTGGGTAGTAGTGGACCGATTGACGAAGGTAGCCCACTTTATCCCTGTGAAAACCACATATACCAGTGCAAAGTTGGCAAAGGTATACATGACCCGAATTGTATGTCTGCATGGAGTTCCGAGGAGCATCGTATCAGATAGAGGAACCCAGTTTACCTCAAAGTTCCGGAATCAGTTACATGAAACTTTGGGTACCAGACTAGAGTTTAGCACAGCTTTTCACCCGCAGACAGATGGACAGACGGAGAGAGTCAATCAGATTTTGGAAGATATGCTGAGAGCCTGTGCACTAGATTATGGATATAGTTGGGATGGCAATTTGCCCTACACGGAGTTATCATACAACAACAGTTACCAAGCCAGTTTGAAGATGGCACCGTCCGAGGCATTGTATACAAGGAGATGCCGAACACCGTTAATGTGGGATGAAGTTGGAGACCGACAGTTGTTTGGACCAGACTTAATCAAAGAGTCTGAGGAGAAGGTGAAGTTGATTCGAGATAGATTGAAGGTAGCTCAGTCCAGGCAGAAGAGTTATGCAGACTCTAAGCACAAGGACATAGCCTATGAGATCGGAGACAGAGCATACTTGAGAGTATCGCCTCTGCGAGGAGTTAAACGTTTCGGAGTTAAAGGAAAGTTAGCCCCGAGATTTGTGGGACCTTACCATGTTTTGGAACGCATGGGAGAGGTTGCCTATAAGTTGGAATTGCCCGAAGGATTGTTAGGAGTGCACGACGTGTTTCACGTTTCGCAGCTTAAGAAGTGCCATGCAGAGATGGCCGATATACCGCTTAGAGACACTATACCCCTGGAAGCAATTCAGTTGGATAGTGATCTGACTTACGAGGAGAAGCCTGTTAAGATTCTCGAGTTTTCGAGCAGAGTCACCCGCAGTAAGGTTATCAAGTTTTGCAAAGTTCAGTGGAGTCACCACACCGAGGAAGAAGCCACGTGGGAACGAGAAGATGATCTACGCAAGGACCACCCACACCTATTTTCTAGCCAAGTTTAATCTCGAGGGCGAGATTCATTCTAAGGGGGTAGGTTTGTAACATCCCAAATTTTCAATTTGGAATGTTATACATAGATCATATTGCATTACATGCTTTTTGCATTTTGTTGTGGCGTTCCTCAAAATTCTAAGCAACTCAAGGACCTACAGAGAGAGTTGGGAATTTTACCGTTTTCGTATTTGAGTTCGCTCGAATACCGGTACGAGGACAGTGTGATTCTAATTATTTTTCTCTTCTAAAAATATTTCTAAATAAAAAATATGAGCGGAGATAATATGACTTCTCCAAAATACCAGAAATATTGGAGGAAAAATGTTAAAATCACTTTTGGTATTTTTCTGGATTTATTTGCGAAGGAAAAATGCGCGTTTTTCAAAATGGCATTTAGGTCCGGGAAAAATGTTCACTTTGCCCTAAATATTATTACAGGAAGGTGAAAATTTATTTCGGAATTTTTGGAATCCGTTTAGTATTTCTTTCGTTAGTTTTCTGCGCCAGGACTCTATATAAAAAAAGAAAAAAAAGAAACCAACTTAGACTCGTATAGGATTGGGTCTCTCGGCTTTATAAGTAGCCTGAGCCGGCCCGCCAGCCCCAAGTCGCCCGCCAGCCCGCGCCCCTGCCCTAGCCGCCGCCGCCTAACGCCGCCGCCGCCTAGCGCCGCCGCCTGCAGTCGCGCCGCCGCTCGCCGCCGCACCACCACGCCGCCGCCGCCCCGCAACCCGCCGCCGCAGGCCTCGCCCCGCCGGACCATCCCGCCGCCGGACCGCCGTTCGCCGGAGTTCGTCGCCGAGGTATATATCGGTTTTTTTAAGAACCGATCGGTTTAGTAAAACCATAGATCTGTTTTTTTAGATTAAATCAGTTCGGTTTTTCGGCGGTTTAGTTATTTAGCAGACGTTCGTCCGTACATTTTTTTAACGAATGGTTTTCGTCCGTTAGCCGCAGACAGCGAACATTTGTTCGTTAGCCTGTTCGACCGTTTACTTTTTCGGGGTATTTATCCGCGATTATTCCGATCGCGATTTCTGCCCTGATCTTGTTTTTTGTTTTTCTTTTCGCTCGAGAGTGGGAATCAGGTGATTCAAAATCCCAAATCTTTGTCTCGATGTCGTCTTTACGTTTAACCAACTTGAACAAAGTTTTGGCTACTGTAAAATTTGACTTTAGGCCAACTAGCCAACCGGAGCTCGTTTCTTTCGCAGTTTGAGTTTCGTTGCTTCTTTCGAGTTAATTCTTTTTGCAAACCGGAGTTCTTAAGTTGAACTTTCTGGTTAGACCTCTTATTTGAGTTTTACCCATGCATTAGTTAAGTACTTATTGTGTGCTTGTTTGTTTGCGATAGAGTACCCGGAGTGCGCCGCTTGCTACTTTGAGTCTCTAGGTTTTGCGGATCATCAACAAGGCAAGTAACACTTTGATCATACTTTCCAATTACCCAGTTTTCATTGCATTAGTCCAACCCTCACACATTGCATGAGTAGGATCAATTAACATGTGGGACTGGGAAGTAGATTGAGGTAGTACCTATTATCTGCATTACATTCAAACCTTTGGGAGTTACTTCTACGTTTGCTGTTAGGACATGCTATGCTCGTAGACGTGGTTTGGGTTTGAGTGAAATCCATGTCAGATGTGAGTTTGGTAATTAATGGTTCAACTTAAGGTGGCAACATTAATACACATCTGGGTGGATTGAGGCATCTGGCTATTCCAGTGATTGCCTGTTTTTCTTTTGGACCGTCACCCAGGCTCAAAGGGATTATGAGATTTTTCATACTAGAATCTTCCGTGTGCAGCCACATGCCAATATGGGCTCTGGCATAGTTGATTAAGTTGTGGGAAACCTTTCCATGATGGGCTGGCAGATGTAGAGGGTTTGTAGGTGTACCGACCTATCTATGTGCTTAAGGGGACCTCTTCGGAAAGACTGTGTCTCGGTCATCCGTTTCTCAAACACCATGTAGTGCGAGAAACCAAACGGAGGCGATCGAGTCTTGTGGGGAAAAGTGCACAAACCTCTGCAGAGTGTACAAACTGATCATGATTAGCCGTGTGCCCGGTTACGGACGTCTTGAGTATCTAGTACTTGGATTATCATGTGAATCTCATCATGTTACTTTAATTAATATTGTTAGGTTTATTGCATTTTTAATTGGGGTTGAGAGGATGTCTATCTTCTCAACGATGTTTCAACTACCATGATAGTTAATTAAAATATATTCCTTTGAAGTAGGAAAAAATTGGCTTTACGCAAAAACTTAACCATAGAGCTTTCCACCAGCCATATTGCATATAGTATAGCCTTACTTTCATTGCTCTCTTGTGTTACATTGCCAGCATATTCCATGTGCTGACCCGTTTTCCGGCTGCAACGTTTCATGTTGCAGACTTTTCAGACGACGAGTAAGGTTCCATTTAGGTCGTGGTTCTATACTCAGTGATGCCGTTGGAGTTGATGGACTCACTTATCTTCCAAGCCTTCCGTTGTTATCGTATTAGATGGCCTTCAACCATATTTATTGTAATAAGTTCATCGTTGGACTATCGATGTAATAAGTGTGTGATTGCTACTCTGTTATAAATCCTTCAAGTACTGTGTGTGTCAGCATTACTGATCCAGGGATGACACTGATGCACAGAGATCAGACTGTTTGAGGTCTGGTCGCTACACAAGGGTGAAACCTCTAGACTTGCGGATGTCAAATCCATAAGTGTTCATCCTAATTTTCTTACTTTTGCAAGAGACCCTTTTGACACTTTTGAATTTCTTGATTTCTTGCCCAAGAGTTTGATTATTCATAGGCACAAAGAAGTGCCCAAAATCACAATTTCTTAATTAAAGAATTGCCTTCCAAAGATGGCAATACCTAGATCTATCTTGTATCGTGCCTAGCCAGGGGCGTAAAACGATAGCGCTTGTTGGGAGGCAACCCAATTTTATGTTTTTTGCTTTTTTTGCTGTTAGGGAATAAATATTGCATCTAGCCTCTGATTAGATGTGTTTTCATGTTTTGTTTAGTGTTTGTGCCAAGTAGAACCTTTGGTAAGACTTGTGTGAAGTTTATATTATCTTGCTGTGAAAAATAGAATCGTTAGCGCTGGCTAAAGTAATCTTCAGATTTTACTGGAGCGTGATTTTTAGTTGATTCTTTTTTCTTCTGATTGGTAGACAAATTGCGCAAATTTACCAATTTATTTTGAATTTTTTGGAGTTCCAGAAGTAGGCGAACCCAGCAGATTACTACAGACTATTCTGTTTTTGACAAATTATGTTTCTCATGTGTTGTTTGCTTATTCCGATGCATCTATGAGTAATATTGGAAGATATGAACCATAGAGAACTTTGAGTACAGTATGTTTAACACCAATATAAACAAAGAATGAATTCCTTGCTGTACCTTTGAGTGGTGGTTTGCTTTCTCTTACTAACGGAGCTCACGAGAATTTTTGTCTAAGTTTTGTGTTGTGAAGTTTTCAAGTTTTGAGTATTGCTTTGATGGACTATGGAACAAGGAGTGGCAAAGGCCTAAGCTTGGGGATGCCCATGGCACCCCAAGTAAATTCAAGATAATCAAAAAGCCTAAGCTTGGGGATGCCCCGGGAAGGCATCCCCTCTTTCGTCTTCATCCATCGGTAACTATACTTGGAGCTATATTTTTATTCGCAACATGTTATGTGTTTTGCTTGGAGTGTCTTGTATAATTTGAGTCTTTGCTTGTTAGCTTGCCACAATCATCCTTGTTGGACACACCTATTTGAGAGAGTTAAATATGGCCTAGAAATTGTTAGAACACTCTATGTGCTTCACTTATATCTTTTGAGCTGAATAGTTTTTGCTCTAGTGCTTCACTTATATCTTTTAGAGCATGGTGGCGGTAATATTTTGTAGAAATTGTTGAACTCTCATGCTTCACTTAGATCTATTTGAGAGTCTATTAAAACAGCATGGTAAAGTGTTTAGGCTAAAGAAACTAGTCTTCACATGATAAACATCCAATGTCAATGTAGTAAAAAATCACATCAAGTGCATTGAATAGAAAGAGATGTTGGATGCTTGATAATTGTTTTGAGACATGAGGATAGTGATATTAGAGTCATGCTAGTGGAGTTATTATGAAATTGATAAATACTTGTGTTAAGGTTAGTGATTCCCATAGCATGCACATATGGTGAACCGTTATGTGACTAAGTTAAAACATGAGGTATTTGTAGAGTGTCAACCATTGTGTGGAGGTCGGGGGCGCGCGATGGTTAACTCCTACCAACCTCCCCCCTAGGAGCATGCGTTGATTGCTTTGTTTTGATGACTCGTAAATTTTTGCAATAAGTATATGAGTTGTTATGACTAACGTTGAGTCCATGGATGTCACACCCTAATTTTCAGGCCACAACACTTAAGCTAATAATCATGCTAAAATGTGGCTTGGCAAATTTTTTTGAGTGTTCTTGTCCTTGCTTGATCGATTTTCTGTCTGCTGTTTGTTAGTGCTCTAAAAATCAAATAAATCATCCAACTCTTATACTTCATCTCCTTGATCCAAAACCTTTTCCCAATGATAATGCCATGTGTATAGACCAGTATAGTATTTTCTTATAAAAATATTTTGGCCAAGTAGTATTTTCTAAAATTAGTTTTCCAAAAACCCCTGAATTTAGGTTTGCACTACAAGTACCTTATTTAGGGTGTGAAAAATCTTTCAAAAAGTATATTTGAAGCCTATTAGGTATAGGACTCCCATAAACCACAAAATTATAATTTTAAAAGTTATTTTTATATTTTATTTAAATGCTTTTTCTTTAGGCCAGAAATGGTCTTTAATAGGTAAAAATTATTTAACTAGTTCAAAAATATTTGCCAAAATTCAGGGAAACTCATAGGACATATATTGTCCATATATAAGAGTTTCAGCACATGGTCATGTTCAAAATATTGGACAAATCCTTCCAAAACCCTTTCTGGATATTTCAAGCTTGTGAAATATTTACAAAGGAAATATTCTCCAAAATTTCCAGGGAAATTCTATCATGTCAAATATGATACATTTGATGATCTTACGAAGCCTCATGCCTTGAAGATCAAGGAAACATCATCTAATCCCCTCAAAACCATTTCTGTCCATTTTGAAGTTTGAGCAACTTTACATTGCCAAACTTGTCCAAATGCTCTCAAACTTGGTACACATGTTCAAATGATGTAAATATGAATCTATGCTAAATGGCACAAGTTTTGGAGAATCATAACTTGATCTAAATGCCCCAAAACCCTTTCTGACCAGATCCAAATTTCTACAACTCTACATTGCCAACTTTTTACTTGGGGCCTCAAATTTTGTGGACATGCTCACAAACCCAAATGATGACACTACACCAAGTGGTGCATCAAGGAGAGATGATTTGCTTAACCTAATCTTGAGAAATCCATTTCTGTTGATTTCTAGGGTTCACCAAAGTTGCATTGGCAACTTTGCCCAAATGAGCTCAAATTTGGTGGAAGGGCCTAAATGTATGTGACATTTGATCCTGTTAAGTCTCATGTCAACTGGAAGTCATTTGCTTGCCCAAAACCACTTCAAACACCTTCTACCATTTTACCAAAACCACCGTTTTGCCCCCTTTTACTGCTAACCCTTGATTCAACTTTTTACCACAGCATCACCTAGTCAACTTCTACCTCCAGGAACTCCTTCTCCTCCACAGCTCAATGATTGAGGGGGGTAAAACCCCATTTTACATCTCTGAACCTCCATTTTCACCTTGTCTCTCAGCACACTCCCCTTCTAGAAGCTCACCAGGGCATCCAAGGCAACCACCCATTTGTTTACTACTCCCTCTACCCCCTAGACACTATTGGCCACGCCCTGGACGCCAGAACGATGCCAATGGCAGCCATATGCGTGCTCTGGAGCGCGCTACAGTGCTCTGGCGCACTGTAGCCGCCCCCCATCCCGATGCCCCGACAGCCTCAAGCCTCCCCAGCATGTCCCCCGAGGTCGCCTCGACGTTTGGGACACGGCACGTCACCGGCCCCCACCTGACCCTCTCTCCTCTCCCCTTTGTGAAGCTCGCCCGTGCGCGCCTTGGACCACGCCCACGGTGCACCAACGTGCACACCATATAGATCCCCATTGGACTCTCTCTCGACTCCTCTAGCTCTCCCACTGCTCCAGCAAACCCCCAGACAACCCATCTCTCTCTCTCTCAAGCCCTCTGTCTACCTCCATGGCCGGCGGCCCCTTCCACGGCCATTCGGCCCTTCACCTCTTCGGACATCCCCGACCTACCTTGGGCGTCTGGATGGATGCGGCACTTCTTTCTGAGCACTCCGGTGTGCCGCACACCGTCGGAGGTGTCCGGAATCGCCGGCACGGGCGGCAGCCGGGCCCTGCTCCGACCTCGTCCGTGCATGCACGAGGGAGGTGCTGCCTCTCCCCTGCCTCCTCCTTCGGGCGCGGCCGAGCTGCACGGCACCGCTCCCATCTCCGGTCGGCGCAGGCGGGCGGTGTGGCACCGGCGGCCAGCAAGGCCGAGCCTCCCCTGCCCCCCCCCCCCCCCCCCCCCCCCCCCCCGTCGAGAGGAAGACGACGGCGGACCTGGGAGACGACCTGCGGCTGGGCCCCGCAGGTCAGCGACCCCGCCAGCTGCCACGTCGTTTAAGTGGAGGCGGGGCGGCAGGGAACCACTTTCCCAGCGCGAGAGCGCATTCTACGAAGGCGCCTCCGACGTCACCCCCCCTGTGCGCGCAGCCGAGCCGTTTGGCCGGCCCAGGTGCGATACAGCTATCTCCCGCTCAGTGTGCAGTATAGGGGTATATAACCTTTCCCTTTCCCTTTTTCTTTTTCTGTAATCTTCAAAAATCCATAAATAAATCAAATGGATTCCAAATTTGATGATTCAAATTTCTAGGAGTTTCTAAAATCCAGATCTACCTGTTGGTGCAACATGCACATTTTTCCAGAAACTTTTCCTTCACAAATATTATCAAAATGTCATTATTCCATTTTCTGTGATGAACTTTAGAAAATCACAGAGAGCTCAAATTTGACCCAAAGGAAATGATTCAAATTCCTAGATGCTTGTAATATTGAAACCTAGTTTTGGAACATTTTTATTAATACTTTCTGTACCCCACCAAATAATGAGCCATTTGTTCATATTTATCAACTTTGCAAAATCCTAGGAAATTCATTTGAACTCCAAATCCAGTGAAACCAACTCCTAGATGCTTCTAAAATCATGATTTGTTAAATGGGTGCCTTTGCTCAGTTTCCAAAAATATATTTCTGTACACTTCTTTCAAATCCATAAACCCCTTGATTCCATCATATTGAAATGTTCCAAACTATCCATTGATCCAATATCTATGAAAACACCTTGGCCATTTCTCATATGACCAGAGGTATCCTAGAAAAGTCCAACTCCTATTTTTAGAGCACTTTTATTTTTGCCTTGTTGTGTTGCTTATTATGATTGTTTCCATCGTTAGTTGACGAAATAAACGGAGTACTCGGAGATGGACCAGAAGGATTGAAGACTCGGAAGGACAAGGCAAGAAGCCCTTTGACCATGTTTGAGAAACCTTTTTATGCATGTCATATAGTACCATAATGTTGTTGCTACAGAATCATGATGAGGTGGAACCACTTTGATGGTTTGCTACTGCACTTCCTCGTTGATACTTGCATTGTGCATGACCCTACCTTCTTATGAGGGTTGTGCCGGTGGGAATAGATAGATGTGTGCTATAGTAGTTGGCTACGCAAAAATGGGTCAGGGTTATGCATTGAGAGAAACAAGTGTGGTTTGTCATACTTGCAAATGACCCAGTGGGTGCCACTAATGCCCTGGGAGACAATGAAGAACCAGGGCACTACTTGGTGAAAAAGTAGTGTACCGAGGCTTGATGAAAGTGTTGTTTACATAGTTGGATTAGATTTATGTGTGACTACCGTCCCAACCAAACATGCGCAACCACTCTACCCTTATATGGGAAAGGGCATTATTGATTACCTAGGTCGATACTAGCATGGTGCCCACATTACTAGTGACGAGGGTGACATGAGGTCACTCTCGGGACGGGGTCGTGCTTGGGTAGGTGGCCATGACTGTCTTTACAGGGCACCAGACACACCGTTGGTACCCCATGCTTGTGGTATGTGATGAATATGGGAGCGAGGCTCCAAAAATCTTAAGATGCGAAATGTGGGGCACGGGGGCTGTTACCAATCGAGTGGACTTTGTGTTAGTGTCGTCTAGGGAAAGGTAGTGATCGGGTGCTTACCCCGGGTACTTGAGGTACCGCGGGTCGTGAATGACACGGAAGTTCCCCGGATCTTGTGGGTAAAGTGTGCAACCTCTGCAGAGTGTAAATCTATTCGAATAGCCGTGTCCACGGTCAAGGACAGTTGGGTGGTGCTACTTAGACTATGTCCATAAGTTTCTGGATGTGGGGACCCCGACTTAGAAGTCGAGATCGCCGAATGCACGTGTACAGTGATCCCAGAGATCAATGCTCACTGAACACACAGAAGCTGAAATAACAAGAGTCTTACATCCATACAAATAGTCTTACATGAATTAAGGCCATTATGGCCAAGTCTTACATACATAGAGCCTCACGGGCTGAATAGGAAATAACTCAAATAGCGGAAGTCTTCGATAACGGGTAGAACCCATGCCATCTGCCTTAACCCTACAGGCATACTGACTGGGATAGCGTCCTAGTTCGCATGTTCGTCTCCAAAGAACTCTTCCTCATATTCTTGTTCTTCCATGCCTGGCCAATTAAATAACCAGTGGCAAGCCAATGAGTACTTTGAATGTACTCGCAAGCAACCCATGATGTGGTTCAAAGTAACAATGCAATTGAATGACAATGAACAATCTAGCAAGGGCTAGAATAAACATTCTACTATCAAGTTTATGCATCAATAAGCTCGCGTAACCTCGAAGACAGGTTACCGATATCAACATGAATAAGATTCAACTCATCGAGTCAAGTCACCATCCTTGACTTATCACACACATACTATCACCGATGAAGTAAAATTCTGGACATAGTTTAAGTAGCACCACCCAACTGTCCATGACCGTGGACACGGCTATTCGAATAGTTTTACACTCTGCAGAGGTTGTACACTTTACCCACAAGATCCGGGGAACTTCCGTGTCATCCACGACCCGCGGTACCTCAAGTACCCGGGGTAAGCACCCGGTCATTACCTTTCCTTAGACGACACTAACATAGAGTCCACTCGTTGGTACACGGGCCTTGGGTACAAACAATAGATCACGAGACTTGCCCTAATTTCAATGTCACGCGTACCCAAAGGGACCAAAGGCGTGTCCGGTGCCCTGTGAAAACAGTCATGGTCGTCTATCCAAGCACGACCCCGTCCCGGGAAAGACCTCAAGTCTTCCCGTCACTAGTAATGCGGGCACCATGCTAGTATCGACCTAAGTAATCAATAAAGCCCCGTCCCATAAGGGGTAGTGTGGTTGCACATGTTTGGTTGGGACGGTAGTCACACATAAATCTAATCCATCATTTCACCATGCACATGACTCTACCGGCACATCACTTCTTTCTCAAGTGATGACCTAACACATCATCACCCTCGGGCATTAGGGGCACCCGATGGGTTCATGCAAAAATTTCAACTACAAAGGTTCATGTCACTCATGCATCATCAAGCATCAAGTCTAACTATTTGCATGTCATCTAGCACATAGTAAGATCGCCAATAAAGCATGCATCATGTGGTGGTTCATCTAGGTCACCATTGTAACCCTATCATCATGCATCGGAAACAAACACTACTAGAAAAAGGGCTATCCGTAATATCACTATTAGTGGCGCACCGTGGATGTGGTGCGCCACTGCTATATAGCAGTGGCGCACCATAAACAGGTGCGCCATTACTATTTTTTTACTAGTGGCGCACCTGGTGTGTGGTGCGCCACTAGTAAGTTTGTTCTGTGCACACCCCCCTCCCCAGACATACTAGTGGCGCACCGTGTGGAGGTGCGCCATTACTAGTTTAACTAGTAATGGCGCACCTCCACACGGTGCGCCACTACTAACTTTGAATTTTTTCTAAAAAAAAATGTTAGTAGTGGCGCACCGGCGCACCTCTGCCACGGTGCGCCACTACTAACATTTAAAAAAAAAATTCAAAGTTAGTAGTGGCGCACCGTGTGGAGGTGCGCCATTACTAGTTTGAACTAGTAATGGCGCACCTCCACACGGTGCGCCACTACTAACATTTTTTTTTTAAATTGTTTTCAAAGGTAGTAGTGGCGCACCGTTGCAGAGGTGCGCCATTACTAGTTTTAACTAGTAATGGCGCACCTCTGCCACGGTGCGCCAGTACTAACATTTCTTTTTTTTTTTGAAAAACTATTTTTTTTTGGAATAAATATTTTTTTTTGAAAAAATGTTTTTTTGGGAAAAAAATAGTTTTTTTTGAAAAAATGTTTTTTTTGAAAAAAAATAGCTTTTTTGAAAAAAATGGTTTTTTTAAAAAAAATAGTTTTTTTTTAAAAAAATTCAAAATATGATATGTAAAATGACCGGGAAGTTTGAAATATTTTTTCAAAATTTCATCACACTCATGAACATGAACAAACTCCTAGACATCAACAAGGTTTAATAGGATTGATATGATAGATATATCAACAAGTGCCTGCTAAGTGAGCTGGTGCTGGGGTTGGATAGAACTCAGAAGTTAAGCGTGCGTGCTTGGGCTGGAGTAGTGTAGGATGGGTGACCTTCCGGGAAGTTTGACCACGAAGTGCGATTTGACCCGAGATTAAGCCATATTGACCCGAGATTAAGCCATAGTGACCCGAGATTAAGGAAAAAAAATTCCCGCCAAAATTGAAAAAAAAAATCTGGAAAAAAATTTGAAAAAAAAATTGTTACTAGTGGCGCACCTGTAGCAATATCAGTGGCGCACCTGTAGCAATTCTGGAATAAAATTTGAAAAAAAAATTTGAAAAAAAAAATTCTGAAAAAATATCAGTGGCGCACCCTTATACTTAGTAGTGGCGCACCAGCAGGCCACCCCTATACATTATCAGTGGCGCACCCGGGGGGATATCAATGGCGCACCAGGTGGTGCGCCACTGATATCTGGATTAGTAATGGCGCACCTCTGGTGCGCCACTAATACACATTACTAGTGGCGTGGTAATAGTGGCGCACCAGAGGTGCGCCACTAATACCCAAAAGTGGTGCGCCACTAATGAGCTTTTTTCTAGTAGTGAAATGGGTTCCGAGAACAAGTGTATCATGGTCAAAGGGCTGCTTGCCTGGATTGGCTTGGTCTTCAAAGTCTTCAAATCCTTCTCCTTCTTCTTCCACAGCAACTTCGTCAAATATGGGATCTATACGTCGCATAATAACCACGGGAAAATAAGAATACAAACAAAACAGAAAAATCAAAGTGCTCAGAAAAATGTCAACTCATTTTTGTAAAATACTAGGGGAATTTCTAAGATGGGGAAAATTCATAGTTGGAGTTTTGGAGTAACAGAATGGAATATATTGATTTTTGAACAGGGGTTTTACTACTCAAATTTGAATTTAAATTTCAACAGAACAGAAAAGTTTCATGGATTTGAGTGAAAGTGGTACCATTAAATAGGTTGGAATATTACAAGATTTTAGGAGTTGGAATTATTTTATTTGGACCATTATTTTTTTCTGTAGAAATGTTTAAAACAAATACAGAAAAGAAAAGGATAAAAAGACCTGTGCAACTGGGCCAGAGAGGCCACAGTGCACGGCCCAGGGCGGTCCAGCCCAGCCGCACGGGAGCCTGCGCGCGCACGTCAGGTTTTTGAACCAGACGGGCAGGGCCCGTGGGTCAGTGGCAGAGAGGAGGGGGAGAGAGGTGTGGGGATGACAGGCGGGGCCCGCCTGTCATCTCCAACCTTGCGGCCACGGCGACGGCGAGCTCACCGGCGAGGTTCCCGGCCACGGCGACGGCAACGGAGGGCAGGAACGTGACCAGCGTCGTGTCGCGGATGTAGGGGTGGTGGTGCGGCACGCCGGGGAGGTCCGGTTCACCGGCGGCGAGGTGGGACGGCGGAGGAGCTGCGGGAGGTCGTCGCTCCGGCCGTTTCCAACTGCCACAGAGAGGGGAAACAGGGGGGAAAGAGTCAGTGTGGTGAGGGGGTTCTGAATCGGGCAAAAGGAATGGCAGGGGAGGCCCGTACTGCGAGATCACCGGCGGCCCGACGCGGCGGTGCTCCGGTCGATCCCGAGGACTGGAGCTCTCTGGGGAACAATGGATGGTGCTGGGGGTCTCAGTGGAGTGAGGTGAGGTCGCTGATGCTGCTGGAGAGGCTCGGGAGGGGCTTATATAGCCGCGCCCACGGTCCACCGTGGACCCGTGCGCCGGCGAGGTTGCAGGCGAGGCTAGGAGAGGTTCTGGAGCCTGGGATCAAGCCGGGAAGGACCGTGGACTTGCTCCACGTCTAGCTGAGGGGAAAAGAGGAGCGGGGAACCTTCCAGTCAACGCGCGCGTGCGAGGCAGAGGAGTGGCCGTTGCGGGCGGCCAGCGCGCGTGCGACGATGGCCACTGGAGGGCGCAGGAGGAGGGGGGGACAGCGCCGGGGAGGTTGCGGACGTCGAGAGGCCTCGACTGGCGCGAAGGAGAAGCCCGAGGCTGTCGGGGGAGGCTGATTGGCTGGAGCTACAGTGCGTGTCTGCACTGTTGCGTGCTCCAGAGCGCGCGTTTAGCTGGCATCATCGCGCTCTCGCCGTCCTGGTCAAAACCAACGTGCCACGGAGTGTCTAGAAGGTTGAGGGAGGAGTAAAGAAATGGCCTGCGGCCTTGGATGCCCTGGAGATGCTGAGAGAGAGGGAGGATGCTGGTGACTTGGTGAAAACCTGCTGTCCAGCAAGGTAAAACAGGGTTCTTACCCCTCAATTATGGAGCTGGGGTGCTGGGGAAGTTACTGGGGGTAGCTAGTAACTCAATGATCAAGTGGTAAAAAGTTGAGGCCATGGAGAAGAGTAAAAGTGATCAAGTTGGGGGGTTTTAGTAAAAAGCCAGAAGGTGTTTGATCAGTGTTTGGTCAAGTAAATGACCTCCACTTGACATGGCACTTAACAGGGGTGAAAGACATGAGAAAATAGGGTGCTTCACCAAGTTTGGGCCCATTTGAAGAAACTAGCCAATGTAACTTTGGTGAACCCTAGAAATCAACAGAAACAGTTTCATCTTGTTTGAGTCAAGCTAATCATCTCCCCTTGATGCACCACTTGGTGTAGCATCATCATTTGGGGTATTGATCATGTCCACAAAGTTTGAAGCTCCAGATAAAAAGTTGGTAATGTAAAGTTGTTCAAATTTGCATTTGAACAGAAAGGGTTTTGAGATGATCTGACCAAGTTGCTCTATTCCAAATCTTGTGCCATTTGGTCTAGATGCCTTATTAGGCCATTCTAGCATGTGCACCAAGTTTGAGAGCAGTTGGACAAGTTTGGCAATGTAAAGTTGCTCAAACTTCAAATATGGACAATATGGTTATGAAGGGGTTTGAGGATGTTTTCTTGCTTCCCAAGGCATGGGACTTAGGAAGATCATCAAAGATGTCATATATCACATGATAGAATTTCCCTGGAATTTTTGGAGAATATTTCCTTTGTAAATATTTCATAAGCTTGAAATATCCAGAAAGGGTTTCAGAGGGTTTAGCCCATTATTTTGAACATGACCAAGTGTTGAAACTCTTATATATGGACAATATATGTCCTCTGAGTCTCTCTGAATTTTGGCAAATATTTTTGAAATAGTTAAATAATTTTCCCCTATTAAAGACCATTTCTGGCCTTAAGAAAAAGTTTTTAAATAAAATAGGAAAATAACTTTTAAAATTATACCTTTGTGGTTTCTGGAAGTCCTATGACTACTAGGTCTCAAATATACTTTTTGAAATAATTTTCTCACCCTAAATCAAGTACTTGCAATGCAAATCTCAATTCAGGGGTTTTTGAAAAATTAAATTTATAAAATACCTTTTGGCCAAATTAATTTTGTAAGAAAATACTATACTGTTATATAACACTTGGCATGATCATTGGGCAGAAGTTTTGGGTATGGAGATGAATTCTACAAGAGGTCATAGTTGACTTTAATGAGCACATGAAGAAAACTCAATTCCAAATAAAAGCCAAATGATGCTAAAAAAATTGCTGGTCCAAATTTTCATGCTTCAAAGGTACAAATAACATGTTACAAAATGCAGGGTGTGACAGACCTACCCCCCTTACAAGAATCTCGTCCCCGAGATTCCTAAACTAGGGCTTAAAAGAGATCGGGAAACTCGGATCTAAGATAGTCTTCTCGTTCCCAAGTTGCTTCTGCTTCGGTGTGGTTGCTCCACTGGACCTTGAGATACTTGATGGTACGGCTTCGCGTACGTCGTTCTGCTTCGTCCAGAATGCGAATGGGCTTCTCGCGGTAGGTCAAATCAGGCTGCAGATCAATGGCTTGGTGATCCACATCCTTGTAGAGATTGGGCTTGTCTGGAACTTGGAGACATTTCCGGAGTTGCGACACATGGAATACATTGTGCACATTGGATAGCTCAGGTGGTAGTTCCAACTGGTAAGCCACTTCTCCTCGTCGTGAAGTGACCTCAAAGGGTCCAATGAACCTTGGTGCGAGCTTCCCCTTGACATGGAAATGCTTGGTTCCCTTCAGAGGAGTTACCCGCAGGTACACATGGTCCCCGACATGGAAACTCATGTCTCGGCGTCGAGTGTCAGCATAACTCTTCTGCCTTGACTTGGCTGCCTTTAGTCGCTCTCTGACTAGTTGGACTTGCTCTTCTGCTGCGCGGAGATTATCCGGTCCAAAGACTAGTCCTTCTCCAGTCTCTGACCAGTTGAGGGGTGTGCGACATCTACGTCCGTACAACACCTCAAATGGTGCCATCTGAAGGCTCGACTGGTAACTGCTGTTATAGGAGAACTCGGCAAAAGGGAGACAGTCTTCCCACTTGGCTCCATATGCCAGGACACAGGCTCGGAGCATGTCTTCGAGAATCTGATTGACTCGCTCTGTTTGACCTCCGGTCTGCGGGTGGAAAGCTGTGCTGAAAGACAACTTGGTTCCCAAGGCTTCTTAGAACTTCTTCCAGAACCTTGAGGTGAACTGGGTGCCTCGATCTGACACAATCTCCTTGGGAACGCCGTGAAGACTCACGATTCGGTCGATGTAGAGAGCTGCCAGCCGGTTGCCATCATAAGTGGTCTTGACAGGAATGAAATGGGCCACCTTGGTCAAATGATCGACTATGACCCAGATAGAGTCATGTCCTCTATTCGACCTTGGTAATCCAGTGATGAAGTCCATTCCGACTTTATCCTACTTCCACTCAGGAACCTTGAGTGGTTGAAGCAATCCAGCAGGTCGCTGATATTCAGCCTTGACCCTTTGGCACACATCACATTTTGCAACATAGGTTGCAATCTCTCTCTTCATCCCGTGCCACCAGAATCGTGCCTTCAAGTCTTGATACATCTTGGTTCCTCCGGGGTGGATGGAATACGGAGTGTCGTAGGCTTCTTGTAGAATCAGCGTCTTCAGCTCGGTGTTGTTTGGTACGCAGATGCGACCTTTGTACCAAAAAATCCCGCGCTCGTCTTCGGAGAATCCTGGGGCCTTGCCCAGCTTCATCTTCTTCTTGATACCTTCGATGCTTGCGTGTCCATCTTGTGCCTTCTTGACGTCGTCCATCAGGGTCGGTCTGACTTCCAAATGATCCAGAAATCCGGGGGTGACCAATTCCAAACTGAATTGTTCCATCTCCTTAAACAAGGTTGGCGGCCTTTCTTGAATAACGGCATTCAAAGAGCAAGCCTTCCTGCTTAAGGCATCGGCCACCACGTTAGCCTTCCCAGGGTGATACTGAACACTGAGGTCATAGTCTTTGATGAGTTCCAACCATCTCCGTTGCCTCATGTTCAATTCCTTTTGGGTGAAAATGTACTTCAGACTTTTGTGGTCTGTGTAGATCTCACACCGTTTCCCTAGGAGGTAATGCCGCCATGTCTTCAAGGCATGAACTACTGCCGCTAGCTCAAGATCGTGAGTAGCGTAGTTCTCCTCATGGGGTCGTTGCTGCCTGGAGAGGTATGCTATGACGCGGCCTTCTTGCATCAGAATGCTACCCAATCTGGTTCGAGAGGCATCACAATATATCACGAACTCCTTGTGAATATTAGGTGTTGCCAGAACTGGGGCGGTGGTCAATCTCTTCTTGAGCTCTTGGAAACTCTCTTCGCATTTTGGCGTCCACTCGAACTTCTTGTCCTTCTTGAGGAGCTGAGTCATTGGTCGTGCAATGCTAGAGAATCCTTCCACGAACTTGCGATAATAGCCTGCTAGTCCGAGGAAGCTTCTAACTTCCTTGACGGTCGTTGGAGATTGCCATTGGGTCACAGCTTCGATCTTTGCAGGATCAACAGATAATCCTTCCTCGGTCAAGACATGACCTAAGAATCCAACTTTATGCAGCCAGAACTCACACTTGCTGAATTTGGCATACAGTTGGTGCTCACGAAGCTTGTCTAGGACCATCCTCAGATGCTGCTCGTGCTCTTCCTCCGACTTCGAGAACACAAGAATGTCATCAATGAAGACAACAACAAACTTGTCCAAATATTCCATGAAGACTTTATTCATGAGATACATGAAGTAAGCTGGGGCATTGGTTAACCCAAAAGACATGACCGTGCACTCGTACAGGCCATATCTGGTTATGAATGCCGTCTTCGGAATATCTTGGGGTCTGATCTTCAGCTGGTAGTACCCAGATCTGAGGTCGATCTTGGAGAATACCTTGGCTCCGCTGAGTTGATCAAACAGATCTTCGATCTTGGGAAGTGGATACTTGTTCTTGATTGTAACTTCATTGAGGGAACGATAGTCAATGCATAAGCGGATGGTACCGTCCCTCTTTGCCACAAACAGAACAGGGGATCCCCAAGGGGAGGCACTTGGGCGGATAAATCCCTTCCTTAGCTGCTCTTCCAGCTGCTTCTTCAACTCGGCTAATTCTTTCGTCCCCATTCTATAAGGCTTCTTATAGACGGGTCCTGCTCCGGGCACGAGCTCGATGATGAACTCAATGTCACGGTCAGGGGGCATTCCCGGTAGTTCATCCGGAAAGACATCAGGATACTCACATACCATCGGTACTTGATCTAGCCCAACTTCAGACAGACAGTTGACTTTAGCGGCTTGAGCGGAAGAGGAGTTAGAAGCAAACTTGACTTCGACTCCTTGGTCATTGGTCACAGTGACTGTCCGATTGGCACAGTCTAACAAGCCTTGGTGCTTACTGAGCCAATCCATCCCTAAGATCACATCCAAGCCTTGCGATCTCAGGATGATGAGGTCTGCTAGGAAATCTACACCGTTAATGGTAATACCGACCCCTTTATAGCCTATCTTGGCTCTCATCTCGGCTCCGGGGGTTTGTACCACCATAGGGTTATTCAGGGGTGTAGGGGTCATGCCACTTTTTAATGCAAATCTTTGAGTGATAAATGAATGCGTTGCTCCAGAATCAAACAAGACAGTTGCAGGTGCTGAGTTGACAAGGAACATACCCAGCACGACGTCCGGGTCTTCCTGGGCTTCTTCAGCAGTGACGTGATTCACACGCCCCTTCCCATGGTTCGGTGGATTGCGAGGAGCTGGGTTCCTTGGTGGCATTCCACGGCCTTGTCCCTAGTTCTGCGCATTGGGGCGCGGGGCATCAGGCTTCTTGTTGGGGCACACCCTTGAGATGTGTCCGGGCTGACCACATCCAAAGCAAGTGACTTGGTTTGGATTGATCTTGTTGCCACCACTGGTATTGGGGTTGAAAGCTGGCCTGGGGTTGGCATACTGCTGAGGCTGAGGGTTGGCACGAGGTGCAGGAGCTCTTGGTTGCTGATAGGTTGGCTTGGCCGGGGCTGACTGCCACGGACGAGGCTTCTGGTTGCTGGAACTTCCCTTACTGACCATCTTGCGCTTGCGAGTGTCTTCCAAAGCACGCCACTTGTCTTCAAGAATAAGTGCCTTGTTCACCAGGTCAGGGAAAGACGGGCAGTCGCACACGACAAGCGAGTATTGCAGAGTCTGATTGCGGCCTTCCATGAAGCTCTCCCTTTTGGCAGCATCAGTGCTGACATCCTCAGGGGCATACCTTGACAGAATACTGAACTTCTGCATGTACTCCTTGACAGTGCCACTTCCTTGCTTCAGGGCTCGGAACTCACGCTTTTTGATAGCCATGATTCCGTAAGGAATGTGGGCCTTGCGGAATTATGCCTTGAAGTTAACCCAAGTGATGTCTTGTTCAGCATGCATGACCTTGAATCCATCCCACCAAGCTCTAGCAGTCCCCCCGAGGCAGTGGGCTGCATAAGCCACCTTCTCGCGGTCTTCGGTGCATCCGACTAGTTCCAGTATCTCCTCAATGGAACGGACCCAGTCGTCTGCATCCAGGGGTTCAGCAGTCTCGATGAAGGTTGGCGGTGCATGCTTCTTGAACTCTGCCAACGTGGAACGTCCATTGCCATTCCCCGTCGGCTGGCGGTTGTTGGTGACAGCTTGAGCAATCAGCTGAAGAGCTGCATTGTTGGCTTGGCGTTCCTCTCGGAAAGCTTGGAGAAGCTGAGCCATGTCCATGCTTGGAGGAGGTGGTGGTGGAGCTTGGTCGTTGGTTTGGTCGTGGCCTGCCTCTGGCTGAGAGGATGCTCCGGCTTCGGGCTGCTGGGTAGAGGTACCAGTACGAGTTACAACAGGCATCCTGTTGGAGCGGTAAAAGGTCTCATGACTCGGAAGAGGGAAAGCAAGATAGATGGGTGCCTAGTAAGGGGGTGGGTGTGACACTAAATCAATCATGCAAGGGCCATAAGGCCAAAACACATTCATTAAAATCCAAATGGGTGATGTAGTCGTTTACACATTCCCGAAGGAAGAATACGACATTCATCCAGACACAACAAAAGCAAACACTAGATAGTTTCATATGAACCATACAAGGACTCGACTGCACATAGGGGTTACACGACCTATCCTACCGTAGAGGTTACAACTGGCATATCCGAGTAGCGAATAATGCCTAAGCGGCGGAATGCTCGGTCGCGTATTCCGGCTCTTCTGGGTCTTCCTCCTTGTTTTCATTTGTCTGGGCCCCCTTGTCACTTGAGGGTGCGGGGGAGTGGAGGAGTTGGATACGACGGTGCTTCGTCGGTGGTGCAGGGAAAAGCTTGCGATATTCCCTCGCCGTCATCCGGCGTCGCCGAGGTGGTTCTTCACCCTTGGAAGATACATCCTCGGAGGGCCTTCCGCCTCGGTATGCGATAGCGGATTGTCCAGAAGGTGCTCCTTCCTTCTTGATCCTATTTTCCTTCTCTTGAGCTCGACGAAGAAGTGCCTTGGTCTTGTGAAGTTCTTCTCGAAGCTTCATTGATTCCGAGGCCAAGTCTTGTGCCAAGCTGTCGGCACATAGACTGAAGTAGGTCTGGAATCGAAGCGAGAGTCCTTCCTTCAGTGGAGGGGCTAGTGCGCTGCTTTCCTCTTCACCTTCCTTCCGGTAAGGTAAGAAGCGAATTGTCATCTTGGCTGCCATCTCCGGAAGAAGCTCACGGAGACGGGTTAATGCCTTGAGTGCAGCAGCTTCGACAGCGAGTGGTAGTGTTGCCATCTGGGGTCCCTCGAAGAACCAACTTGTGGGAGGATCGTTTGCCTTCACGATCACTTCCACGTGGTACTCCACCTTAGTATCGCTCACCCAATGCTCAAGGTAGGTGAGGATGGGTGCTCGGTGGAACTGACACTCCTGGAGGCTATCCTCGAGAAGTAAGGGAAACCCAGTGGTCAGGTGCTCTTCGGGTACAGCGGCCATCTACAAAGGTGGAATAGGAGGGGTTAATAAGCTGATGAAATCTCAGGTTTAGAAAATAAGAGAGGTTCAGAAGGTTTTTGAAAAAGGGTCTCATCTAACTAACGCGCATGCTAACTAAGGCTTCCTACAGTCAGGATGGCTCTGATACCAGCTCTGTGGGGACCCCGACTTAGAAGTTGAGATCGCCGAATGCACGTGTACAGTGATCCCAGAGATCAATGCTCACTGAACACACAGAAGCTGAAATAACAAGAGTCTTACATCCATACAAATAGTCTTACACGAATTAAGGCCATTATGGCCAAGTCTTACATACATAGAGCCTCACATGTTGAATAGGAAATAACTCAAATAGCGGAAGTCTTCGATAACGGGTAGAACCCATGCCATCTGCCTTAACCCTACAGGCATACTGACTGGGATAGCGTCCTAGTTCGCATGTTCGTCCCCAAAGAACTCTTCCTCATATTCTTGTTCTTCCATGCCAGGCCAATTAAATAACCAGTGGCAAGCCAATGAGTACTTTGAATGTACTCGCAAGCAGCCCATGATGTGGTTCAAAGTAACAATGCAATTGAATGACAATGAACAATCTAGCAAGGGCTAGAATAAACATTCTACTATCAAGTTTATGCATCAATAACCTCGCGTAACCTCGAAGACAGGTTACCGATATCAACATGAATAAGATTCAACTTATCGAGTCAAGTCACCATCCTTGACTTATCACACACATACTATCACCGATGAAGTAAAATTCTGGACATAGTTTAAGTAGCACCACCCAACTGTCCATGACCGTGGACACGGCTATTCGAATAGTTTTACACTCTGCAGAGGTTGTACACTTTACCCACAAGATCCGGGGAACTTCCGTGTCATCCACGACCCGCGGTACCTCAAGTACCCGGGGTAAGCACCCGGTCATTACCTTTCCTTAGACGACACTAACATAGAGTCCACTCGTTGGTACACGGCCCTCGGGTACAAACAATAGATCACGGGACTTGCCCTAATTTCAATGTCACGCGTACCCGAAGGGACCAGCGGTGTGTCCGGTGCCCTGTGAAAACAGTCATGGTCGTCTATCCAAGCATGACCCCGTCCCGGGAAAGACCTCAAGTCTTCCCGTCACTAGTAATGTGGGCACCATGCTAGTATCGACCTAAGTAATCATTAAAGCCCCGTCCCATAAGGGGTAGTGTGGTTGCACATGTTTGGTTGGGACGGTAGTCACACATAAATCTAATCCATCATTTCACCATGCACATGACTCTACCGGCACATCACTTCTTTCTCAAGTGATGACCTAACACATCATCACCCTCGGGCATTAGGGGCACCCGATGGGTTCATGCAAAAATTTCAACTACGAAGGTTCATGTCACTCATGCATCATCAAGCATCAAGTCTAACTATTTGCATGTCATCTAGCACATAGTAAGATCGCCAATAAAGCATGCATCATGTGGTGGTTCATCTAGGTCACCATTGTAACCCTATCATCATGCATCGGAAACAAACGGGTTCCGAGAACAAGTGTATCATGGTCAAAGGGCTGCTTGCCTGGATTGGCTTGGTCTTCAAAGTCTTCAAATCCTTCTCCTTCTTCTTCCACAGCAACTTCGTCAAATACGGGATCTATACGTCGCGTAATAACCACGGGAAAATAAGAATACAAACAAAACGGAAAAATCAAAGTGCTCAGAAAAATGTCAACTCATTTTTGTAAAATACTAGGGGAATTTCTAAGATGGGGAAAATTCATAGTTGGAGTTTTGGAGTAACAGAATGGAATATATTGATTTTTGAACAGGGGTTTTACTGCTCAAATTTGAATTTAAATTTGAACAGAACAGAAAAGTTTCATGGATCTGAGTGAAAGTGGTACCATTAAATAGGTTGGAATATTACAAGATTTTAGGAGTTGGAATTATTTTATTTGGACCATTATTCTTTTCTGTAGAAATGTTTAAAACAAATACAAAAAAGAAAAGGATAAAAAGACCTGAGCAACTGGGCCAGAGAGGCCACAGTGCACGGCCCAGGGCGGTCCAGCCCAGCCGCACGGGAGCCTGCGCGTGCACATCAGGTTTTTGAACCTGACGGGCGGGGCCCGTGGGTCAGTGGCAGAGAGGAGGGGGAGAGAGGTGTGGGTATGACAGGCGGGGCCCGCCTGTCATCTCCAACCTTGCGGCCACGGCGACGGCGAGCTCACCGGCGAGTTTCCCGGCCACGGCGACGGCAACGGAGGGCAGGAACGTGACCAGCGTCGTGTCGCGGATGTAGGGGTGGTGGTGCGGCATGCCGGGGAGGTCCGGTTCACCGGCGGCGAGGTGGGACGGCGGAGGAGCTGCGGGAGGTCGTCGCTCCGGCCGTTTCCAGCTGCCACGGAGAGGGAAAACAGGGGGGAAAGGATCAGTGTGGTGAGGGGGTTCTGAATCAGGCAAAAGGAAGGGTAGGGGAGGCCCGTACTGCGAGATCACCGGCGGCCCGACGCGGCGGTGCTCCGGTCGATCCCGAGTACTGTAGCTCTCTGGGGAAGAATGGATGGTGCTGGGGGTCTCAGTGGAGTGAGGTGAGGTCGCTGATGCTGCTGGAGAGGCTCGGGAGGGGCTTATATAGCCGCGCCCACGGTCCATCGTGGACCCGTGCGCCGGCGAGGTTGCAGGCGAGGCTAGGAGAGGTTCTGGAGCCTGGGATCAAGCCGGGGAGGACCGTGGACTTGCTCCACGTCTAGCTGAGGGGAAAAGAGGAGCGGGGAACCTTCCAGTCGACACGCGCGTGCGAGGCAGAGGAGTGGCCGTTGCGGGCGGCCAGCGCGCGTGCGACGACGGCCACTGGAGGGCGCAGGAGGAGGGGGGACAGCGCCGGGGAGGTTGCGGACGTCGAGAGGCCTCGACTGGCACGAAGGAGGAGCCCGAGGCTGTCGGGGGAGGCTGATTGGCTGGAGCTACAGTGCGTGTCTGCACTGTTGCATGCTCCAGAGCGCACGTTTGGCTGGCATCATCGCGCTCTCGCCGTCCTGGTCAAAACCAACGTGCCACGGAGTGTCTAGAAGGTTGAGGGAGGAGTAAAGAAATGGCCTGCGGCCTTGGATGCCCTGGAGATGCTGAGAGAGAGGGAGGATGCTGGTGACTTGGTGAAAACCTGCTGTCCAGCAAGGTAAAACAGGGTTCTTACCCCTCAATCATGGAGCTGGGGTGCTGGGGAAGTTACTGGGGGTAGCTAGTAACTCAATGATCAAGTGGTAAAAAGTTGAGGCCATGGAGAAGAGTAAAAGTGATCAAGTTGGGGGGTTTTAGTAAAAAGCCAGAAGGTGTTTGATCAGTGTTTGGTCAAGTAAATGACCTCCACTTGACATGGCACTTAACAGGGGTGAAAGACATGAGAAAATAGAGTGCTTCACCAAGTTTGGGACCATTTGAAGAAACTAGCCAATGTAACTTTGGTGAACCCTAGAAATCAACAGAAACAGTTTCATCTTGTTTGAGTCAAGCTAATCATCTCCCCTTGATGCACCACTTGGTGTAGCATCATCATTTGGGGTATTGATCATGTCCACAAAGTTTGAAGCTCCAGATAAAAAGTTGGTAATGTAAAGTTGTTCAAATTTGCATTTGAACAGAAAGGATTTTGAGATGATCTGATCAAGTTGCTCTATTCCAAATCTTGTGCCATTTGGTCTAGATGCCTTATTAGGCCATTCTAGCATGTGCACCAAGTTTGAGAGCAGTTGGACAAGTTTGGCAATGTAAAGTTGCTCAAACTTCAAATATGGACAGTATGGTTATGAAGGGGTTTGAGGATGTTTTCTTGCTTCCCAAGGCATGGGACTTAGGAAGATCATCAAAGATGTCATATATGACATGATAGAATTCCCCTGGAATTTTTGGAGAATATTTCCTTTGTAAATATTTCAAAAGCTTGAAATATCCAGAAAGGGTTTTAGAGGGTTTAGCCCATTATTTTGAACATGACCAAGTGTTGAAACTCTTATATATGGACAATATATGTCCTCTGAGTCTCTCTGAATTTTGGCAAATATTTTTGAAATAGTTAAATAATTTTCCCCTATTAAAGACCATTTCTGGCCTTAAGAAAGAGTTTTTAAATAAAATAGGAAAATAACTTTTAAAATTATACCTTTGTGGTTTCTGGAAGTCCTATGACTACTAGGTCTCAAATATAATTTTTGAAATAATTTTCTCACCCTAAATCAAGTACTTGCAATGCAAATCTCAATTCAGGGGTTTTTGAAAAATTAAATTTATAAAATACCTTTTGCCAAATTAATTTTGTAAGAAAATACTATACTGTTATATAACACTTGGCATGATCATTGGGCAGAAGTTTTGGGTATGGAGATGAATTCTACAAGAGGTCATAGTTGACTTTAATGAGCACAAGAAAAAGCACATGAAGAAAACTCAATTCCAAATAAAAGCCAAATGATGCTAAAAAATTTTGCTGGTCCAAATTTTCATGCTTCAAAGGTACAAATAACATGTTACAAAATGCAGGGTGTGACACTGGAAAACAACACGGTTTGGGTAAATCTATTGATGTGATGGTGAGAAAGTCACGATGAGTGTGAGCAAGAGTTGTTCATGACCCTTTCTCGGTATTGATGTCTGAAACCTCCTGATACTTGTTGCAGACACATGCATGTCCATGTTATATGTTGATCATACTTGCATATGAAAAACTAGCTTTCCGCAAAACTGCCAATTTAGCAGTAGAGCCTAGCATAATTATTCTGTCATCACACTTGGGTTGCTTGCGAGTACATTCAAAGTACTCATTGGCTTGCCACTGGTTATTTTATTGGCCAGGCATGACAGAACAGGATGATGAAGATTTCTTGGTGACGAACATGCGAGCTAGGACGCTTCCCAGTCAGAATGCCTGTAGGGTTAAGGCAGATGGCATGGGTCCAAGTTGTTATTGAAGATTTCCGCTGCAATGATATACTCAAGACTTGACCATAATGGTCCTATTTGTGTAATACGGTATGTATGGATGTAAGACTCTTGTTATTCAGCTTATGTGTGTTCAGTGAGCATTGATCTCTGGGATCACTGTTCACGTGCATTCGGTGATCACGACTTATGAGTCGGGGTCCCCACAATGGATTATACGCACTCTCACCCTTCCACCATTGCTAGCCTCTCTTGTACCGCGCAACTTTCGATGGTGCCATAAACCCACTATATATCCTTACTCAAAACAGCCACCCTATTGTTCCTCAAAACAGCCACCATACCTACCTATCATGGCATTTCCATAGCCATTCCGAGATATATTGCGATGCAACTTTCCACTGTTCCGCTTATATGACACGCATCATATTGTCATATTGCCATGCATGATCATGTAGTTGACATCGTATTTGTGGCAAGGCCACCATGCATAATCTTTTCATACATGTCACTCTTGTTTCATTGCACATACCGGTACACCGCCGGAGGCATTCATATAGAGTCATACTTTGTTGTAGTATCGAGTTGTAATATTGTGTTGTAATGAAAGTGTGATGAACATCATTTTTAGAGCATTATCCCATGGGAGGAAAGGCTGAATATATAAAGCCCCTCCGCAAAAAAAGGAAAAAAGGAAAGGCCAAAGAAAAAAAGGCCGAAAAAAGGAAAAACAAAAGAAAGAAAAAGGGACAATTGCTACTATCGTTTCCACACTTGTGCTTCAAAGTAGCACCATGTTCTTCATTGTAGAGAGTCTCATGTTTAGTCACTTTCATATACTAGTGGGAATTTTCATTATAGAACTTGGCTTGTATATTCCAACGATGGGCTTCCTCAAATTCCCTAGGTCTTCGTGAGCAAGCAAGTTGGATGCACACCCACTAGTTTCTTTTGTTGAGCTTTCATTCATATTTAGCTCTAGTGCATCCGTTGCATGGCAATCCCTACTCACTCACATTGATATCTATTGATGGGCATCTCCATAGCCCGTTGATACGCCTAGTCGATGTGAGACTATCTCCCTCTTTCTGTCTTCTCCACAACCACCTCTATTCCACCCATAGTGTTATATCCATGGCTCACGCTCATGTATTGCGTGAAAGTTGAAAAGTTTGAAAAGATAGAGCATGAAAACAAATGCTTGGCTGAAATCAGGGTTGTGCATGATATGAATATTTAGTGTGATAATAAAGGAGCATAGCCAACACTATATGATTTTGTAGGGATAACTTTCTTTAGCCATAGTATTTTGAGAAGACATGATTGCTTTGTTAGTATTGCTTGAAGTATTATTATTTCTCATGTCAATATAGACTTTTGTCTTGAATCTTTCAGATCTGAACATTCATGCCACAATTAAGAGAATTACATTGGAAAACTATATTCGTTAGCATTCCACATCAAAAATTCTTTCTTTATCATTTACCTACTCGAGCACGAGCAGGAATTAAGCTTGGGGATGCTTGATACGTCTCCAACGTATCTATAATTTTTTATTGTTCCATGCTATTATTTATGAAGTCTTGGATGTTTAATGGGCTTTATCATTCACTTTTATATCATTTTTGGGACTAACCTACAAACCCAAAGGCCCATTCCAGATTGTTGTTTTTGC
This sequence comes from Secale cereale, assembly GCA_902687465.1. NCBI lineage: Eukaryota > Viridiplantae > Streptophyta > Magnoliopsida > Poales > Poaceae > Secale > Secale cereale. The sequence continues at coordinate 405,660,885 of LR738713.1, forward strand.
CTATTTAAGGGTTTTGCAGAAAAGATATGTCAAACGGAGTCCAAACGGAATGAAACCTTCGCGATAGATATTTTTGGAGGAAATCACGCACGAAAGACTTCAGGGCCAAGCCAGGGGACAGAGGGGCGCGCCCCCCTTCCCAGGGCGCGCCCCCTGCCTCGAGTGCAGCCCGTGTGGCCCCCGGTGCCCCCCTTCTTCCTATATATACCTACGTACCCTTGAAACTCCATACGCAGAGAGAAAACCCTAATTCCACCGCCATAGCTGCTGTTCCCGTGGAGATCCCATCTTGGAGCCTGTTCCGGGGGGGGGGGGATCCATCACGGAGGCCTTCATCATCATCATCATCGCCCTCACCATGAGTTGTGAGTAGTTTACCACAGACCTTCGGGTCCATAGCTAGTATCTAGATGGCTTCTTCTCTCTCTTCGGATCTCAATACAAAGTTCTCCTCGGTCTTCTTTCAAATCCATAAACCCCTTGATTCCATCATATTGAAATGTTCCAAACTATCCATTGATCCAATATCTATGAAAACACCTTAGCCATTTCTCATATGACCAGAGGTATCCTAGAAAAGTCCAACTCCTATTTTTAGAGCACTTTTATTGTTGCCTTGTTGTGTTGCTTATTATGATTGTTTCCATCATTAGTTGACGAAATAAACGGAGTACTCGGAGATGGACCAGAAGGTTTGTAGACTCGGAAGGACAAGGCAAGCAGCCCTTTGACCATGTTTGAGAAACCTTTTTATGCATGTCATATAGTCCCATAATGTTGTTGCTACGGAATCATGATGAGGTGGAACCACTTTGATGGTTTACCACTGCACTTCCTCGTTGATACTTGCATTGTGCACAACCCTACCTTCTTATGAGGGTTGTGCCGGTGGGAGTAGATAGATGTGTGCTATAGTAGTTGGCTACGCAAAAATGGGTCAGGGTTATGCATTGAGAGAAACAAGTGTGGTTTGTCATACTTGCAAATGACCCAGTGGGTGCCACTAATGCCCTGGGAGACAATGAAGAACCAGGGCACTACTTGGTGAAGAAGTAGTGTACCGAGGCTTGATGAAAGTGTTGTTTACAGAGATGGATTAGATTTATGTGTGACTACCGTCCCAACCAAACATGCGCAACCACTCTACCCTTATATGGGAAAGGGCATTATTGATTACCTAGGTCGATACTAGCATGGTGCCCACATTACTAGTGACGGGGGTGACATGAGGTCACTCTTGGGACGGGGTCGTGCTTGGATAGGCTGCCATGACTGTCTTTACAGGGCACCGGACACACCGTTGGTACCCCGTGCTTGTGGTATGTGATGAATATGGGAGCGAGGCTCCAAAAATCTTAAGATGCAAAATGTGGGGCACGGGGGCTGTTACCAATCGAGTGGACTCTGTGTTAATGTCGTCTAGGGAAAGGTAGTGATGGGTGCTTACCCCGATTACTTGAGGTACCGCGGGTCGTGAATGACACGGAAGTTCCCCGGATCTTGTGGGTAAAGTGTTCAACCTCTGCAGAGTGTAAAACTATTCGAATAGTCGTGTCCACGGTCAAGGACAGTTGGGTGGTGCTACTTAGACTATGTCCATAAGTTTCTGGAAAACAACACGGTTTGGGTAAATCTGTTGATGTGATGGTGAGAAAGTCACGATGAGCGTGAGCAAGAGTTGTTCATGACCCTTTCTCGATATTGATGTCTGAAACCTCCTAATACTTGTTGCAGACACATGCATGTCCATGTTATATGTTGATCATACTTGCATATGAAAAACTAGCTTTCCGCAAAACTGCCAATTTAGCAGTAGAGCCTTGCATAATTATTCTGTCATCACACTTGGGTTGCTTGCGAGTACATTCAAAGTACTCATTGGCTTGCCACTAGTTATTTTATTGGCCAGGCATGACAGAACAGGATGATGAAGATTTCTTGGTGACGAACATGCGAGCTAGGACGCTTCCCAGTCAGAATGCCTGTAGGGTTAAGGCAGATGGCATGGGTCCAAGTTGTTATTGAAGATTTCCGCTGCAATGATATACTCAAGACTTGACCATAATAGTCCTATTTGTGTAATACGGTATGTATGGATGTAAGACTCTTGTTATTCAGCTTCTGTGTGTTCAGTGAGCATTGATCTCTGGGATCACTGTTCACGTGCATTCGGTGATCACGACTTATGAGTCGGGGTCCCCACAATGGATTATACGCACTCTCACCCTTCCACCATTGCTAGCCTCTCTTGTACCGTGCAACTTTCGATGGTGCCATAAACCCACTATATATCCTTACTCAAAACAGCCACCCTATTGTTCCTCAAAACAGCCACCATACCTACCTATCATGGCATTTCCATAGCCATTCCGAGATATATTGCGATGCAACTTTCCACTGTTCCGCTTATATGACACGCATCATATTGTCATATTGCCATGCATGATCATGTAGTTGACATCGTATTTGTGGCAAGGCCACCATGCATAATCTTTTCATACATGTCACTCTTGTTTCATTGCACATACCGGTACACCGCCGGAGGCATTCATATAGAGTCATACTTTGTTGTAGTATCGAGTTGTAATATTGTGTTGTAATGAAAGTGTGATGAACATCATTTTTAGAGCATTATCCCATGGGAGGAAAGGCTGAATATATAAAGCCCCTCCGCAAAAAAAGGAAAAAAGGAAAGGCCAAAGAAAAAAAGGCCGAAAAAAGGAAAAACGAAAGAAAGAAAAAGGGACAATTGCTACTATCGTTTCCACACTTGTGCTTCAAAGTAGCACCATGTTCTTCATTGTAGAGAGTCTCATGTTTAGTCACTTTCATATACTAGTGGGAATTTTCATTATAGAACTTGGCTTGTATATTCCAACGATGGGCTTCCTCAAATTCCCTAGGTCTTCGTGAGCAAGCAAGTTGGATGCACACCCACTAGTTTCTTTTGTTGAGCTTTCATTCATATTTAGCTCTAGTGCATCCGTTGCATGGCAATCCCTACTCACTCACATTGATATCTATTGATGGGCATCTCCATAGCCCGTTGATACGCCTAGTCGATGTGAGACTATCTCCCTCTTTCTGTCTTCTCCACAACCACCTCTATTCCACCCATAGTGCTATATCCATGGCTCACGCTCATGTATTGCGTGAAAGTTGAAAAGTTTGAAAAGATAGAGCATGAAAACAAATGCTTGGCTGAAATCGGGGTTGTGCATGATATGAATATTTAGTGTGATAATAAAGGAGCATATCCAACACTATATGATTTTGTAGGGATAACTTTCTTTAGCCATAGTATTTTGAGAAGACATGATTGCTTTGTTAGTATTGCTTGAAGTATTATTATTTCTCATGTCAATATAGACTTTTTTCTTGAATCTTTCAGATCTGAACATTCATGCCACAATTAAGGGAATTACATTGAAAAACTATATTGGTTAGCATTCCACATCAAAAATTCTTTCTTTATCATTTACCTACTCGAGCACGAGCAGGAATTAAGCTTGGGGATGCTTGATACGTCTCGAACGTATCTATAATTTTTTATTGTTCCATGCTATTATTTATGAAGTCTTGGATGTTTAATGGGCTTTATCATTCACTTTTATATCATTTTTGGGACTAACCTACTAACCCAAAGGCCCATTCCAGATTGTTGTTTTTTGCCTATTTAAGGGTTTTGCACAAAAGATATATCAAACGGAGTCCAAACGGAATGAAACCTTCGCGATAGATATTTTTGGAGGAAATCATGCACGAAAGACTTCAGGGCCAAGCCAGGGGACAGAGGGGCGCGCCCCCGTTCCCAGGGCACGCCCCCTGCCTCGAGGGTAGCCCATGTGGCCCCCGGTGCCCCCCTTCTTCCTATATATACCTACGTACCCTTGAAACTCCATACGCAGAGAGAAAACCCTAATTCCACCGCCATAGCTGCTGTTCCCGTGGAGCTCCCATCTTGGAGCCTGTTCCGGGAGGGGGATCCATCACGGAGGCCTTCATCATCATCATCATCGCCCTCACCATGAGTTGTGAGTAGTTTACCACAGACCTTCGGGTCCATAGCTAGTATATATATGGCTTCTTCTCTCTCTCCGGATCTCATTACAAAGTTCTCCTCGGTCTTCGAGGAGATCTATTCGATGTAATCTCTTTTTGCGGTGTGTTTGTCGAGATCCGATGAATTGTGGGTTTATGATCAAGGTTATCTATGAAAGATATTTGGTTCTTATCTGAACTTTTTATGTGTGCTCATAATATCCTTGCAAGTCTCTTCAAATTATTGGTTTGGTTTGGCCTACTAGATCTATAGTTCTTGCAATGGGAGAAGTGCTTGGCTTTGGGTTCAATCTTGCGGTGTCCTTTCCCAGTGACAGTAGGGGCAGCAAGGCACGTATGGTATTGTTGCCATCGAGGATAAAAAGATGGGGTTTTCATCATATTGCTTGAGTTTATCCCTCTACATCATGTCATCTTGCTTAAGGCGTTACTCTGTTCGTATGAACTCAATACACTAGATGCATGCTGGATAGCGGTCGATGTGTGGAGTAATAGTAGTAGATGCAGAATCGTTTCGGTCTACTTGTCTCGGACGTGATGCCTATATACAATGATCATGCCTAGATAGTCTCATAATTATTCGCTGTTCTATCAATTGCTCGACAGTAATTTGTTTACCCGCCATAGAATATCGCTATCATGAGAGAAGCCACTAGAGAAAACTATGGCCCCTGGGTCTATCTTTATCATATTACTTTCCCGTCAACTAGCCTATTTCTGCTGCCGTTGTTTATTTTCTTTCTTTACTTTCTGTTTCTATACCAAAAATACCAGAAATATATTTATCATCTCTATCAGATCTCACTATCATAAGTGACCGTAAAGGGATTGACAACCCCTTATTGTGTCGGTTGCAAAGTTCTTATTTGTTTGTGCAGGTGCGAGGGACTGGCGCGTGGTCTCCTACTGGATTGATACCTTGGTTCTCAAAAACGGAGGGAAATACTTACGCTACTGTGCTGCATCTCCCTTTCCTCTTCGAGGGAATACAACGCAAGCTCAAGAGGTAGCAGGGTGGCCGATGTTTTTCATGCTGGATGTGTTATTCTCAAGATGAGTGTTTATTCACTTGTCAGTACACGAGTGTATGGCGGTAATAGGGATTCCCTGTCCCGAAATGAAAAAGGAAATTTACTTTATGTTGTCAAATAATAAATTCCTTGGAAAGTGTTGGTATGGTAGGCACCCGTGGAGACGGTTAGCCATGGCTTGTGAAAGTTTGGTGGAAAAAGGAATAAACTTTATTTTATGTTTGGGAACCGCCTATGATGCATATAGTGTGGAAAGTGTTGGGAACTCTAAGTCATTCTCGTTGGTGAGAAAAGCATGCCACCCAAAATAATTTTATCTCTCAATTTAAACCTTGATCTCTGGCACCTATACAAATCCCTACTTCCCTCTGCGAAGAGCCTATCTTTTACTTTATGCAATTTTTATTTTTATTTTGAGTCTCCATTATGTCTTATAAAGCACCAACTAAGAAACACAATTATCGCACTTGAGCATTCGATGTAGCTAATATTTGGATGTGTTGCATGAATGGATCAATGATTGAGCATGATGGGCTAGGGATACCTTGCTTTAGTATTGGAAATACATGGTTGCTTGTTGATATGCTTGACAGCTTGAGTAATTAAGTCTTATGTCAAAACAAGACTATTGCTTTGAACCATATAAAAGTCCAAATGTCCATGCTATAAAGAAAAGAATATGTGATGAACATGATAGGCAGCATTCCACATCAAAAATTATGTTTTAATCATTTACCCACTCGAGGACGAGCAGGAATTAAGCTTGGGGATGCTGATACGTCCCCAACGTATCTATAAATTTTTTATTGTTCCATGCTTTTATATTATCATTCTTAGTTGTTTTATAATCATTTTATATCATTTTTGGTACTAACCTATTGACATAGTGCCAAGTGTCAGTTGATGTTTTCTGCATGTTTTTTACATCGCAGGGAATCAATACCAAACGAAGTCCAAACAGAGCGAAACTTTTTGTGGATTTTTTTGGGACCAGAAGACATCCAGTGGGCCAGAGAAGCGCCTGGAGGTGCTTCGAGTGGAGCACAACCCACTAGGGCACACCTAGAAGCTCAGGCGTGCCTGGTGGGTTGAGCCCACCTCGGGTGCCCCCCGGGCCGCTTCTTTTCTCTATAAATACCCCAATATTCCAGAAACCCTAGGGGAGTCGGTGAAATCAATTCCAGCCCCCACAAGTTCCAGAACCACCAGATCCAATCTAGACACCATCACGAAGGGGTGCATTGATACGTCCACAACATATCTATAATTTTTTATTGTTCCATGCTATTATATTATCTATCTTGGATGTTTTATATGCATTTATATGATATTTTATATGATTTTGGGACTAACCTATTAACCCAGAGCCCAGTGTCAGTTTCTGTTTTTTCCGTTTCTCAGAAAAGGAATATCAAATGGAGTCCAAACGGAACAATTTTTTTGGAGATTTTTCTTGGACCAGAAGACATCAGATGGACCTGGAGTACACGCCAGGGGATCCACGACGCGGCCACAAGGGTGGAGAGCAAGCCTTGGGGGTAGACCGAGCCCCCTACCTTGTGGGCCCCTCGTACCTCCCCCGACCGACTTCTTCCGCCTATAAATACCTATATATTCCAGAAACTTCACACGATCCATCAAAACCACTTTTCCGTCGTCGTAACCTTCTATTCTCACGAGATCTCATCTGGAGGCCTTTTCCGGTACTCTGCTGGAGGGGGAATCAACCATGGAGGGCATCTACATCAACCCTATTGCCCTTACGATGAAGTGTGAGTAGTTTACCATAGACCTACGGGTCCATAGCTAGTAGCTAGATGGCTTCTTCTCTCTCTTTGATCTTCAATACCATGTTCTCCTCGTTGTTCTTGGAGATCTATCTGATGTAATCTTCTTTTGCGGTGTGTTTGTCAATATCTGATGAATTGTGGCTTTATGATCAGATTATGTATGAATAATATTTGAGTTTCTTCTTAATTATTTTATGCATGATCTATTATCTTAGTAATTCTCTTCGAACTATCGGTTTGGTTTGGCCAACCAGATTGCTTTTTCTTGCAATGGGAGAAGTGCTTTGCTTTAGGTTCAATCTTGCGGTGCTCAATCCCAGTGACAGTAGGGGACATGACACGTATTGTATTGTTGCCATCGAGGATAAAAAGATGGGGGTTTCATCATATTGCTTGAGTTAATTCATCTACATCATGTCATCTTGCTTAAGGCGTTACTCTGCTCTTATGAACTTAATACTCTAGGTGCATGCTGGATAGCTGTCGATGTGTGGAGTAATAGTAGTAGATGCAAGCAGGAGTCAGTCTACTTGTCTCAGACGTGATGCCCATATTCATGATCATTGCGATAGATGTCGTTATAATTATTCGCTTTTCTACCAATTGCTTGACAGTAATTTGTTCACCCATCGTAAAGTCGCTATCATGAGAGTAGCCTCTAGTGAAACCTATGGCCCCTGGGTCTCTTTTACATCTTATAAGTTTCAGATCTACTATTTTGCAATCTTTTACTTTTCAATCTACAAACCAAAAACCCACAAATATTTACTTTATTTGTTTATCTATCTCTATCGGATCTCACTTTTGCAAATAACCAAGAAGGGATTGACAACCCCTTTATAGTGTTGGGTGCAAGTTGTTTGATTGTTTGTGTATGTATTTGGTGACTTGTGTGTAATCTCCTGCTGGATTGATACCTTTTTTCTCAACAAACTGAGGGAAATACTTACTTCACTCTGCTGCATCACCCTTTCCACTTCAATGGAAACACCAACATTACCTCGGGAAAGCAGCGAGGAAGCATGCATCATTTCCATTGGTGCCTCTCCGATGATGCGTGAGTAGTTCTTTGTAGACCTACGGGTCCGTAGTTAGTAGCTAGATGGCTTCCACTCTCTCGTTTGATTCTCAATACAATGGTCGCTTGGAGATCCATATGATGTAACTCTTTTTGCGGTGTGTTTGTTGGGATCCGATGAACTTTGAGTTTATGATCAGATCTAGCTTTTTTTCCATGAAAGTTGTTTGAGTCTTCTTTGATATCTTATATGCATGAATTCTTATAGCCTCGTATTTCTTCTCTGATATTTGGGTTTTGTTTGGCCAACTTGATCTATTTATCTTGCAATGGGAAGAGGTGCTTTGTGATGGGTTCGATCTTACGGTGCTTGATCCCAATGACAGAAGGGGAACCGACACGTATGTATGGTTGCTATTAAGGATAACAAGATGGGGTCTATTTCTACATATATAGATCTTGTCTACATCATGTCATCGTTCTTATTGCATTACTCCGTTTTTTCATGAACTTAATACAGTAGATGCATGCTGGATAGCGGTCGATGTGTGAAGTAATAGTAGTAGATGCACGCAGGAGTCGGTCTACTAATCTTTAACGTGATGCCTATATAATGATCATTGCCTGGATATCTTCATGTTTATTTGAAGTTCTATCAATTGCCCACCAGTAATTTGTTCACCCACCGTTTGCTATTTTTCTCGAGAGAAGCCACTAGTGAAACCTACGGCCCCGGGTCTCTTCTTTATCATATTTGCCATTGCAATCTATTTTCCATTGTTTTTATTTTCAGATCTATTAAACCAAAAATACAAAAATACCTTGCTGCACTTTATTATATTTGGCATTCGATCTATCAATATTGACAACTCTCTCACGACCGTTTGCCTATTTTTGGCACCATTTGTTATTTGTGTGTAGGTGTTGTTCACGTAGTGTTGCGTGATTCTCCTACTAGTTCAATAATCTTGGTCTCATCACTAAGGGAAATACCTACCATTGTTGTGCTGCATCATCCCTTCCTCTTTGTGGAAATACCAACATAGTTCTAGCAAACATCAGGGTTCCTCATCCCTGCCAAGTCAACATGACATGATTAAATCAACAATTTAGTAGAAGAACGAAATGCTTCAACAAGAGGCTCTGTCGTTCTGATTACTCTGGATCCCAAAGCATGGAGCCCAACTCGTATGTTGTGGGTACCGGAGTGGCTCTGCCCCTTTTCAAAGTTGGAGGAGCAGGGCGTGACGGTGAGACCGGGGCCTCCGGTAGGGTCGAGCTTGGCGGGGAAGTTGGGCTTTCCGGGGGCTGGGGTCTACCCCCATGACCGCTCGTTGCTTGGCGGGAGGAGACTTAGCCCAAGAAAGGCAAAGAGAATGGAGACATGCCGCATCATGTTTGCCTCCCCTGGTGGTCGTCTTCTTCACCCTCTGAGTGCTCTGCGAAGATGCGGGGACCTCTGGCTCTCGGTTGACCCGCTCGCGAAGGCGGCGCCCTCGCTCTGGAGCTTGGGGGACCATTTCGAGCCCTTCTTCCTCCACCTCAAGCTCCCTCGCCTCCTCCCCTCAACCCGCTCTTGGGTCCTTGTTGCCATCGCTTGGCAAGCCCCGACCCCGGCAGATTCGAACCCGACAACCTCTTCTGCGGCACGTTTTCTGCTCCCTTCTTGGTAAGAATCATCGCCCTCGTGCTCCTCCTCCTCCTCTTCCCCGGAGCCCATTTTCTTGGCGGCACTAGCCTTCTTATCCTCTTCGATCTGAGCGGTAATGAATGCCTACTCCGCCCTGGTGGTTTGCTTGATCAGATCGTCCTCCACCTTGGAAGCTCTTTCTTCCAAGCGAGAGACGCAGTATATCTCGTCATCCAGGGCAGGCAGCTCCCAGTTGGACTTGACCCCGAAGGTGTTGCAGTCAGGCATCCATTGCAAAATTTGGCTCAAAGCGGAATTGAGATCTAGGGGATTGACTCTTGCCGGCAGATAGAATGGCCCATGATGGCCGAACGGCTGCTCGCACAACCAACCATGGTCGTATACCGTCAGGTTGTGGGCGGGGCCTGGGTATAGCCGCATCCTGTCGGCAGAACTGTTGTACTCCCATGCAAACATGTCCCTCTTCTTCAGCGGCGCAATGCGACGCCGAAGGAAGTCGGACCCCACATGTTCGATGGTCAGTTCGGCAGCTTTGAGACGGGCAATCCTATTCAGCGTCGGGCGGAGCCTGTCGTTGCTGAGGCGCAACTTACTCCAGTTGCTTCCGAGCGTGATGCATCCAGTCCGTGTGAAGCAGAACTCGGGGGCTTCTTCATCCTTGATCCAGCACCAATCTCCCCTCCACTCTTCCCACTTTCCGCGCTGCTAGCTGGGGAGATAATCCCAATCTTCCCTCCTACACCGGGGAATCCAGCTTATGTTCCCCGTGCGATGGGATTTGTCTTCTATCCTGGGGATGAAGAAATGCCTGAACAAATCCACATTGGGGGAAACTCCAACAAAATTATCGCACAGATGAGTGAAGATCGCCATGCACGCCATTACAGTGGGCATGAAATCCAAGAGGTGGAATCCATACACCGTCATCATGGCGCAAAAGAAATCGGAAAAGGGGAGGAGAGGCCGCAGAGAAAGTACGCGCAGAAGAAGCGGTACACATCTGATGGATCCCTCTCCTTTTCCCTGTCTGGTAGAAATTCAGGCGCTCCATGGCCTTTCTTAGTGTCCCTCTCCCCACATATACGCATACCTTGCGATCAAGGTATTGCCATCCAGGTTCGACAGAGAGAAGACCTCATCTTTCTATTGCCGCCTCTCCATCTCTTCTACTTTCCTCTTCCTCTCCTCCGCCGCAGGGTCCGCCAGTGCGGCCGTCTGCTTCCCCTTCACAGCGCTCGTCTTTCGCCCCATCTCTTGGGCTCTCAAGGGAGGCGGAAGATCTAGCAGTGCTTGTTGGGCGGACGATGGCGGCGGAAGCGGTTTCTTGGCTTGAGAAGGAAGATGAAGGAAGGAGAAACGGACACGAATGAGCAGCTCCCCTGAGCATTACCTTTTTATTGGGAACACGCGCGGGGGCTCGCTCTTTGCTATCTTTTCGAGAGACAAAATGTCATTTTTACTAGCGTTTTTACTCACCAATGGCTACTGTTCCACGACCCCACGACCTGCGGAATTACGCGGAGTGGACGTGGGTTTGACGAGTTATCACGACCAAGGCGTGAGGGCAACATTTCTCCGACGTGTGTCCGCGCACTGTTTGGGGCCTAACCCAATGATGCCAAGAGACATGTATGGCTCAGGCCCAGGGGCTTCTGTCGGGGTACACAAACAAGGGTGTTTATTTCCCCCTGACTTGTGCACGGACGATAAGCCTCCGAACCGATGGCCTAGGCCTGACGGGGAAAGCTGCTACCATGTCAAATCTGGACGAAGCCCGAGAAGCCGCTCTCCGTGAGATCAAGGAGAGCATCAAGAAGACGAAACCAACATTCAAGAATAAGACTCCAACAGAAGCAACCTCTGCTGGCTAAGCAACGCTGGCAAGGTCGAAGCAACTGCCCAGAACAGGCCCGAACCACGCCAGTCGCGTCCCCGGTGCCTGCCGGGGACCGAGGCGCGGGCCTACAAGAAGACCCGACAGGCCATCCCCCGTCAGGCACGAGCCGATCGGCCACCGCTCCACTACATCACAACGCCAGTAACTTGTTGATGCGGTGTCGAGCCCTCAGGTGGCTAAGTGGCTCTCGCTAGGCACATGGCGGCTCGCTGGAAGACATATTATGCCCGTTTGACACCCATCTAGAGGCGTGTCAAGATAATGAGCAATAGTTAGCTAAAGCGGTGGTAAAAGCTTGTTGGGAATGCACCCCTGCATGCCACCTAGGCTAGCATTTATGGCATTTTGTCCTAAGTGCCAGAGTTATGTATGATAGCACTATTGGCTATCTAATCACTACATAATGTGTGTTTTGCCATTTTGGTTACTCCTTGAGCTATAAAAGGAGGCCGGAGGCAACCTAGCTAAACATTCAGACCGTTGGACACTTGTACTCACGTAGCAGCTCTCCCAAAGGAAACCTTGCAGGGATTGAGTGTTGTGTGTGTGCTTCGTGTCCCTCCATTGAATCCACCAAAGCAGGAGTAGGGTTTTACGCTTCTCAGCGGCCCAAACCTGAATAAAACACCAGTGTCTTGTCACCGTGCTGCCTTACCACCTCTGCTCTTTGTGAAACGTGACCTCCCCTTGCTGAACCACAAGGGGTCGGTGGCCCCATAGGTGATCGTGTGCATCTAGCCCCAACAATCGTCGATTAACCCATAGGACAAAACAGATCTACTCAAACATCATAGGATAACCACATATCATTGGATAATAATATATAGTGTTGAGCACCTTGTTTAAGTAGAGAATTACAGCGGGAATAGAGAGGTTACACCGATGCATAGAGGGGGAGAAAGTTGGTGTTGACGGTAGCAAGATTGTTGATGTAGATCGCTGTCACGATCCTTGCCCTGGCGGCACTCCAGCGCCATCGGGGGAGAGAGCCCTCCTCCTTATTATTCTTCCTTGGCCTCCTCCCTAGATGGGAGGAGGGTTTCCCCTCTGGCACTTCATATCCATGGTGGCAGAGGGGCGAGAGCCCCTCCTAGATTGGATCTCTCTCTTTGTTTCCCTTCTGTTTCGCGACCCCGTTTTCCAGCCCTTCACTGTTTCTTAAATATCAGGAGATCCGTAACTCCGACTGCACTGAAATTTTAACATGTTTTTTTCCGGATATAAGCTTCTTTGCGCCCGAAGAAGAGCCCCAACTGATTTATGGGGTGCCCACTAGGCACCACCACGCGCCATGGGGCAGGCCGCGCCCTGGTGATTAGTGGAGGTCGTGGACCACTGTTTTTGTTGATTCCACATCCCAAAAATCACATATATTCCAAAATAGTTCTCCGTAAATTCTTATCGCGTTTGGACTTTATTTGATATGGATATTCTGTGAAACAAAAAACATGCCACAAACAGGAACTAGCACTGGGCACTCGATCAATATGTTAGTCCCAGAAATAATATAAAATGTTGCCAAAAGTATAAGAAAGTTGTACAATATTGGCATGGAACGATCAGAAAATATAGATATGATGCAGATGTGTCATCTTATCAAGTAATGTAGTAGCATCATCGATAGCATCATTCATAGAAGCACCATCATCAATTACTTGCAACATATCAGAATTAATAGCAAGTTGTGGTGTTGCGAGCTTACTCAAAATAGAGGGTGAATCAAGTGCAGAGCTAGATAACATTTCCTTACCTTCCCTTGTATTAGATGGAATGATCTTGGTTCTATCATCCTTAAGATTCTTCATAGTGATAATCAGATATAAATCCTATGCTCCTTGGCAATGGCGCCAGAAAAAGGTCTTGATAACCCACAAGTATAGGAGATCACAACAGTTCTCGAGGGTAGAGTATTCAACCAAAATTTATTGATTCGACACAAGGGGAGACAAAGAATATTTGCAAGTATTAGCAGTTGAGTTGTCAATTCAACCACACCTTGAGATTAAATATCTGCAGCAAAGTGATCAGTAGCACGGTAGTATGATAGTAGCGGTAACGATAGCAATAGTAACGGTAACAGTAGTAGCAACAGTTTTGTAGCAATTGTAACAGTAGCAGCAACAGTAGCAACTTAGCAAGAACAATATATGAAAAGCTCATAGGCATTGGATCGGTGATATCGTTCGATAATATTCATCATATAACAGTCATAACCTAGGGCGATACAGAACTAGCTCTGGTTCATCAATATAATGTACGCATGTATTCCGTAAGTAGTCATACATGCTTACGGAAAAGATCTTGCATGATATCTTTTGTCCTACCATCCCATGGCAGCAGGGTCCATCGGGACACTATGGGATATTAAGGCCTCCTTTTAATAGAGAACCAGGACAAAGCATTAGCAGATAGTGAATACATGAACTCCTCAAACTATGGTAATCAATGGAAATAATCCCAATTATTGTCACCTTGGGGTATGCGGATCCTAACACATAGCATGTGCATATGACTTGCAAGATCGGATCAAGAACATACACATAATGGTGAAAACATAAATGGTTCATATCTGAAATCATGGCACTCGGGCCCTAGTGCCAAGCATTAAGCATAGCAAAGCCATAGCAAAATCAATCTCAAAACATAGTGGATACTAGGGATCAATCCCTAAAAAAACTAACTCGATTACATGATGAATCTCATCCAACACATCACCGTCCAGTAAGCCTACGAAGGAATTTCTCACTCTCGGCGATGAGCATCATGAATTTGGCGATGGAGGATGGTTGATGATGACGGAGATGGAAGACCCCCCTCTCCGAAGCCCCCGAACGGATTCCAGATCTAGCGTCCCAATGAAGAATATGAGGTGGTGGTAGCCCCGTATCGTAAAACTTGATGAAACTCCCTCTCTTATTTTGCTCCAAAAATATGACTTTATAGTGCTGAGATAGGGTCAGCGGGGCCTCGTGGGCCCCACTAACCACCAGGGCACGCCTGAGGGGGGCGCGCCCTGGTGCCTAGTGGGCAGCTCCCCCCCTACAGTGGGTCTTTGCTCCAGTATTTTATATTTATTCCTAAATAATTCTCCAAAAAAGTTTCGTCCAATTCCAGGAACTTTTATTTCTGCACAAAAACAACATCATGGTAGTCTTGCTGAAAACAGCATTAGTCCGGGTTAGTTTCATTCAAATCATGCAAATTAGAGTCCAAATCAAGAGCAAAAGCATTAGGAAAAGTAGATACAACGGAGACGTATCAAATAGCCATGTCCACGATAACGGACGCTCGGAGTTGTATCCCGATCTATACAACTAGAAAAGGATACTGGGCACATGACATGGATACGATGGCTCCGGGATTGCTTTATCGCAAGGAGTTGAGGAAGGATCTCTAGGTGTTGATACTACAACATACTTATTACTTATGTTATACTACTCTACTCTCTTCTGTTGTTGCAAGATGCTGCAAGATTCTAGTCTTTGATAGGCTAAGCATTCCCTTCTATTTTGGAAATTGTGCAATATAGTCCATAGATATGTCTCTTTCCCGTTGATAACGATGCATAATTAGCATAGATCTGATGCAAGTCTTGGGAGTACTTTCTATGAGTACTCACGGATGCTTTGCTTCCTTTTTCCCTACTTTCTTCTTTCCGAATGTTGGGATCAGGTGATGGAGCCCAGGAGCTAGCTAATCCCGCCAACGACTACTACTACCCCGACGGAGCCTACTACTACGTGGAGACCGCCGACGACCAAGAGTAGTTAGGAGGCTGCCAGGAAGGAGGCCTTCGCCTTTTCGATCTGTGTTGTTGTTTGTGCTAGCCTTCTTAAGGCAAACTTATTTACTTATGTCTGTACTCAGATATTGTTGCTTCTGCTGACTCGTTTGTATTCGAGCCCTCAAGGCCCCTGGCTTGTAATATAAAGCTTGTATGGCTTTAATTTGTGTCTAGAGCTGTGTTGTGATATCTTCTCGTGAGTCTCTGATCTTGATCGTGCGCATTTGCGTGTATGATTAGTGCACGCTTAAGTCAGGGTGTCAGTGGCATTCAAATCTAGATCTAGTAGGGGTGAGGCCAAAGATGAAGGTGCAGATGTCACTTTCGGTGTACCAGGAGCTCCTGCTGCATGCATGTGTGATGGCACTAGCACTGGACCATATGCATAGTAGCGAAACAACATTGATGTCCCGCATGGGACTGCCCCTAAATCTTCTCCACAACAGCCTAAAAAACCAGATGGCGTGCATGGGACTACATCATCCCCTACAACCAGTGCCATTGAATTGTTTCCACGGCAGCCTAAGCAACCAGAAGGCACGAAGAGTGGGGATCTAGCAGTGGAAGTGGGTCACACAAATGCTATCCCAACCAAGAAGAGCGACCACAACAATGGCAGTGTTCACAACAATGTCAATGGTCACAACAATGCCAAGGAAGAAGATACTTGCAACAAGGTAAACACTGAACAGAAGTTGCCTCGCAACCCAAGCTTCCCATTCTGAATATGATGAGGAGTCAAGGGACACTTGAAGATGGGCCTTCATTTGGCTTGTTTGAACCTGGCAGTGATGACGATGTACTATTTAAGGATTTGCCACAAGTTCGGTATTCACCTGCACGATCATCTGGTCCTCTGGATTTGGACTCTTTCTTGGCGATTCGAGTGAGAAGCCCTTTGTTTGATAGTTCTCTTGCCACTTCAACTGGTCCAGTTTGCGATGTGACCCTCCTCGCAACCTATCCCCCAATATCGATAGGCCCTACAGGTTTTTATAAGTCATCCCCTCAACTTTTTGCTACGCAACATATCCTCCTCTTTTTTTAAACTTAGTACATCCATGCTCCAAACTATTACTCACAAGTTATTATTGCTTTATTTTCCTTTTTTGGCAGAAGCAGGTGTTGATAAGACAAGAGAGGAGGAGGTGGTTGAAGTCAACAGCAGGCGAAGCCATGATGAGAAGAAGCCTACACTTAAGAGAGCTGCAACGACCACACAAAACGCACCCAAGTTAAAGAAGATGAAGAAGATAAAAATTATTGCAAAAGATGTTGCCATGTACCACAGATATTGTCGTACCAGTTATCAAATAAAGGACCCACCCGCAATCGAGCCTCTATAAGTGTTTTTACACTTTTATGTGTGTTGAGAGAAAAACTCCATCAATTTTTTTGACAAGCCCTAACCTAGTTACTGTTTTTTTTGCAATGAACAACCCTGCATTCATCAGGATAGGTGGTTTTGATATTTGCTTCAAACATTTCAGCAAGGGGCTCAAAAAGCGTGCGCATTCGAACAACGAGGTGTGATACATCTCCAACATATCTACAATTTTTGATTGTTCAATGCTATTATATTATCAATCTTGGATGTTTTAAATACATTTACAAGCAACTTTATATCATTTTTTGGAAGTAATCTATTAACTTAGTGCCCAGTGTCAGTTCCTGTTTTTGCTTGTTTTTTGTTTTGCAGAATATCAATACCAAACAAACTCTAAATGCCATAAAACTTTTTGGAGATTTTTTTCTAGCAATAAAAACCCATGGAAGCTTCGGGAGGGAACCAGAAGATGAAGGAGGGGCCCACTAGGCACCAGGGCATGCCCTGGTGGGTAGTGGGACCCACGAGCATCGTTTTGACCTACCTCCGCCTCCATAAATACTCTAAAATTCCAAAACCCTCCGAGGAGTCGATGAAATACTTTTTCCGCCGCCGCAAGTTCCAGAACCACGAGATCCAATCTAGAGGCCTTTTTCGGTACTCTACCGGAGGGGGTAACGATCACGGAGGAGTTCTTCATCATCCTTGCTGCCCCTTCGATGATGCATGAGTAGTTTACCATAGACCTATGGGTCCATAGTTTGTATCTCGATGGCTTCTTCTCTCTTTTCCATATTCAATACAATGTTCTCCTTCATGTTCTTGGAGGTCTATTTGATGTAATGACTTTTTGCGGTGTGTTTGTTGGGACCTGATGAATAGGTAGTTTATGACAGATCTATCCATGAATATTATTTGTGTTTTCTCTGAACACTTTTATGCATGGTTTGTGTAGCCTCGTACTTCTCTGATTTATTGGTTTAGTTTGGCTAACTACATTGATTTTTCTTGCCATGGGAAGAGGTGCTTTGTGATGGGTTTGATCTTGCGGTGCTCAATCTCAGTGACAGAAGGATACCTCACACGCATGTATCGTTGCTATTAAGGATAAAAATATGGGGTTTATTCATATGTAAGTTTATCTTTTCTACATCATGTTATCTTGCTTAAGGCATTACTCCATTCTTTCATGAACTTAATACACTAGATGCATGCTGGATAGCAGTTGATGTGTCAGTAATAGTAGAAGATGTAGGCAAGAGTCGGTCTACTAATCTTGGACGTGATGCCTATATGCATAATCATTGCCTTGGATATTGTCATAATTATTTGCTTTTCTACCAATTGCCCAACAGTAATTTGTTTACCCACCAAAAGCTATTTTCTCGAGAGAAGCCTCTAGTGAAATCTATGACCCCGAGGTTTATTTTCTATCATATTAAAACAAAAAAATATCTTGCTGCAATTTTATTTTGTTAATTTTATTTCATATTTTAGTTAGATCTATTTATCAAACCCATACAATTTAATCTTTCTCTTAACCGTTGAGGGATTGACAACCCCTCTACATGTTGGGTTGCAAGTATTTGTTGTTTGTGTTTACATAGTGTTGCTTGGTTCTCCTACTGTATTGATAACTTTGGTTTCATAACTGAGGGAAATACTTATCTCTACTGTACTGCATCATCCCCTCTGTCGGTGTACAAAAGTAGGGGCTCTCCTTTGTACCCCTTACTTGTGCGCGGGCAGTCAGAGCCACACCTGCGGCTACACCTAACAGGGCAGAGGAGGGAAGCCGAAGCACAAGACTACCAGAGCAGCGCCAAGATAGTGGCGCAAGAAGGCAAAGCAACAATATAGGCTTCCCCCGACAAGACCCTTGCCGGAGTGTCCTGCACGACCCCGGCAAGAACCCTTGCTGGGGCAACTCACCCAACACCTTCATTGCTGCCACCCTTGAGCCTAGGAGCTCCGACACCATCAACAACGTTGGAACCAAGGCTCGGGAAGCGCCTGCGTGATGGCATGCAGATCTTTGTGAAGACAAAGGGTCCATGAATCCTAGATGAGAACCAGAGACAAGATGACCACAAGGCTCCTTGCCGAGGATGCCCACGAGGGCCCGGTAAGGCTCCTTGCCGAAGATACCCCTGAAGCCCTAGCAAGCCTCTTGCCGAGGGCACTCACAAAGGCCCCGGCAAGACCCTTGCCGGGAACAGACGCAAGACCGCGGCAATCCTTTGCCGCCCCGTCATCGCCCCAGATCGGCGGCCGACCCACCAGCCCACGCAAGTACCCATGTGGCAGTACATGGTTCCTGATCCAGCTAGTCAAGCACCTGCGTGGTGGCATGCAGATCTTCGTGAAGACCCTACCACCACGCCATCTCAGCTGTCTGCCAACCTACATGGCACTGCATGCCTCGTTAGCCTGGACGCGCGTCGCAGCCAGACGGAGCAGCGTCGGATGGTACGGGCCTCGTTGCCATCCCCAATAAAGCAAGTGGACACCTAAGTAGCGCATTTAATGCGTCTTGTCCCGTAATGGTAGGAGATAAGCTTGTACAATGTATACCTTTCCACCTCCTGTGTGCCACTGTGGCAACCCCTTTTGACTATAAAAGGAGGCCCGGGGCATACTGGAGGTGGATTCAAATCTTTTGGACTAGGCAGGCACTATAGCTAGTTCAAGAGCTCAAGAACACTCAAATACACATCAAAGCAGGACTAGGATATTACGCATCTTCGTGGCCCGAACCTAGGTAAACG
The DNA here is from genome assembly GCA_902687465.1 of Secale cereale. Lineage (NCBI taxonomy): Eukaryota > Viridiplantae > Streptophyta > Magnoliopsida > Poales > Poaceae > Secale > Secale cereale. Next base: position 405,680,213 of record LR738713.1, read on the forward strand.
ATCCTTGTGCTGACTCCTAGACCCGCTCTTTGCACAACCCCGCGCCCGTCAACCGTAGAAGGGATTCCAGTGATCCCATAGGTGTCGTCCCCGACATCTTTGGCGCGCCAGGTAGGGGGCGCAGTTGTGAAAATCCGGTCTAGCAGTTAGTTCAGCAGTTCTTCATCACCATGGCTCCCAAGAAGAAGAAGATCACGACGATCGGTTCATTTGGAGCCGAACGACCCGTGCCGGTGCGGGCGGGCGACGGGGTGGTCGCGGATGGAAGCCGAGGGGCGGCCCTCGAACACCCACGTCGCTCTAGCAGCCGAAGCATGGCGAGCGGCGTCGTTCGCACACAAGACGACGAGCCGCACGCCGCCAAGTCCAAAGGCGGAGCCGGGCCCCCCGCAGGGGGCATGGGGCCCTCCAAGAGCGGCGTCGTGCCACTTACGGTCGGTATCGTGGTTTTGTCACGGCAGATGTCCTAGCAAAAGGACTTAATCGTGAGGCCATCGCTACGGGTTAGCTTAAAGGGGTTAAAGCGGACAAGGACACGGGGATTTTATACTAGTTCGGCCCCTTCGATGAAGGTAAAACCCTATGTCTAGTTTGGTGTGTATTGCTAGAGTTTCGATGACCAGGGAGCGAATCCGCTTTGCGTGTATCTCGAGCTGTAGTTGTCTATCCTGAACCGTCGCCGGGTCGTCCCTTTATATAAGAGGTGACGCCCGGTCCGGTTTACAGAGTCCCGAGGCCGGCTCATAAACGTGTCCGCCTCGGTCTCTACTCTTTCTATCTTACATCTCACGTTACATAGTATGGCGGTTTACAAATCATGGGCCCTAACACTTGGGTTCTAAACCTCTTGGGCCGAAAACTTCTACTTCATGCTTGTCGGTGTACAAATAGAGGGGTACACTTTTTGTACCCCTATGACTGTGCACGGGCAGTCTGAGCCACGGGCACCACCACACCAAGCACGACAAGGGAGGTGAGCCAGGGTAAGACCAAAGCTCAATGGAATTGAAGCCCAAAGCCAAGACCACAAAGAGCAAAGGGACGAAGCGGATTCCCCCAGCAAGATCCTTGCCGGGGGCGGCTTTAGAAGCCCCGGCAAGACCCTTGCCGCGGCGATTCGCCCCACGCCTACGGAGTGGATCACCCTTGAGTCCACTTCCCCCATGGGGCAAGGATTCGGGAGGCATCCCCGTAGTGGCATGCAGATCTTTGTGAAGACATTCAAGATCGGATACACGCACTAAGAAGACGACGACCCTTGGCGGGATCCCAGCCAAGGAGGACCACAAGACCCCTAGCAAGCACCTTTTTTTAACCATGAAGACTGCAAGGCTTACACCACACAGCATTTTATTGAAACGAAAAGGAGCAAATAAATACAATTTACAAGGAGAGGGGGGGATGTAGGGGCTAAACTAGGCAAAGAGAAACAAACCTACTACTTACATATCTAAAGACAGAAATAGAGCTCAAGGGGGAAGGAAGTCTATCCATTTGAGGAGTACATCCCTGAATTTGGCTTTGATCCTATGAGAAATCAAGGTGATGTCATGGATGAAGCCAGATCTCCACTGTCTGAAGGTTGGGGGAATGTGTCTGAAAGCTTTATCATTTCTGACTTTCCAGATATTCCACCAAGCCAAGAAGACTACCTCTGCGAAGAAAGGCTTACCGAAACCTCTTCTAGCTTGCTTAGCAATTTGATACATATCTGAACTGTCAGTCCATTCAATCTGCAAGTAGTTCCAAACTCTCACACTAAAGTTGCATTGAAAGAAAAGGTGATTCCTGTCCTCTAGTGCTGCTGTAGGGCAAAGAACACATTGTGGCCCATCATTGATCTTCCAGTGCCTGCGCTGTAACATGTCTTTGGTGTTGATCCTGTCCATGATGACCAACCAAGCAAACATCTTAATAGACATGGTACAAGAGCTCTTCCAAATCCAACCCAGGAGAGGGTTGGCCACCATAGGTTGATGCACATGAAGGTAGAACTTCTTGGTTGTGTACTCAGAGGGCTTATTATGCTTCCAAAGCCATGTATCAGGAATCTCTTGGTTTAAGTGCACATAGGATAACAGTGCTGAAAGAGCCAGCATTTCATTGTGGGCCACCTGAGAAAGAGGAAGGGAGAACAATTCCTGGATGTCCTCAGTCATAAAGAAATCCCTGACTGAAAGATATTTATTGGAGCAGTAAGAGTGCAGTCTTGGAAATCTATCCCTCAAAGGTAATACCTTGTTATCCAATTCCCAGCTATCATACGAGAACAGGGCAGTGTCTCCTGAGCTCACCTTTATCATTGTTACTGCTCTGAACTTGTCCATTAACTTGGACACATCCTTCCACCAAAAGGATCCACAAGGAGTAGTGTCATGTGGTATTCTGTGAAAGTAATAGGAGTCCCAGATCAGGTTTACCCAGGGTACATCTGCTTTATTGTAGAATTTGTTGAGGTGCTTCATAAGTAGGGCTTCATTCTGTAAGCCAAGATTTAGGACACCAAGCCCCCCCCCTTGGATTTGGACCTACAAACTAAGGGCCAAGCAGCCAAAGAAGGGCCTTTCTCCTGGCCATATTTTCTCCATAGGCGTTGCCTCTGTATTCTCTCCAGTTGCTTCAGAATGCCAGCAGGTAATGAGAGGCTGCATAGGAAATATATTGGCAAAGAGGAAATAACAGAGTTAACCATTTGTAACCTGCTACCCTGTGGTAAGAACCAGGAGCTAGCAGTAAGCCTTCTTTCCATGCAATCAACCAAGGGCATGAAGTCAACTATCTTAGGCCTGGTGGTGCCAACAGGTAGACCTAGGTATGTAAATGGCATTGAACCTAACTTACAACCAAGCAGGTTTGCCAAAGCAGATGATGTGTTGACATCAGTATTAATAGGGTACATTGAAGACTTGTGGTAGTTGATCTGCAGGCCAGTAGCTGAGGTAAAGGAGTCCAAAACCCTTCTTAGTGCAAGCAATTGGGATTCCTCTGCTGGAATAAAAAGTAGTGTGTCATCTGCATATTGCACTATTGGAAAGTAAGGGTCCTGAGTTGGAATGGGCAGATTGATGTCTCCTCGGTGCAGAAGATTATTAATCAGTGTTTGTAGAAGGTCAGCAGCTATGACAAAGAGCAATGGGGACATTGGATCGCCTTGCTTAACCCCCACACTTGCATTTGAAGTGCTTACCTGGCACTCCATTAAGAAGGACTGTGGATGTTCCAGAAGATAAGAGCTCCTTAACCCAACCAGTCCATTTTGGGGTGAAACCTTTAGCCTGCAGGATTCTGATTATTGCCTCATGTTGTATTGAGTCAAAGGCCTTTTCAAAGTCCAATTTGAGCAGAATAATGGACCTCCTAGACTGATTGCATTGGTGAATGTATTCAAAAGTCCAGGCCAAACAATCCTGGATTGTTATGGATTTTATAAAGCCATATTGGTTCTTGTGGATGCAGTCCATAATCATTTCCTGAAACCTATTAGCAGCCAATTTGGTTAAGAATTTTAGGCCTACACTGGTTAGAGAAATAGGCCTAAAATCACTTGTAGTCTCAGGAGAGTTCTTCTTGGGAACCAGTGTGATGAATGCATCACTGAGATTCTCCAGCCTGACTGTTCCTACATGGAATTCATGAACCAAAGAGATGAAATCCTGAGAGATAATAGGCCAACAACGCTTGAGGAATAGGCCATTGAAACCATCAGGACCAGGCGCCTTATCAATGGGCATTTCTTTGATAACCTTTTCAATCTGTATGGAAGTGAAAGGTTTAGACAAAACCTCTAGGCGAGGAACATGCTGAATGAGAGACAAGATTTCCTCACCCAACACTATGGGTTTGACTGTTCCCATTTGGTTTTTGAATACCTGCAAGAATTCAGCTGCCATGTCATCATGATCAGCCATTGATCTCCCATCTGGTAACACTAGATTTGCTATTGCATTTTTCCTGTGCCTCTCAGTTGCCATAGCTTGAAAAAAAATTGTGTTGTCCTCTCCCACCTTTATGTATCTGATAGTGCACCTTTTCTTCCAATATAGGAATTGGAGATGCAGAAGGTGCTCATGATGTAGCTTGACCAACTTTCTGAAGTTTCTCTCAGGCACTGAGAGGGGTCTGATCTCCTCAAGATCATCAAACCACAGGATGACCCAGTTCGTTTTTAGGAGCAATTACTTAATATGTGAGAGCCCTTTCTGCCACTTCTTGAGGGCATATCTCAAGGATTTCAACTTGTCAACTATGATTGCAGAAATATGAGACTTTGTTGAGTTCCTCTGCCGGACTTCCTTAACACACTCCATGAAGCCAGGTTGTTCAACCCAAAAGTTTTCAAATCTGAAAAGATGTGCCCTGGGGATATTTGTGCTAATAGTAATGAGGCAAGGCACATGATCTGAAGTGGTTTTGGCAAGTGGAGTGACATGTGTCATTGGGTACTGTAGGATACAGTTGGCAGAGGTGAAAACCCAATCAAGCTGCTCAAGTAGAGGTGAGCTCTGCATATTAGACCAAGTGAACTTTCTTCCTTTAAGAGGTAATTCAAGAAGACCCAGATGCCCAATTAATTAATTGAAAATAAAGATATCATTAATATCGCCTCCAGGAAGGTTTCTATTATTCAATGACCTAATGAAATTAAAATCTCCAATGAGCATCCAGTTGGCATTAGGGTCAATATCAAGGCTGTATAACCAAGCTACAAAAGCATCTCTCATTATTCCCTGACAGGGTCCGTAAACATTCACTAATGTCCATGCTTCATTGTTATGAACCGAAGCGAATTTGACAATAATACCATAAGGTTCAACTTGAAGTAATGTGCCCATGAACATGTCAGACCGCCAAATAGTGATGATACCCCCAGAGGCACCATTGGAGGGTGATTCAATGAAATGGTCAAAGCAAGCACCTTGCCGGGGATGACAGCATGCGCCGCGGCAAGGCCCTTGTCGGGGCCCCGGCAAGGCCCTTGCCAAGGACATCCGCAGGGCCACCATCAGGCCCACGCCAGCTAAGCTTCCACCGCCCCATACAGCTACCGACCCAACCAGCTGGGAAGGCACCTGCATGGCGACATGCAGACCTTCGTGGAAGACCCACCATTCCGCCACCTCAGCTGCCTGCCTACCTACATGGCATCTCAGGCAGCGCTGGCCAGGGCGCGTGTCGACGCAAGAAGGATTGGCGATAGACAAGACAGATGTCTCCCCCGTCCCCGATAAAGCCAAGACACCTAAGCAAGGTGCATTAAATGCACCTTGTCATGTAATACGAGGGATAACCTTGCATCACTGTACCCTTTCCACCTCCTGTGTGCCACTGTGGCAACCCCTTTGCCCTATAAAAGGAGGCCCGAGGCGACGAGGAGAAGGATTCGGCTCTATAGAACTCCTCACGATTCGGCCTTTTGGAGCTCCTCACGCCCCATAGCTAACTGAAGAACACAAACATATAATCCACCAAAGCAGGAGTAGGGTTTTACGCATCTTTGCGCCCCGAACCTGGGTAAAGGAACCGTGTGCTAACTGTTGGATCTGCTCTTCTCTCAACCCCGCGCCCGACAACCGTAGTTGGGATTCCTGTGATCCCATAGGTGTCGATCCAAATACACCGACATCTTTGGCGCGCCAGGTAGGGGGCGCAGTTGTGAGAACCGGCTCTAGCAGTTGGCCCAACGCTCTTTCGTCTTCGTGGCCCTTTGAGAAAGAAGGAGGCCAGAAGATCAACACTCGAGCGGCTACAAATAGAAGATAAGTTATATTGAACCCTATATATTTCCATCCTATTATTTAAGGTTATTATTCTCGGATTTGTCATTCTTTGTACAAGAAACCTGCACGCAAATGGGGCCCTTCCCGATTGACAAGGCATTTGCTCTATTTTGTGTCCGCTCAACAGTTCAAACGGCTGTGTTGGAAACGGTAGGGTAGCCTTCCGCAATTGGCAAGGCTCTCGACTCTGACTCGAGTCAAACTCGATAGTTCGAGCGGCTGCGTTAAGGGCGGCAAGGTGGCTCACCCGGCAGCACGATCGCCCTGCAGGCCAATGGGGACCCGTCCCCAAGACGTCGCCTTGGGTTTTTCGCACCGGCAAGCCTACCCAACTAGCGTAGGGTGGACATACAAAGAAACAATAAACAGGAAAATAGCATGCATAATCCCAGAAATATTCCAAAGTTATATTACATCATGTCATCGCTGCGGTTCTAACTAAAGATAAAATTTGTCTTGGTCATGAACCCGCGGCGGCGAAGGAGAACGGGATGCCTAATCCCGGCGCTGGCCCTCCACCCTCTTGATTTCGTCGATGTGGCTGATGACGGGCTTGATACGCTCCTTGAGCACCGTGAGGTCAGCATCCTCCGGCAAGCTGTCCATCGCGGCTTCGAAGTCGAGGGCGGGGTTCCAGAACGCCATCTTGGTGAGGACCTTGGTCATGACCCCCCGGCAAAGCCGCCGGGCCTTCCCGGCGAGCGTGGTCGTTCTGTTGGAGTGAAGATCAGCCAAGGCACCGAGGACGCCCTCAAAGAACAGGGTCAGCTTAGCATTGACGGACCCGCTCCACTCAGGGGCATACCTCACGTTTGGCATCCCCATGAGGGCCAACTGCGAGGTAACCCTGCCGACGATGTCCTCCAGCCGGCTGATCCACCTGTTCTCGCCCGCCATGTATTCTTGGTGGGAGGCAGCCTCGTCCGCCCGCAGCTGCTTCTCCTCCTCCAGGCTCTTGGTCAAGGCCTCCTCCCGAGCCGAGCTCTCTGACAACATCTTCTCGAGATTCTCTAGCCTCAGCTTGAGATCTCTGATGGAGTCTTGCGCCTCGAAGAGCTCCCCAGCCCTGCTGATGATCGCTCCGTGCGCCTCTGACAAGGCGCAGTTGAGCCTGTTCTTCTCGTCGGACAGCTTGAGGGCCTGCTCCTTCAGCTCGTCCCCCTCCACCTCTAGCTCTTGCACCTTGCCGGCGTGGGCCAGAGCTTGGGCATCGAGTGCCTCTTTGTGCCTCTGCCCCAGCTCATGAGTACGCCGCTCGACAAGGACCTCGAGCTCCTCATCCTTGCCGCAAAGCATTGAGGCAAGCTTCGCTTCACGCGCGAAGAGGTCCTCCTCCTGGGAATCGAGGGCAGCTTGATGCTGGTTCCGGGCGGCCTCGGCCGCGGCAGCCAATTTTGTCGCCTCTTCCTGGGCCTTCTCCACGTCAGACATCTTCATGATGAGCTCTGCGTCGCGCTTGGCCAATTCTTCCTGGAAGGCCCTCTGCTCCTCGCGGGACTGGTGGAACCAGGTTTGCGCCTCGCCTCGGCAACGCGCGCCTGGAAGTCCACCTCCGCCTCGTCCACCGTTGCCATCCTGGACTTAACCTTGTCCAGACGGGCACGGTAGAGCGCTTGGAGCTTCCGGAAATTGGCCCCCATGGCGCGGAAGAGCTGCTCTTCAGGAGAGCCATCGCCGCCGACGCCCGGTTCATCCACAACCTCGAGCCCGGTGGCGGCGAGCACCTCGCCATCGAAGACTTCCCCTCTAGCGGGCGCTCGGGAGCTTGACGCCCCTGCGAGATGGACGAAGAGATCGTCGCCCACCTTCAGATACCTGTCGGGGCCCGAGGTTGTGGAGGAAGAAGGCTGATCATCAAACGCCTCTTCCTCGGCTGTGGTCTTGTCGGCCTCCCCGGCAGGCCAACCGCCGGCACCCTCGGCGGCGCCCTTGGCGGCATCCTCGGCGGCATCCTCGACGGCCTTATCTGCGGTGGCCCCGGCAGCGTCCTTGGCGGCCTCCTCGGCGGCAGTCTTGTCGGCCTCCGCCGCAGCCTCCTCAGCAACTTCCCCGATGACGGCGTCCATGTCCTCCATATCTGTTGAAGGAGGGCCTGGGCAGTGATGGGGATGATGAAGCCAAGAAAAAGGATAAGGGAAAAGCAAAGACAGAAGACAGGCGACTCACCAGTGCCGGGCAGTGAAGCAGAAGTCCCCTCCCCGCTGGCGTCTGGCGCCGTGGCAGAGCCACCAGCGCCCAAGTTCCCCTCTTCCTCCATGCGTGTGGGTTCCATGCTTGGCGCCCTTGTTGGGATAGCCCCCTGCGGCTCCTCCTGCTGCTACTCCCGTCTTACAAAACCGGCAAGGTCAGCACCATAGCATCAAACATCTACTACATGTCGAGCAAGAAGAGGATGATGAACTTACGCTGGGGGCTGTGCCGGGGGCAGCCGTCTGGGCTGCTCAACACCACCAGTGGTGTCCCTGAAGCCCCAGCCAGGGGCTGGCTGCTCGCCGAAGCCTTGGCCCTCTTTATCCTCTGGGCCAATGTCTCTGCGTCCCTGAAGAAGCAAGAACGGATCAAGATGAATGGCATGGTTCAGGAGGATGGAAATGGCAGTAAGGAATGGAGAACTTACTCGTCATCCATCTCCTCCTCCTCCGCCGCTTTCCTCTTCCTCTTCGGGCTGAGAGGCCCGAGATCAAAAGGGAACTCCACGTCGACATCCGAGTCGACGTCTGCCGGGGGAGGCGAAGAAGGGGGCGGGGTTTGTGCGCGCCTAGACGAAGAAAGGGCTGCCGCCTTCTTCTTCTCGGCGGCCTTCGTCAGCCTCCTCGCCGCCGTGGCCCTCGTGTGGCGCCCGGACCCCTCCAGGGCCAATTGAGGCTGCGCAGCCTTGCCGGGCCGGACCGGCTCACCGGAACAGGCCTGCCGCAGGACTCGCCCTCTTCCCCTGGCTGGCGCCGAGCCGGCCGCCACGTCCTCCTCCGACGATGACTCATCGGTCGCGTCTTCGACCAGCGGAGCTCTGGTGCTGGCGCTGCTAGCCTCTCCGCCGGCCGCCGCCCACTGGGGGAGCTCCTCCGCCTCCGCAGCCATGGCATCCTTGTCCTCCACACCCCCGGATCTGCCGGCCTCCATGACGAGCTGCACCTCCCTCGCCCTAGCGGCGATGTAGTCCAGCTCTTCCTGGGTGGTGTCCCTGACAAGCCACCGCTCGGCGTCAGGCTTGACGCACACCTCGACCAGAGAGTCAAAGAATTGCTGCACGACCTCGTCTGCCGGCTCCTGCCAGCTCGGGACTGGGCCATGCGCATTGCATTCCGGCATCATGGCGACGATCTCGGACTGGTGCGAATTGTTGCACAGCGGGACCACCCCCGCTGGCAGCTTGAAGAGCTGCCCCTTGATGGCCTTGTCGGCCTTTGCGGCAGCCTTCGCGGCCTTGCCGGTCCGTTCAACCTCGCCGTAGCGACCCACATCAAGCTGGAAGAGCTGCTGGCAGAAATGGGCATGTCCCATCACTGTGAGGTTGTGGTCGAGGCCAGGGCGGAGCCGCATGACGTCAGCCGGGTTCCTAAAGAGCCAGGCTGGGCTCCCCTTGTTGTGCAACGGGGCGATCCGACGGCGAATGAAGTCCGCCCCGATCATCTCAAGGGGGAGCCCGGCCTGGGCGAGCCGGTAGATCCTGGTGGTGGCGACGGTGAGCCTCCCGTCGGCGGCGTCAACGTCGCCCCAATCGCTGCCACGGACCGGCGGCACCCGGCGGACCCTGTAGAATGTTGGCGGCTCGTCTTCTTCAATCCAGCACCACCGGCCGCGCCATTCATCCCACCTCTCCTTCACGGCGCCCTCCGGGTACACTCCCTTGGATCTCGGAATCCAGGTGATGCACCGAGAGACAGCACCTCCCGGCTGGATCCGAGGGGTGAAATAGTGGCGGAAGAGCGCCGTGTTGGGCTGCACCCCGACGAAGCCTTCGCAAAGGTGCGCGAAGAAGGCCATGCACGCCACTGCGTTCGGGGACATAACCCGCAAGAAAAGTAGTCGACGAAGAAGGGGTACCGATTTGGGCCAGGTTCGGCGCAAGCGGCCGGAATGACGCGCGTCGCCGGATGTCCCAAATTCTTCCCCCCGTCTTCACCCCCCAAAGGGGCTTGAAGGCAGCCCGGAGCTCGTAGACGTCGACCGTCGACGGGATGAAGAAAGCAGCCTTCGTCCAGTCCCCCAAAAACGCGCCCTCCGGCGGCTCCACAGACCCGGCGCCCTTTGCCACCCCCTTGCCCTTGGCGGGTTTGGACGCCATGGCGGCTGAGTTGGAGGGCTGGGGGAGGGGGATGGCGAAGCAACGGCGGCAGGCGATGGCGGAAGCTTCGGAAGGAAGGAAGAGAGGGAACAGCGGCTATGAGATTGGAAGAGGCGCGAGGAAAATGGAGGAAGTGAGCAGCGCGCCCACGGTTATTCCTTCTTATGGGGGGAACACGGGCCGCCTCCTTTCGCATTTACTGCGACGTGACGCATGCCTGCGGAAACCGCCCCGCGCCTGCCGCCCACGTCACGCACGCCCCTCCACCCCGTGCCATGCGCGCGGGTCGTGGGAGGCACAGCGCGCGGAAAATCTTACCTCGGTAAAAACCATCCCGCCTGCCCACGCACCGTTTTGGGCCTAGCCTAACAACACGTCGCGCTTATGTGTGGCCCAGGCCCGGGGGCTCCTGTCGGTGTACAAAAAGAGGGGTACACTTTTTGTACCCCTATGACTGTGCACGGGCAGTCTGAGCCACGAGCACCACCACACCAAGCACGGCAAGGGAGGTGAGCCAGGGTAAGACCGAAGCTCGATGGAATTGAAGCCCAAAGCCAAGACCACAAAGAGCAAAGGGACGAAGCGGATTCCCCCGGAAAGATCCTTGCCGGGGGCGGCTTTAGCAGCCCCGGCAAGACCCTTGCCGCGGCGATTCGCCCTACGACTACGGAGCGGATCACCCTTCAGTCCACTGCCCCCATGGGGCAAGGATTCGAGAGGCATCCCCGTAGTGCCATGCAGATCTTTGTGAAGACATTCAAGATCGGATACACGCACTAAGAAGATGATGACCCTTGGCGGGATCCCAGCCAGGGAGGACCACGAGACCCCCGGCAAGCACCTTGCCGGGGATGACAGCAGGCGCCGCGGCAAGGCCCTTGCCGGGGCCCCGGCAAGGCCCTTGCCGAGGACATCCGCAGGGCCACCATCAGGCCCACGCCAGCTAAGCTTCCACCATCCCATACAGCTGCCGACCCAACCAGCTGGGCAGGCACCTGCGTGGCGACATGCAGACCTTCGTGGAAGACCCACCATTGCTCCGCCTCAGCTGCCTGCCTACCTACATGGCACCTCAGGCAGCGCTGGCCAGGGCGCGTGTCGACGCAAGAAGGAGCGGCGACGGACAAGACGGATGTCTCCCCCATCCCTGATAAAGCAAGGACACCTAAGCAAGGCGCAATAAATGCACCTTGTCATGTAATACAAGGGATAACCTCGCACCACTGTACCCTTTCCACCTCCTGTGTGCCACTGTGGCAACCCCTTTTCCCTATAAAAGGAGGCCCGAGGCGACCAGGAGAAGGATTCGGCTCTTTAGAACTCCTCACGATTCGGCCTTTTGGAGCTCCTCACGCCCCATAGCTAGCTGAAGAACACAAACATATAATCCACCAAAGCAGGAGTAGGGTTTTACGCATCTTTGCGGCCCGAACCTGGGTAAAGGAACCGTGTGCTAACTGTTTGATCCGCTCTTCTCTCAACCCCGCGCCCAGCAACCGTAGTTGGGATTCCTGTGATCACATAGTTGTCGATCCAAATACACCGACAATACTTCGCTGGGCTTTTGATAAAATAATCTTGATAACATAAACCGCCCCTCCTGGGCGGTTTTATACCTGGTAGTAATATCCCTGACATTAGGCCCCAGATTGATTTGAACCTGTTCATGTCAATCTTCAAAGTCTTGTACAATTTTCCCTTTCTGCAGCTTCAGCATGGTTTGTAAACTGGCGTGACGTCATCTCCTCAGATCACTTTAAACCATCGTGATGCCATCTGCGCATTTAATACTTGTACCTGTTTTTTACCTTTTATTCATTGAAGCTCCGAAGATCGAGGCGACATCATCGTCCATATCCGCCTTTTGGGCTCCTCGATTCCCGCGCCTGCCGTTTTATCCCTTCGGCTTATAAATAGGGCAGAGGGGTGCCTCCTTTCACCCCCCCCCCCCTTGCCTCTTCTTCTTCCTCTGTCCTCTTGCGCTCGAGCTCCACCGCCATCCGTCGAACTCTGCGTCTTCGTCGAGCCTGGCCGCTGCATCAACCTGAATGCTTCCAAAGACTCGCCAGTGCCTCTCCGCACCCGTCGCCTCGGGTACGTCTTCTTCTCCCCTTCTTATAGATCTCAGTT
>LR738713.1:405692414-405715734 GCA_902687465.1 Secale cereale
CAGATCACTTTAAACCATCGTGATGCCATCTGCGCATTTAATACTTGTACCTGTTTTTTACCTTTTATTCATTGAAGCTCCGAAGATCGAGGCGACATCATCGTCCATATCCGCCTTTTGGGCTCCTCGATTCCCGCGCCTGCCGTTTTATCCCTTCGGCTTATAAATAGGGCAGAGGGGTGCCTCCTTTCCCCCCCCCCCCCCTTGCCTCTTCTTCTTCCTCTGTCCTCTTGCGCTCGAGCTCCACCGCCATCCGTCGAACTCTGCGTCTTCGTCGAGCCTGGCCGCTGCATCAACCTGAATGCTTCCAAAGACTCGCCAGTGCCTCTCCGCACCCGTCGCCTCGGGTACGTCTTCTTCTCCCCTTCTTATAGATCTCAGTTCTAGGGTTTCATGCGAGCTCGTAGATAAGTCCATGTTCTTCGCAGTTCTTCGCCATAGGCAGTAGTTCGCCATAGATCTCAAACTTTAGGTCAACCACCGTAAGCATGACTCCGCTCCATCATTGTAACTTTATCTCTCCCAATACTGCTAGCTAGACTGAATCTGTTTAGGACCTTCATCGCGTATGCTAAATAAACTTGAATTGTTTCTGAGTTTTCCATATGTTGTAGATCCTTATTTTACTAATGTCTGTGTAAAAGTTGTTTCCTCAAAACTTCAAATTTGCGTCATGTTTGCCTGTGTTGGCGGTTTAACTTTTTTCAAACTTCATAATCCGGTAGATGTCATGGTCATAGCTGTTCCGGATATTTAACTCGGTAGATACCATTAGGCCCCTGCTTAAACCGCCGTTTAGACCAGTACCTTCATAGATCATACTAGTTTAAATCTGCGTAGATCACAAACCGGTTCTTCATTATATTTTCAGCCTCTTCGATTCAAAAAGATGACTACTACAGCCAAACAGTTTGTCTCCTGCAACTGGGTCCAATCCCGGATCACCGAGGATGATTTAGAGAAAATGGCCTCAATTGGCGCTTTAGGCCCAAAGAATGTCCTTCACTGGAGGGCTCCCGGATCAGAATGCCCTCCAAAGCCCAAGGAAGGAGAAATCGTTGTCTTCTTTGATCACTTGGCCCGGGGATTCAACCCTCCTGGGTTAAAGTTTTTCCGTGATGTATTAGCAAACTTTCAGCTTCATCCACAAGACATTGGTCCCAATTCTGTGTCAAACATTTGCAACTTCAAAGTCTTTTGTGAAGCATATCTACAAGAGGAGCCAACAGTGGCGCTATTCCGGGACTTCTTCCACTTAAACCGTCGTACTGAATTTCATGATGGCCCAAACACTGAACTTGGCGGAATGTCTATTCAGAAGAGAAAGGATGTTAGTTTTCCTCACGCTACTCTCCATAGCCATCCAAAGGACTGGAATCAAACTTGGTTCTACTGCGTAGACACTTCACTGGAAGGGGAAAATCCACTGCCGGGTTATCGCCCCCACCGTCTTTTAGAGAGCCATCCTTTTCCACAGCGCTTAAGCGCCAAGGAGCGAGCTCAATATGCCCCTTAGCTTTCAAATCTCAGGGCCTTTGTAGCCAATGGACTGACCGGAGTTGACTTTGTCCGCTGCTGGCTTTCTTGGAGTATTCTCCTGCTAAGTCTGTGTTCCGGTTTAATGTGTGAATATACTGGGAACCCCAAGGACCCTTTGCGCCACACAGAGATGGTGCTACCAGAAAATGAGGTTAACGAATCCGTCATGAAGCTGCTGAATATACCTGTAGAAGAGTGCAGTCAGACTGGCTTGGCACCCTTCTGTGTGACCAATAAACCGCCGCCGGTAAGAAATTCTTCCGTCCCTTTGATTTGTTTTAATCAGTCCATAATGCTTGGCTTAATATGCCTTTATTCCTTTAAACAGGAGAATGACCCTTTCTGGAAAAGGAAAACCCAGAAAAAACCGGCGAAGGCAGCTCGCAAAAAGACCCTGGCTGTTAAGAGAAACAAGAAGAAGCCCACTGCCGCATTAGGATCCAATGTGGAGGAAGATGATCTGGCCTCTGAGGTACCACTTAGTTCTTATGATTCCTTAGTATTTCCTTTGCCTGCATTTTTATTAACAATGACTGTTCCCAGGGTCTTGCTGAAGGCAGTAAAGCGGATGACATTGAGGTAATCTCTCTTTCCTCCGACTCAGAACCACTGCCACCACCAAAAATTCGTCGGACAGTCCGGAAATTTTAGTTTTCTCATCCTTATGCTCATCTGGATCCAAACTTTCTTTTGAAGAAGCAGCAACATGAAGCTCGCCGCACCAGTCGCCATAGTGGCCATGCGATTGAATCCACCGGATTAACGCACACTCCGGCTCGAAGGCGTCGTTCTGAGGTTTTACTTACTCCAACTGCTCTTTACCCCGTCTGACTCGAATTATCAGGAAACTCCTCTCTCATCTTCTGGCAAATCAACAGCCACACAAGGTCCTTCCCTCAAGACTCTTCACGGGTAAGCTATCTTTCACTCTGTCCGGTTTAACTTTTTGTTTTTAACTCTTCCGATTTTCATTATCTCTTAACTTTTCACAGAATGCCCAAGCCTAGCAAAAAGGCCAAATTGAGTAAACCGGCAGTCGATAACACCACTCCTGGACCGGTTGAAGATCCTGAGCTTGCTAACCCTTTAGAAGACAATGTTGAGATTCCGCATGATGATCCTCCTCCTATGGATCAAGAAGACCTTGCTGCTTAGGGGAGCGATCCCATGGAGCATAATGCTGAACCGGCCAGCCCTGCCCGGGCTAGTCCGGCTCCTGCTAGTCCTGCTCCTGTTAATCCCCCTAAGCCAACGGCCGCTTCACCTGATGATGTTGAGATCACTAGGACTGGTTTTACCACCTTAGGGGAACCTTTTGCTTTAACCAAACATACTGCCAAGGAAGAATTTCTCCAGAAGGACAAGGGAAAGTGGAGTACTGACTTGTCCAGCTATGCTCAGCTTAGCGCTCATGAGCTTCATTTCGGCTACCTAAACCGGCTTCATACCAGCCGTGATTATGAAGCTATCTTGGTGAACTTAATGAAGGAACGTTATGAGGTAACTTCTTTTCCTTTGTCTTCTATCTCTACTTGTGCCTTGTAATTGTACCTTTACTCCATCGTAGCCCCCAAGTGCCGGTTTAGCCTTTTAAGGTGAACCGGGACTTCAGTAGATCTAGCAGATAGCTTTGTTTTGCACATGTGTAGCCCCCAAGGGCCGGTTTACTCCTTTAGGATGAACCGGGACTATTTTTACTGCAAATGTACATTAGCCCCCAAGTGTCAAGTGCATAACTGGTTATGTGCTTGGGACTTCGATTGAATTGCTCCATAAATATCTGATATACTTTCATTTTTGGCAGACTGACTTGAACCGGAGGGCCTCTGAAATAACTGAGCTCCGGGATAGCTTAAAATTCCAAGAGACTACTGCTGTTAAAGTCAAGGATGAGCTTACACTTGCTTTAGTTAATATGCAGAAGCTAAAAAAGGATTTTGAAGCGGAGCGGTCAGCTTGGGAGGTTGAAAAGGCAGCTCTGGAGAAGAGAGCCAGTGATGCGGAGGCTGCTCTTAATCCGGTGACAGAGGAGCTGTCCGGGTTAAGGCAGCAAATAAGTGACATGACATCTGCCATCTTTGGTAAGTTCTCTTGACATAAGTTTATCCTTGCAAGCCTGTACTGTTCTGGTTTGACTCATAATTTTTATGCAGGGAGGCGCATCACTCATCTTGGCGATGATGTGCGGAAGAAACTGAAAGCTCCATACACTCTAGTGGCGCAGCTATATTCCGGCGCTCAAAGGGCCATTAGCGCTATATCCCACAACAAACCGGCTCCAACCACCATCCAAGGTACTTTGAAAAAACTGTCAATTTTTCCTGCCCGCCATGTCGAAGTGAAGAAGTCATCTGCAAGAGCCGGCGCCCTGATGGCCTTAACCCGAGCGAAGGCTTGGGTTCCTGACTTTGATCTGGCTGAAGCAATGAACGGCTATCCAAGCATGAAGGAAGACGGATCAACCTTTTCTACTGATGATCTTCGTGCTTTAACCAAGGATATGCGGCCTCTTGCTTGCAAACTTGCTGCTGAAGCGGATCTATCAAGATATCATCCAGGCTATGATGCGATGAACGTGCGGGTGGAGCATCCGTCTTATGATATTGAAAACCTTATTCCGCCCGTTTATAAGCACACCTTTGCTCCTAACATTGATCCATCAGATCTCATAAATGACGAAGTTTATTTCCGAGCTCTGGCCAAGATTAACTGGACCACCACTGACTTCCAGCAGCTTGTCGGGGGAAACTGTCCTCCCACGAGCACCTATGGGACCGGAGCCCCTTCTACGTTGCGGTAAGGGAGCGGATGGAGCACGGAGAGCAGATCGAGGAACGCACGCGGGCAGTTTTACCCAGGTTCGGGCCACGCGGACGCGTAAAACCCTACTCCTGCTTGGATTGTATTGAGTTCTTGAGCTCGGGAGCTTGAAGAGCTACAGTACTAGCTGCACCGAGCGAGAGAGTTGTCTAGGTTTCGAACCGAACCTCCTCTACGTTGTGCATGGGCCTCCTTTTATAGCTCAAAGGGGTCTCCGACAGGTGTCAACGTAGAGGAGGGTAAAAGGGTAAATTTGGTGGTAGTTGTAACAGTGCATGAACAGTATATAAACAGTGGTCTTCACCTAACTTTGACAGTGGGGGACAAGGGCCTTAAATGCCCGTCGCCGTCGACCCCAAAAGTGTCCGTCCATGCTTCTCCGTTTGCCACGGCGGTAGCCTCGTCACCGTGGCTTGCCACCGTGTGCCCCAAGCTGCACAGCCATCTGCCACGTGCCCCTGGAAGGGCCCCAGGGCGACGCGTGGGCCGATGAGCTGGAGCGCGGGCACACAGCGTAGGTTTCCCCGGCAAGCACCTTGCCGGGGTAGTGATGTTGCCGGGCCCGGAAGCTTGTCGCCCTCCGGGTCCTGCCGGGGCGCAAGATGCGCCGAGGCATCTCTTGAGGTATGTGTTCCTTAGCCTTCCTGGCAAGCCCCTCTTGCCAGGGTCTTGTGCTAAAGTGATAACCTTGAGCCTGGTGCGGCCTTCCCGGCAAGCTCCTCTTGCCGGGGCCTTGATCTTCTGTCTTGTATACTTTGTTTTTGAATGGCTTCATAGGGACCAGAAAGGTTCTTGGCGAGCACGTGGTAAGCCCAGCCACGGGAAGCTGCTACTGCCCGTGCACAAGTTGGGGTACTAAGGTACCCCTATCTTAGTACACCGACAGGAGCCCCCGGGCCTGGAACACACACGGTGCCGAGCGCTATTGGGCCAGGCCCAAGATAGTGCACGGGCACGCGCGGCCCACGGCAAGCCGTATCTCCTTCTGTATCCACCGCATCCCTCCCTAACGGCACGCGTCGATTGCGGCGTCGTGGGAGAGATCGTGGCCTGTTCTTTAATGGGAAATGCGGAACGTCCCCCACTTCCCCCTTAAAAGCAGAGGAAGTAGGGGCAGTTCCCTCCATCGTCTTCATTGCGCCTTGATTCTCCAGAAACCCCCGTCGCCCTCCGCCTCCCAAAGGTCGACAGAGAGCTCAGCCCCTTCCTTCCTCCGCCGTCTCCCGCATCCGCGGCACCGTCGACCTCCTCGCCTCGTTCCTCGCCGCCCCGCCATGGCTCCGAAGAGCGACAAGGTGAAGAGCAACAAGGCCAAGAAGGAGAAGTCCGAGCAGGCGGCGAAGCTGGCAGCCCTGCGGAAGAAGTGCGTGGTCTTCCCGCCGAGGCTTGGCGCGAGGGAGCTGCGGGACAAATACTATTTGTTCTGGGCGAGGGAGACCAAAGCTCATCCCCGCACCCAAGTCTTCCCCGCTGTCGCCAAAGATATGTTCCCCGGCGGGTACTTTTTCTTTGCCGCATTCTTCCAATGTGGTCTGTGCCCTCCGTTCTCGGAGTTCTTTTGTGATGTAATGAATACATATGGCCTCCACCTCCTAGATTTCACCCCCAACGCCATCCTTACGATGGCCGTTTTCGTACATCTGTGCGAAAACTATGTTGGGGTTCATCCAAATGTAGCTCTTTTCCGCCACTTCTTCATGCCTAGAGTAGAGTCAGGTGCCCCCCTCTCTGGCGGCATCTCCTGGATCTTTAGGCTGAACAAGAAGGACTCGTACTTGAAAGGAGAGCTTCGCGGCAAGTGGGAGGAGTGGAGAGCCGATTGGTGCTGGGTGCTGGAAGATAAGCCAGGGCCCTTTACCTCGCCGCGCCAGACTGCCATAGTGCGCGGCAGGGATTGGAGTGAATTGGCCCCGGAGGACAGCAAGCTTCAGATCGCCCTCATTAGGATCATTCATCTCCGGGTCGCCAATCTGACTATCGGAGAAGTTGGAGCAGATTTCCTCCGCCGCCGCATCGCCCCTTTACAAGAAAGGAAAAGGCCCGCCTTGGAATTCGGCAATGCGGCAGACATCATGAGGCTGCGCCCTGGATTGAACTACAACTTCACCGCCTTGGAGTTGAAGGGGATGGTCCGGGAGCTCTTCAAGCATGACCCGGCCCACCCGGAGTGGTTCAGACCTTCCCGGGGAGTGGTGCCACTGTGCAATAGCACTGCCCCGCGATTCCCTACGCGCGATGATGCCCGAGTGCGACTCCCACGGCGTCGTCCCCACTTGGCTGGAGCCTCCACCGGAGACCGTGCTGACCTTCTTCGACAACTTGGTCGAGAAGCCCCGCAACGCCGAGGAGAACAAGGGCCTTACCCGGGCTACTACTGAGCGGGATATAGCTTACATCGCCTCCAGGATGGAGGAGGCCGCCGCAGCTGCGGGTGCGGGCGACTTTGGATACACTGTGGAAGAGGCACAGGCCGCGGACGCAGTAAGTCAAGCAGAGGAGGCGGAAATCCTCAAGCTGCTGAAGATTGCGCCCGAGGATATTGCCAGGGAGCCTTCCGTGAAGTTTGCCGGAGCGAGCGAGGTTGCCGGGGGGAGCGAGGCCGTCGGGCATGGTACTGAGTCCAGCGGGCCTGCCGAGGAGGAGGAGGACGCCGAGGCCGGAGATTCCGATTAAGACTCCAGCGGATCTCTGAATCTTGACGATGACGCCTCCTCGTCCTCGGAGAACTCTCCGCCTCCGCCGAGCCCTCCGCAGCAACCGAGGAAGCGCCTCCGCAAGGCAACCGAGACGGCGAGGCCGCAGGCGCCCCGACAGCAGCCGGCGCGCCGTGCAACGTGCGCCACCAAGACGAGCGAAGTCGTCAAGGAGGCGCCCCGTGCTCGAGCGCCAAGCGGAGGGGGATCTTCCCGGAGCGGAACGGGTGCTCCTTCTGCCCCTCGGTCCTCGGCGACGACGGGGGCCGGGTCTTCACAGCCCACAGCCCCGGAGCCCGCCAAGCGCCCGAGGGAGCCTTCTCCTCCAGCTCCTCGCACGGGAGCACACCAGGCGGAGTTTGACTTCTCCGCCCTCAGCTCCGACGAAGAGGAAGAGGAGTAAGTACTTGGAATTCTTTTAGTTTCTTTGATTTTGTCTTGATTTTCCTTGCTTGGTTCTGATCTTGCTTTCGTTTTGCTTCACAGGACCTTGACCCAGCGGATGGCGAAGAGGGCCAAGATCCCTGTGGTCACCATTGAGGACGACGAGCCCGCCGCGGCGACAAGCGACGCGCCGGCGACGATCTTGCCGGATTAGCCTGCTGCTCCGAGGAGCAGCCCCCAGCGCAGCCCCCAGCGTAAGTCTGGTATTCGTTCTTCTGCTTGACGGGGCGCGCTCGAGGTGGTTGCTTGTACTGATATTTTGTTGTTTTGTGCAGAAGTGGAGCTGCAGCCGCAGGAGCGCCAGGAGGTCGCCCCCGACGAGCCACTTGCTCCACCCTCCCCGCCAAGGATGAACTCCTCGGCAAGGGAGAACGCTCCGCCAAGGACGGGCACTCCGCCAAGGGCGAGTAGCCCGACAAGGGTGAGCACCCCGCCAAGGGAGGGCGCAGGCGGCCCTCCGCCAGCAGGGGCCACTTCTCCACCGCCAAGGGAGTATTCCCCGGCGAGGGACCCTATCGTCGAAGAAGTCCGCGAAGGTAAATCTTACAACCTTCTTCTTCTTGGATTCGTCTTTTTGGATATTTGCTTGACTCCTTCTTTTCTTTTTCTTCTGCTAGATCCTCCTGCACCGGAGCGGATGGAAACGGAGACCACCGGCGAGGAGGGTGTGCATGGCGACGGCGGCAACACCACTGTCACCGAGGGAACGGCCGGAGCCGACGAGCCGGCCGTCGAGGAGACCGCCCCAACCGCCGATGCCGCGGCTGGGGAAGGGACCGGCGACCATACCGCTGGCCCGGAGGCTGCGGGAGCGCCGGACGCTACACCGGCCGTCGACCCCTCCGCCTCCGCGGAGCGGTCGGGCGTCTACCTGGAGGCCGCCAACGGGGTTTTCATACAAGTCCCGTGGGCGTCCTCGTCTCGAGCACCCGCGGAGGGATAGACCTTTGACGGAGAGGTCCTCGCCTCCGCCGGTTTGAAGGTTGTTGAAGCGCCCGGCAGCAGCGACGAGCCCGAAGAGGAGAGACTCCTTCGTCGGCTCCTGGCCTTGTATCGGGCCAGGCAGGCGAAGTTGGAGTCTCGGGAGGCTCTGGCTGCCAAGGCTGGGGCTGATCTGGAGAAGCGCGCCGCGGAGCTCCGCGCCGCCAACCAGGCGGCCCTCCGCAACTTGGCGGAGGAGTGCGAAGAGCTTGCCGGGGCGCAGCAAGCCTTCCTCCTTGAAAAAGCTGAGGCCGAGGAGCAGCAACGATTGGCCGCCGAGGAGCTGTCTCGGCGGGAAGGGGCACTCAACCAGCGGAAGGTCGACCTCGACGCCCACGAGGACGACCTAACCGCCCGGGAGCAAGCCATCGGCGGGGCTCTGAAGGAGGCGAGGGACGCTGCCGCTGCCGCGGAGACTGCTAAGAAGGATCTGGCGGCCAGGGTGGCGCAGCTGGAGTTGTTCCTGAAGGCGAGCGAAGACAGGGTCACTGCACTCAACGTGGAGCGGGAGAAAGATGCCCACACCAACTCTGAGCTGCAGGTACGCCTCTCCGACAAGGGCCAGGAACTCACTGCCGCCAAGGACTCCATTGCTGACTTAGAGTTGAAGGTCTCCACCCTGACTAAGTCGCTTGACGCCGCCCGGGACCGCGAGACGAAGCTGAAGGACGAACTCCGCAAGGAAAAGGCCTTGGTGGAGAGCGCCGCCGTCTCGGCGAACAACTTCAACCAGGCAGTGGAGCAGTGGACTGATGAGCTGGTCACCTCCGCTGCCAATATTGACATGGAGATGATGGCGCTGAGGGCGGAGCATCTCGTATACTCCCCGGACGAGAGTCTCCCCCACAGCGCCAAGCTAAGTCTGTTCTTCAGGGGAATTGCGGCGGCGCTTGCGCGGCTGCGGGAGAAGATCCCCGTGCAGCTGGCCGACGAGGCGCGTCGGCTCTGCATGGGCACCATGGAGCGGGTCTTGTCGAAGATCGTCTACCGCAACCCCGGCATCAACCTCGTCAATGTCCTCCGCACCTTGCCGCCCGACGCTGACCAGGAGGCGTTGAAGGCGCAGGTTGCCCACATCGTCGCCAAGGTGGGCAAGATCACGAGGCGTGAAGGCGACCGTGTAGATTAGATTCCTTTCTTTCTGCTTCCTTTGCCTCTGCAAAGTATGTTACGGACAAGAATCGGTTAGCATCGCGGCAAGTTATCTTTGTAATATACAATCTTATTTTGGGCAACCAATGCAGTGTTATCTCCCTTGCTTTTGGTCCTTTACTTTGTATGCTTTCCACCCTACGCTTTCAGGGAACTTTGCCGGCAAAAGGACCCTTGCCGCGAGCGCTGAGTGCTGGACTCTTAGCAGCCTGCCGGCAAAGGCCTTGCCGACAAGAAACCTTGCCGCAGCTAGTCGCAGCACACTTAGATTGCTGAGCGAACTCGAAAACGAAGTAAGGGCGCGACACTTGTCGCAGCTCACTTAAGCCGTTGAGCGTGCTCGAAACAAAGTAAGGGTGCGGCTAGCCACGGGCAGGTTCCTCCGCGCACAGGTTTTCCATACAAAGTGTGGTTGTTCAAGGAAGACAACTAATTTTTAAAAAAAATTTGAACTGCTCAAATTCTGGTAACTTAGCTTTCATAGATTGTTTGCTCCCCGACAAGGCTTCTCTTTCTTGAATAGCATTTGGTTCATGCCTCCATCTCCTTCCCCCCGGCAAACTTGTGCGCGAGGAATACTCCTTCTGCTTAAGAGGGAAAGAAAAAGAGGAGGAACAACAAGTATAGGGTCTTATGGCTTACTAGTGCTTACCGGGGATGTGCGTTGCACAAGGTGTCAGATGATGCATGCAAATAACAAAGAAAAGCATGGAAATGACAAATAGTGCGAAGCATAAAAGCTTTACTGATGCACGGGATCTGCGCCCGGCTTTGCACAAAGGTTTACATGCAACGGCGGCAAGACTTGTACAAAAGGTGGTTGCCGGAGCGGATCACGGCAACCGCGCCTTATGGGTGAAACTTGCGAAGATGCTCTATGTTCCAGGAGTTGCTCACCGGTAAGCCTTCTTCGGTCTCAAGGCGGACAGCGCCGGGCCTTGTGACTTGTCTCACCCGATAAGGGCCTTCCCACTTCGGCGTCAACTTGTTGGAATTCTTGGCGGACTGAACACGCCGAAGAACAAGGTCGCCTTCCTCGAGACTCCTGGCCTTGACCTTGCGGCTATGATAGCGACGCAAGGCTTGCTGGTATCGAGCAGCTCGTAGAGTAGCCTGGAGACGTTCCTCCTCGAGGAGCAATGCATCATCTTGTCGCAGTTGCTCTTGCTCGAGCTCATCATAAGCGAGCACTCGAGGAGATCCGTATACGAGTTCCGTGGGGATAACTGCTTCTGCTCCATAGACAAGAGCAAAGGGTGTCTGTCCGGTGGCTCGATTTGGTGTCGTCCTGATTGACCAAAGAGCCGCCGGCAACTCCTCTATCCAGTTTCTTCCGCACTTGTGCAGCCTGTCGAAGGTTCTTGTCTTGAGTCCGCGCAGCACTTCAGCATTGGCCCTCTCCGCTTGACCATTGCTCCTAGGGTGAGCAACAGAAGCGAAGCAGACCTTGGCGCCATGGTCTTGGACGTACTGCATGAAGGTGCGACTTGTAAACTGTGTGCCGTTGTCGGTGATGATCCTGTTAGGGATACCGAAACGGTAAACAATCGATCTGAAGAACCTGACTGCTGACTGTGCTGTCACCTTTCTTACTGGTTCCACTTCTGGCCACTTTGTGAACTTGTCGATCGCAACGTACAAGTACTCAAAGCCCCCGGCAGCACGGGGAAAGGGGCCGAGGATATCGAGCCCCCAGACCGAGAAGGGCCAGGACAAAGGAATCGTTTGGAGAGCTTGAGCTGGCTTGTGAATCCGCTTGGCATGGAACTGGCACGCTTCACACTTGGTTACTTGTGCAGTTGCATCTTGGAGGGCTTCTGGCCAGAAGAACCCTTGCCGGAACGCTTTCCCGGCAAGTGCCCTTGCGCCAATGTGGTGGCCACATATGCCTCCATGTATTTCTGCCAACAGCTTCTGTCCATCTTCCCTGGAAATGCACTTCAACCTGACACCATTGAGTCTTCTTCTGTACAGTTCATTGCCAACAAACTTGTACATACTTGACTGCCTGGTTATTTTCTCTATCTCTTCTGGCTCGTCGGGAAGTTCTCCAGTTTGCAGGAAGCGGACGATTTGCTGTGCCCATGCTGGAGCCTGAGGCTCAACAACAAGGACTAAAGGCATGAGGGCTGCTGCGGGAACCTCAGCTTCTACGGCAAGAACCTGCGGCTCTGCCGGAGCTGATGGTCCCCCGGCAAGCCTGCCGGGGCAAGGCTTGTCGGGAACGCCTGCTTCAACTGTACAGACCCTTGGATCTGCAGGAGCAAACTGTTCCTCAGCATCTTGGCTGTTGATCCTGGGGACCTTGGCGGCGGCTTCTGGAAGATCCGCCGGCAAGTAGTCGCCGGAGACCAACTTCCTCTTCTTGTTTTGCCCATTTGATGGTGTAACGGATGGCTGAGTTAACTTGAGCACGACGGTCCCTGGTTCCACAGGCAACTTCATTGCAGCACACTTTGAGAGGCCATCTGCAATGTCATTCTGAGCTCTTGGGACGTGCTCCATTTGCAGACCTTCAAAGTGCTCTTCAAGCTTCCTCACTTCATCAACATAAGCTTCCATCAAAGGGCTCTGGTAACTCTTATTCACTTGTCGGACCACCAACTGTGAATCTCCCCGCACAATCAACTTCTTGATCCCAAGCTCGGCCGCAATTCTGAGGCCGGCAAGCAAACCTTCATACTCAGCAGTATTGTTTGTCGCTTGTTCCTTGGGAAAGTGCATCTGGACAACATACTTGAGGTGCTCTCCGGTGGGCGCTATGAGTACCACGCCGGCACCGGCGCCTTGCAGCGAGAAAGCACCATCGAAGTACATCATCCATTCTCTGTTTGCTTCTTGGACGGGGATGTTTGTCTCTGGGATTTCTTCATCTGGCGTTGGGGTCCATTCTGCTATGAATTCTGCCAAAGCTCTGCTCTGTATGGTTGAAGTACTCTCAAACTTGAGACCAAAGCTTGACAGCTCCAGTGCCCACTCGACGATCCTGCCTGTTGCTTCGGGATTTTGCAATATCCTCTTCAACGGAAAGCGAGTGACCACCGTTATCTCATGTGCTTGGAAATAATGACGCAGCTTCCTTGAGGCCATGAGGACGCCGAAAAGCAACTTCTGCACCCCGGAGTATCTTGATCTAGCCCCCTGCAGAAGGGAACTTACAAAATAGACTGGGCGCTGCACCATCTTCTTTCGCACTTCTCCTTGTTCCTGCGCGGACTTGTCCTTGTCGGGGCCAGAGCTTGTCGGGGAAGCCCCCTGCTTGTCGCTGGATTCACTTGCCAGGGATGTTGGTTCCTCGTCTGCCTCCCTCTCCGCAACTAACGCAGCACTAACCACTTGATTGGTCGCCGCTAGGTACAGCAGCAACTTTTCTTGTGGCCTAGGTGCGACAAGTATCGGGGTGGAGGACAGGTATCCTTTCAAGTCTTGCATCGCTGCCTCCGCTTCCGGAGTCCATTTCATAGGACCTGCCTTTTTCAAAATTTTGAAGAAAGGCAGGGCGCATTCTGCAGACTTCGAAATGAACCTGCTGAGGGCAGCCACACAACCAGCAAGTCTCCTTACGTCCTTGACGCGCTTCGGGGCTTCAATCTGCTCGATGGCTTTTATCTTGTCGGGATTGGCTTCAATCCCCCTCTAGGACACGAAGAACCAGAGAAGCTTGCCGGAGGGGACTCCGAAGACGCACTTCTCGGGGTTCAACTTGAGTTGGATCTTGCGCAGATTCTCAAAGGTTTCCTCTAAGTCTTGGATCAGGGTATCCTTGCTCTTGCTCTTGACCACTATATCATCCATGTAGGCTTCTACATTTCTGTGGATCTGTGGCTCAAAAGGAGTGTGCACCACCCTCGCAAATGTTGAGCCTGCATTCTTCAATCCAAAGGGCATGCGTATGAAGCAATATGTGCCGCATGGAGTAATAAATGCAGTCTTCTCTTCATCTTCCTTGGCCATGAATATCTGGTGGTAACCTGAGTATGCATCAAGGAAGGAAAGCAGCTCACATCCGGCGGTGGAGTCAACAATCTGGTCAATACGCGGCAAGGGAAATGGATCCTTGGGACACGCTTTATTCACATCAGTGAAGTCTATACAAAGTCTCCACTTCCAATTGGCCTTGCGCACGACAACTGGATTGGCTAACAACGTAGGATGGATTACGCCTCTAACCAGGCCTGCTGCTTCCAATTTCTTTATCTCTTCGGCGATGAATTCTTGGCGCTCCACGGCTTGCTTCCTGACCTTCTGCTTGACGGGCCGCGCATGAGGGCAAACAGCAAGCTTGTGCTCAATTACCTTCCTGGGAACGACGGGGATGTCAGATGGTTGCCATGCAAACACATCAACATTCGCCCGCAGGAAGGCAACGAGCGCGCTTTCCTATTTGGGGTCGAGTGTAGCACTGATGGTGAAGGTACCACCAGTGCCGTCCTCCTTGGCGGACACCTTCTTGGTTGCCGGTGGAGCTGCCATTCCTTTCTTACACTTGCTGGTGGAGCTCGATGGTGCGTCCTCGACGGCAGCGCAGCACTCCGAAGAGGTGCGTTTGCCGGAGTGGGCCCCAGAGCTCTTGCCGGACTTGGTCTTGGTCTTCCCCCCGGGAGCTTCAGCGGCAAGTGTGTTGCTTTCTGCTGCGGCTGCTGCATCCCGGTAGATCTTGTCGGCGTAGATAAGCGCGTCCTTCTTGTCGTCGGGGACAGAGATGACGCTTATCGGCCCCGGCATCTTGAGTACGTTGTATGCATAGTGGGAAGCTGCCATGAACTTGGCGAGCGCAGGACGGCCAAGTATCCCATTGTATGGCAACGGGATATCGGCAACGTCAAAGGTTATCCTCTCCGTCCTGAAGTTGAGCTCTCCGCCAAAGGTCACTGGCAGTGTGATCTTCCCCTTCAGCTTGCTCCTTCCCGGGTTGATCCCTTGGAACATCCCGGTTTCTTCGAGCTCGCCGTCTGGGATCTGTAGCTTCTTGATCATAGCTGAGGAGATCAAGTTCAGGCCGGCCCCGCCGTCAACCAACATCTTGGTGACCTTGAGGTTGCGGATAGTTGGTGAGACCAACATCGGCAAGCACCCGACCGCGGTGGTGCGGTCAGGGTGGTCCTCAAGGTCAAAGATGATGGGCGTGCCGGACCACTTCAGCAGCCTGCATGACTCGACAGGTGGCTCAGCTGCATTCACTTCTCGCACCCACTGCTTGAGCTGGCGGTGGGAAGTGTGCAGAGAGGCACCTCCGTCGACACACAGAACCTCTGTGGCCTTCTGGAACTCCTGCTCGCTGTTGTCTCCTTCTTCCATGTCATCATCGTCGTCTTCATCCTCATCCTTGTCGCGGCCCCGGGGAGGTCTGTCACCTTGCCGCTGCTTGGCCTTGCCGCGGCGTCCTCCCCGGCCATTGAACGGCCGCTTCTTGCTGGGCTCTCCTCCGCCTCCTTGGGCCTTCTCCTTGTCGCGACGCTCGTATTCAGCCTTCTGCTACTCTACGAGGTACTCGACTCTGTTGCAGTTCTGAAGATCGTGGCCCTTGGTGCGGTGGATCTTGCAGTACTGCTTGTCGGAGCCGTCCTGCTTGTCGGCTGCCGCTACAGGGGCGGGCTCCTTGCCGGAACCGCCAGCCTATGCCTTCTTGGCGGGAGCCTCCTTGCCGGACTGCTCGACAACCAGCACCTCCTTGCTCTTCTTCTTTCTGTTGTTCCGCTGCCGGCTCTTCCTTGCCGGGGCGGCATCCTCGCTGTCGCTTCCTCCTGCGCCAGCATCCTCTACGGGGAGTCTCCTCCCCTCTTTAGCGCGCGCGCACTTGTCGGCCAGAGCGTAGCGCTCGCTGACATCCCGGATCTTGGTCATGGCCATCTCCTCCCTCATCCGGCGGTTACGCACGTTCTGGTGAAACGCGCTGATAACCGCGGCAGGGTGGACGTCGGGAATGTTGTGCTGGACGCGGCTGAATCTTTGGATGTATTTGCGCAGGGACTCTCCCTCCTTCTGGGCGAGGATATGGAGATCGCTCTCCTGGCCGTGGGGTTTGTGGCCGCCTGTGAAGGCGCCGACAAACTGGTGGCACAGATCCGCCCACGAAGAAATGGAGTTCTCCGGCAAGTGCATGAGCCAAGACCTGACGTTTGGCTTAAGCACAAGCGGGAAATAGTTGGCTAGTATCTTCTCGTCGCGTCCCCCGGCAGCCTGCACCGCGATGGTGTAGATGCTGAGGAACTCCGAGGGGTGTGTCTTGCCGTCGTACTTCTCAGGTACGTCGGGCTTGAAATTCTTCATGCTGGGCCACTGGACTTGCCGCAGCTCACGGGTGAACGCAGGGAAACCTGCCGCGTACGGCAAGTCGCCTGGTTCACCGGGCGCGTGCGCGTCGACAGTGGTCCCAGCGCGTTGATCTGACTGTCTTCGGGCTTCTCGTCGACGCTCGATGCGAGTCCGAGCGTCTTCTTGCCGCCTGTCGTCTAGGACTTGGCGCTGATCGCGGCGAGCCCGCGGATCCGACGACGCCGTAGAGTCGTCGTCGACGTTGATCCGGCGGGGTGGCGATTCCGCGGCGGGGAGTGCACGATGGTTGCACCCCCTGCGGTCTTGTTGCCATCGGCCTTCGTCTGGTCGACTTGCCGCGGCCGTGAGGTTGCCGGCTGCTGTGGCGCGTCGTTGTTGGCGAAGGTGATGAGGCTCTGGATCGTCGCCCGACAGTCTTCGGCCTTGTCTGCCGCTGGAGGGAAGTCGAGGAGCAGCTGTGCTCTTGCTAGAGCTTCTGCTGGAGAAGAGGGGAATGGCGGCGAGCGGTGCGAGGAGCGGGACACGCTCGGACTTCTAATCGCGTTAGAAGGAGCATGTTCCCGCCCCGGCGACCGCGCCTTGCTCGTGCCAGCGCGCTGGCCTTGAGCATCCCGCGATCCTCCGGCTTGGCCACGCCCCAGCAAGCGTATGGTACCTCCCGTACCATGCCGCTGCGGGTCTTGCACCTCCTGGGAGGGACATGGGGCGTGTACTGACACCGAGGCTTTGGAGTTAGCCCAGTCGTCGGTCTTGTCCTTGGACTTGGTGGCGCCGTGAGTTTCCTCGCCGGCGACCACCCTTCCGCCGACGTCTCCTCCACCAACTGTTGGTTCTGGTGGCGGCGGGATCGACGCAGACGGGCCTCCGACCTCCGAAGCCTTCTTCTTCGGAGGCATGTTGATGCTGTCGATGAGGTCGATGAAGCTGGTGAAGTTGCTGAAGGTTGCGCCCGCGTGAGCGCCGGATCAGGTTCGCACAACCTCGACGCCCCCTACCTGGCGCGCCAAAGATGTCGGGGGAAACTGTCCTCCCACGAGCACCTATGGGACCGGAGCCCCTTCTACATTGCGGTAAGGGAGCGGAGGGAGCACGGAGAGCAGATCGAGGAACGCAGGCGGGCAGTTTTACCCAGGTTCGGGCCGCGCGGACGCGTAAAACCCTACTCCTGCTTGGATTGTATTGAGTTCTTGAGCTCGGGAGCTTGAAGAGCTACAGTACTAGCTGCACCGAGCAAGAGAGTTGTCTAGGTTTTGAACCGAACCTCCTCTACGTTGTGCATGGGCCTCCTTTTATAGCTCAAAGGGGTCTCCGACAGGTGTCAACGTAGAGTAGGGTAAAAGGGTAAATTTGGTGGTAGTTGTAACAGTGCATGAACAGTATATGAACAGTGGTCTTCACCTAACTTTGACAGTGGGGGACAAGGGCCTTAAATGCCCGTCGCCGTCGACCCCAAAAGTGTCCGTCCATGCTTCTCCGTTTGCCACGGCGGTAGCCTCGTCACCGTGGCTTGCCACCGTGTGCCCCAAGCTGCACAGCCATCTGCCACGTGCCCCTGGAAGGGCCCCAGGGCGACGCGTGGGCCGATGAGCTGGAGCGCGGGCACACAGCGTAGGTTTCCCCGGCAAGCACCTTGCCGGGGTAGTGATCTTGGCGGGCCCGAAAGCTTGTCGCCCTCCGGGTCCTGCCGGGGCGCAAGATGCGCCGAGGCATCTCTTGAGGTATGTGTTCCTTAGCCTTCCAGGCAAGCACCTCTTGCCAGGGTCTTGTGCTAAAGTGATAACCTTGAGCCTGGTGCGGCCTTCCCGGCAAGCTCCTCTTGCCGAGGCCTTGATCTTCTGTCTTGTATACTTTGTTTTTGAATGGCTTCATAGGGACCAGAAAGGTTCTTGGCGAGCACGTGGTAAGCCCAGCCACGGGAAGCTGCTACTGCCCATGCACAAGTTGGGGTACTAAGGTAACCCTATCTTTGTACACCGACACAGCTGGAAGAAACCGCCGAAGATCCGAAGCAAGCTGACCCTCAGCATTCACAGCGAGCTGATGCAGAATCTTAAACCAGCACCAGTTTAACTTTATGTCTTGAGTACTTTTGAGAAAAACTGGTATTCTTTTGGGCCTTCCAGCACCTTGTAATAGGATAGCTGAGATACTCTGTGTTTGTCCCATACTATCTTTGTGAGATTTCTTTGATTGGCAACTTCTTAAATATATCCTGCTTTCAATGCTTTTGACGGTTTATTCTACCTGTTTCTGCATAAAACAATGTTCAAAGTGTCCTGGTGGTTTATCGTCGGACGGGTCATAATGCCCAAGCACATGATCTAAGTTGATAACTTGAACTTTGCATAAAGTATAAGTATATATCATACCTGTGATTAAGTGTATCACAATAAACTTAATGCAGCAGGAAGAAACAATGCTTCAAGGTGTAAGTGCTAATGACTCCCTTGATCATTTTGTCAGCTCGTCATGAAAACCTAACCGGGTTATGTTGAACTCCGGTTTAACTATAGTTAGTGCTGGTGTTTATAACCCAGACTAGAGCTATATAAATACAGATGTTGTGGCAACTTATAGTCATCCACTCCCTGAATCGATGGACTTGGTTGAAAAACCAATGACCTTGAGGATAAAGATTTGATAAAAAATAAAAAATAAAAAATAAAGTTTTGGGCAAATAAGACCATGTAGTCAAGGCTTTTTACAAGCTGCGAGGCTCCAAATTCGAGGCTTTTTATGAGCTTCCAGGCTACCGTCATTAACCATTTTGGCAAAGCCTGTTAAGATGGTCCTCAATCTTTAACCAAATCATCAATGTCAAATGCTACCAAGTTCAAAAAATCTTGTAAAGATTTGACTTGTGTAATCACTTGATGATCGTTAATTTAGCGTTACCAAGTTCAGGGTCCGTTAGGATTGACTTGCGTGTACGTTCGACGGGTCGTACCAGGTTTACCTGGACGGAGTGACTTACTTGATGCAGGCAGGTTAATCCGGGGTTTTAGATGTATACACCAAGCTTCCAAGCCGTGTTTACTACAAGAGTTTTCAACTCGTTGATGTCTTGCATCAGGATCCCCCAGGTAGCATTTGAGCATTGCTCCTCGGGGCCTATGTTTGAGTTGTGCCGAGCATCAAACTCTCTTTTGCCCCTCATCATCATGTGGAAATTGCCGAAGCAACCAGAGTTGTGCTCTTATGATGGCCTTGATGTGGTTGTCGGTTTAAGAGGCCATAGGAACTCCCTTGCCCACAGAAGCCCCCATGTGATACTCTTATGAAAAATGCGGTTGATACCCCGGTTTATCGGGGGCGCCGGTTTATTATATTGATCATAATATATACATTGTAAAGATATGTACATAAAGCGGAGCCTATGGCTCAAGCATAGTAAGGTCGAAGATGGGCAATGTTCCACGGCCGTTTGGTCTCCTCCTCCGCCGTACATGAGTCCTTATGTTCTCGAACGTCGACGAGGTAGTATGATCCGTTGTGTAGGTTCTTTCTGACCAGAAAGGGTCCTTTCCAAGGTTGGGATAGCTTGTGCATGTCCGTCTGGTCTTGGATGAGCCGGAGCACCGGATCTCCTTCTTGAAACGTCCTGGTTTTAACCCGACGACTATGGTATCGGCGCAGATCTTGCTGATAAATCGCCGATCAAGCTGTTGCTGTGCCCCGTTCTTCATCCAGCCGGTCCAATGCATCTTACCTTGCTTTTTCATTATCCACTTCAACATAAGCCGCCACCCGCGGCGAGTCATGACGGATATCACTAGGGAGGACCGCCTCAGCTCCATACACCATGAAGAAAGGCGTGTACCATGTGGATCTGTTAAGTGTAGTATTGATGCTCCATAGTACAGAAGGTAATTCCTCCACCCAACAAACCGGTGTTCTCTGCAAAGGAACCATAAGCCGGGGTTTGATGCCTCTCAAGATCTCTTGATTGGCTCTTTCAACTTGGCCATTAGACTGAGGGTGAGCTACTGATGATACATCAAGGTGGATGTGCTCTCGTTGACATAACTCCTCCCTAGCTGTAATGCCCAGGATGGGACTATATCTCCTACGTGTCGAGGCACGACTTAGAGACATAACCCCATGCTGGAATGATCGCAAGTCTGGTATCTTTGCACAACTCATGTAAAAGATGGGGATGGAAAACATAAAATAGCTGGCTTACACTCGCCACGTCACACAAATACATTACATATCCAAATCATCATTCAATAAAACATCATAGCCCTCTAAGGGTAAAATCCAAATGACAAGATACCAAACATAATTTAAATCCACAGGTCGGATCGAATCCTAGTAGAAGTCTCCACTACTGATCATCAGGATAACGAACATAGTATCGACTACGCTCCTCGTCATACTCCCAGTCTAGCTCGGTGCCATCACCTGGATAACTCACCATCGGACCTGCATCTGGTGTGGTGAAGTATCTGTGAGCCACAGAGGACTCAGCAATCCCGTTCCCGGGTAACATGACTATTTAAGCCTTGGGAGAGGATAAGGCTGAAGAAAAGAATAAGTGTCTGCAGCAGCAACTAGCACTAGCTTACGTGAAAGAGTGCGAGAAGAGAAGTGCCTCGGTCGAGAGATGATCACGAAGTGATCCTAGCTAAAGCTCAACAATCATAACCCCACCGTGTTCAACTCCCGAATCCCTATTCGGAAATTGATAGTCACGGTACACACGCTGGTAGTGTATTAGAACAATGTGTCAAGTTTTCTACAACCGGATATTAACAAGCTCCCATCTGCCACATAACCGCGGGCACGGCTTTCGAAAGTTCAGAACCCAGCAGGGGTGTTCCAACTTGGCCCATGACAAGCCTGAAGGAAATATGCCCTAGAGGCAATAATAAAGTTGTTATTTTATATTTCCTTATATCATGATAAATGTCTTTTATTCATGCTAGAATTGTATTAACCGGAAACCTAATACATGTGTGAATAAATAGACAAAACAGAGTGTCCCTAGTATGCCTCTACTTGACTAGCTCATTGATCAAAGATGGTTATGTTTCCTAGCCATAGACATGAGTTGTCATATGATCAACGGGATCACATCATTAGGAGAATGATGTGATGGACAAGATCCATCCGTTAGCATAGCACTATGATCGTTTAGTTTTACTGCTATTGCTTTCTTCATGACTTATACATGTTCCTATGACTATGAGATTATGCAACTCCCGAATACTGTAGGAACACCTTCTGTGCTATCAAACATCACAACGTAACTGGGTGATCATAAAGATGCTCTACAGGTGTCTCCGAAAGTATTCGTGGTGTTGGCATAGATCAAGATTAGGATTTGTCACTCCGAGTGTCGGAGAGGTATCTCTGGGCCCTCTCGGTAACACACATCACAACAAGCCTTGCAAGCAAAAAGACTAATGAGTTAGTCACGAGATGATGTGTTACGGAACGAGTAAAGAGACTTGCCAGTAATGAGATTGAACTAGGTATAGAGATACCGACGATCGAATCTCGGGCAAGTAACATACCAATGACAAAAGGAACAACGTATGTTGTTATGCGGTTTTGACCGATAAAAGATCTTCGTAGAATATGTAGGAGCCAATATGAACATCCAGGTTCCGCTATTGGTTATTAACCGGAGATGAGTCTCGGTCATGTCTACATAGTTCTCGAACCTGTAGGGTCCGCACGCTTAACGTTTGATGACGATCGGTATTATGAGTTTATGAGTTTTGATGTACCGAAGGTAGTTCGGAGTCCCGGATGAGATCACGAACATGAAGAGAAGTCTCGGAATGTCCGAGACATAAAGATTGATATATTGGACGACTATATTCGGACACGGGAAGTGTTCCGAAAAAGTTTCGGATTTAACGGGATGGCCGGAGGGGGTTACCTGATCCCCCTATGAAGGGGGATGGTCCATAGTGGGCCTTAAGGGAAAGAGAGAGGCAGCCCATAGGGCTGGCCGGCGCCCCACCTAGGGTTCCTAGTTGGACTAGGATTGGGGGGCGCCACCTCTCCCTCTTTTCCTTTCCCTCTCTTCCTTCTTTGGTGATTCCTACTAGGAATAGGATTGCAATCCTATTCCTAGTAGGATTGCACCTCTAGCCGCACCAAACAAGGGCCGGCCGGCCTCCCCCCTTGCTCCTTTATATACGGGGGCAGGGGGGCACCCAAAGACACACAAGTTGAATTGTTCCAGCCGTGTGCGGTGCCCCCCTCCACAGAAACACACCTCGGTCATACCGTCGCGGTGCTTAGGCGAAGCCCTGCGCCGGTGAATACATCATATCCGTCACCACGCTGTCGTGCTGACGAAACTCTCCCGTGAAGCTCAACTGGATCAAGAGCTCGTGGGACGTCATCAAGCTGAACGTGTGCTGAACGCGGAGGTGCCGTACGTTCGGTGCTTGATCGGTTGAATCGTGAAGAAGTTCGACTACATCAACCGCGTCACTTGACGCTTCCGCTCCCGGTCTACGAGGGTACGTAGACACACTCTTCCCTCTCGTTGCTATGCATCTGGTAGATAGATCTTGCGTGATCGTAGGAAAATTTTAAAATACTACGTTCCCCAACAGTGGCATCATGAGCCAGGTCTATGCGTAGATGATATGCACGAGTAGAACACAATGAGTTGTGGGCGATACTAGTCATACTGCTTACCAGCATGTCATACTTTGCTTCGGCGGTATTGTGAGATGAAGCGGCCCGGACCGACATTACGCGTACGCTTACGCGAGACTGGTTTCACCGTTACGAGCACTCGTTGCTTAAAGGTGACTGGCGGGTGTCTGTCTCTCTCACTTTAGCTGAATCAAATGTGGCTACGCCCGGTCCTTGTGAAGGTTAAAACAGCACATACTTGACGAAACATCGTTGTGGTTTTGTATGCGTAGGTAAGAACGGTTCTCGCTAAGCCCGTAGCAGCCACGTAAAACTTGCAACAACAAAGTAGAGGACGTCTAACTTGTTTTTGCAGGGCATGTTGTGATGTGATATGGTCAAGACATGATGAGTTATACGGTTTTTGTATGAGATGATCATGTTTTGTAATGTTATCGGCAACTGGCAGGAGCCATATGGTTGTCGCTTTATTGTATGAAATGCAATCGCCATGTAATTGCTTTACTTTATCACTAAGCGGTAGCGATAGTCGTAGAAGCAATAGTTGGCGAGACGACAACGATGCTACGATGGAGATCAAGGTGTCGCGCTGGTGACGAAGGTGATCATGAAGGTGCTTTGGAGATGGAGATCAAAAGCACAAGATGATGATGGCCATATCATGTCACATATTTTGATTGCATGTGATGTTTATCTTATTATGCTTCTTATTTTGCTTAGAACGACGGTAGCATTATAAGATGATCCCTTACTAAATTTCAAGGTATAAGTGTTCTCCCTGAGTATGCACC
>LR738713.1:405715744-405826117 GCA_902687465.1 Secale cereale
GAGCCTAGCATATGCAGATATGGCCTCGGAACACTGGAGACCGAAAGGTCGAGCATGAATCATATAGTAGATATGATCAACATAAGATGTTCACCATTGAAACTACTCCATCTCACGTGATGATCGGACATGGTTTAGTTGATTTGGATCACGTGATCATTTAGATGACCGGAGGGATGTCTATCTAAGTGGGAGTTCTTAAGTAATATGATTAATTGAACTTTAATTTATCATGAACTTAGTCCTGGTAGTATTAGCATATCTATGTTGTAGATCAATAGCTCGCGATGTTGCTCCACGTTTATTTTTATATGTTCCTAGAGAAAACCAAGTTGAAAGATGTTAGTAGCAATGATGCGGAATTGTTCCGTGATCTGAGGATTATCCTCATTGCTGCACAGAAGAATTATGTCCTTGATGCACCGCTAGGTGACAGACCTATTGCACGAGCAGATGTAGACATTATGAACGTTTTGACAAAAGCTCGATATGATGACTACTTGATAGTTTAGTGCACCATACTTTACGGCTTATAACCGGGACTTCAAAAACGTTTTGAAACGCCATGGAGCATATGAGATGTTCCAAGAGTTGAAATTAGTATTTCATACTCATGCCCGTGTCGAGAGGTATAAGACCTCTGACAGTACTTTGCCTACAAGATGGAGGAGAATAGCTCAACCAGTGAGCATGTGCTCAGATTGTCTGGGTAGTACAATTGCTTGAATCAAGTGGGAGTTAATCTTCCAGATAAGATAGTAATTGACAAAGTTCTCTAGACACTATCACCAAGTTAGTAGAACTTCGTGATGAACTATAATATGCAAGGGATGACGAAAGTAATTCCCGAGCTCTTCACGATGCTGAAATCCGCGAAGGTAGAAATCAAGAAAGAGCATCAAGTGTTGATGGTTAACCAGACCACTTGTTTCAAGTAAAGGGCAAAGGGATAGAAGGGGAACTTCAAGAAGAATGACAAGCAAGTTGTCACTCCCGTGAAGAAACCCAAAGCTAAACTCAAGCCTGAAACTAAGTGCTTCTACTGCAAAGGAAATGGTCACTACAAGTGGAACTGCCCTAGATATTTGGCGGATAAGAAGAATGGCAAAGTGAACAAAGGTATATTTGATATACAAATTATTGATGTGTATTTTACTAGTGTTCATAGCAACCCCTCGGTATTTGATACTGGTTCAGTTGCTAAAGAGTTGTAACTCGAAATGGGAGTTGCATAATGAACAGAAACTAGTTAAAGGATGAAGTGACGATGTCTATTGGAAGTAGTTCCAAGATTGATATGATCATCATCGCACACTCCCTATACTTTCGGGATTAGTGTTGAACCTAAATAAGTGTTATTTGGTGTTTGTATTGAGCATGAATATGATTTGATCATGTTTATTGCAATACGGTTATTCATGTAAGTTAGAGAATAATTTTTGTTCTGTTTACATGAATAAAACCTTCTATGGTCATACACCCAATGAAAATGGTTTGTTGGATCTCAATTGTATGATACACATATTCATAATATTGAAGCCAAAAGATGCAAGGTTAATAATGATAGTGCAACTTATTTGTGGCACTGCCGTTTAGGTCATATTGGTGTAAAGCGCATGAAGAAACTCCATAGTGATGGACTTTTGGAATCACTTGATTATGAATCACTTGGTGCTTGCGAACCATGCCTCATGGGCAAGATGACTAAAACTCCGTTCTTCGGAACTATGGAGCGAGCAACAGATTTGTTGGAAATCATACATACCGATGTATGTGGGCCAATGAGTGTTGAAGCTCGCGGCGGGTATCATTATTTTCTGACCTTCACTGATGATTTGAGCAGATATGGGTATATCTACTTAATGAAGCACAAGTCTGAAACATTTGAAAAGTTCAAAGAATTTCAGAGTGAAATGGAGAATCATCGTAACAAGAAAATAAGAGTTTCTACGATATGATCGTAGAGGTAAAATATTTGAGTTAGCGAGTTTGGCCTTTAGTAAAAACAATGTGAAATAGTTTCACTACTCACGCCACCTGGAACACCACAGTGTAATGGTGTGTCCGAACGTCATAACCGTACTTTATTAGATATGGTGCGATCGATGATGTCTCTTACCGATCTATCACTATCGCTTTTGGGGTTATGCATTAGAGACAGCTACATTCATGTTAAATAGGGCACCATCTAAATCCGTGGAGATGACACCATAAGAACTGTGGTTTGACGAGAAACCTAAGCTGTCATTTCTTTAAGTTTGGGACTGCGATGCTTATGTGAAAAAGTTTCAACATGATAAGCTCGAACCCAAATTGGAGAAGTAAATCTTCATAGGATACCCAAAAGAAACTGTTGGGTACACCTTCTATCACAGATCTGAAGGCAAGGTCTTTGTTGTTAAGAGTGGATCCTTTCTAGAGAAGGAGTTTCTCTCGAAAGAAGTGAGTGGGAGGAAAGTAGAACTTGATGAGGTAATTGTACCTTCTCCCAAATTGGAAAGTGGAACATCACAGAAACTAGTTCCAGTGATTCCTACACCAGTTAGTGAGGAAGCTAATGATGATGATCATGAAACTTCAGATCAAGTTTCTGCTGAACTTCGTAGATCAACCAGAGTTTGTTCCGCACCAGAGTGGTATGGCAACCCGGTTCTGGAAGTCATGTTACTGGAACATGATGAACCTACGAACTATGAGGAAGCGATGATGAGCCCAGATTCCGCAAAATGGCTTGAGGCCATGAAATCTGAGATGGCATCCATGTATGAGAACAGAGTATGGACTTTGGTTGACTTGCCCGATGGTCGGCAAGCCATTGAAAATAAATGTATCTTTAAGAGGAAGACTGACGCCGATGGTAATGTTACTGTCTACAAAGCTCGACTCGTTGCGAAAGGTTTTCGACAAGTTCAAGGTGTTGAC
Organism: Secale cereale; assembly: GCA_902687465.1. Classification (NCBI taxonomy): domain Eukaryota; kingdom Viridiplantae; phylum Streptophyta; class Magnoliopsida; order Poales; family Poaceae; genus Secale; species Secale cereale. The sequence continues at coordinate 405,718,667 of LR738713.1, forward strand.
TACGATGAGATTTTCTCACCCGTAGCGATGCTTAAGTCCGTCCGAATCATGTTAGCAATTGCCACATTTTATGAAATCTGGCAAATGGATAACGAAACTGCGTTCTTTAATGGATTTATTAAAGAAGAATTGTATATGATGCAACCAGAAGGTTTTGTCAATCCTAAAGGTGCTAGCAAAATGTGCAAGCTCCAGCGATCCTTCTATGGACTGGTGCAAGCATCTCGGAGTTGGAATATACGCTTTGATAAGTTGATCAAAGCATATGGTTTTATACAGACTTTTGGAGAAGCCTGTATTTACAAGAAGTGAGTGGGAGCACTACAACCTTTCTGATAAGTATATGTGAATGACATATTGTCGATCGGAAATGATGTAGAATTTTCTGGAAAGCATAAAGGAGTGTTTGAAAGGAGTTTTTCAAAGAAAGACCTTGGTGAAGCTACTTACATATTGGGCATCAAGATCTATAGAGATAGATCAAGACGCTTAATAAGACTTTCGATAAGTACATACCTTGATAAGATTTTGAAGTAGTTCAAAATGGATGAGTCAAAGAAGGAGTTCTTGCCTGACTTGTAAGGTGTGAAGTTGAGTAAGACTCAAAGCCAGACCACGGCAGAAAAATATAGAGAGAATTAAAGTCATTCCCTATGCCTCAGCCATAGGTTCTATAAAGTATGCCATGCTGTGTACCAAACATGTTGTGTACCTTGCCATGAGTTTGTCAAGGGGGTACAATAGTGATCCAGGAGTAGATCACTGTACAGCGGTCAAAATTATCCTTAGTAACTGGATGACTAAGGAAATGTTTCTCAATTATGGAAGTGATAAAGAGTTCGTCGTAACGGGTTACGCCGATGCAAGCTTTGACACTAAATCGAGATGACTCTAAGTATCAATCTGGATGCCTATTGAAAGTGGGAGCAATTAGCTAGAGTAGCTCCATGCAGAGCATTGTAAACATAGAAATTTGCGAAATACATACGGATCTGAATGTGACAGAACCATTGACTAAACTTCTCTCACAAGCAAAACATGATCACACCTTATTACTCTTGGGTATTAATCACATAGCGATGTGAACTAGATTATTGACTCTAGTAAACCTTTTGGGTGTTGGTCACATGGCGATGTGAACTATGGGTGTTATTCACATAACGATGTGAACTATCTATATTAAATCACATGGCGATGTGAGCTAGATTATTGACTCTAGTGCAAGTGGGAGACTGAAGGAAATATGCCCTAGAGGCAATAATAAAGTTGTTATTTTATATTTCCTTATATCATGATAAATGTCTTTTATTCATGCTAGAATTATATTAACCGGAAACCTAATACATGTGTGAATACATAGACAAAACAGAGTGTCCCTAGTATGCCTCTACTTCACTAGCTCATTGATCAAAGATGGTTATGTTTCCTAGCCATAGACATGAGTTGTCATTTGATCAACGGGATCACATCATTAGGAGAATGATGTGATGGACAAGACCCATCCGTTAGCATAGCACTATGATCATTTAGTTTTACTGATATTGCTTTCTTCATGACTTATACATGTTCCTATGACTATGAGATTATGCAACTCCCGAATACTGTAGGAACACCTTGTGTGCTATCAAACATCACAATGTAACTGGGTGATCATAAAGATGCTCTACAGGTGTCTCCGAAAGTATTCGTGGTGTTGGCATAGATCAAGATTAGGATTTGTCACTCCGAGTGTCGGAGAGGTATCTCTAGGCCCTCTCGGTAACACACATCACAACAAGCCTTGCAAGCAAAAAGACTAATGAGTTAGTCACGAGATGATGTGTTACGGAACGAGTAAAGAGACTTGCCAGTAACGAGATTGAACTAGGTATAGAGATACCGACGATCGAATCTCGGGCAAGTAACATACCAATGACAAAAGGAACAACGTATGTTGTTATGCGGTTTTGACCGATAAAAGATCTTCGTAGAATATGTAGGAGCCAATATGAACATCCAGGTTCCGCAATTGGTTATTAACCGGAGATGAGTCTCGGTCATGTCTACATAGTTCTCGAACCTGTAGGGTCCGCACGCTTAACGTTTGATGACGATCGATATTATGAGTTTATGAGTTTTGATGTACCGAAGGTAGTTCGGAGTCCCGGATGAGATCACGGACATGACGAGGAGTCTCGGAATGTCCGAGACATAAAGATTGATATATTGGACGACTATATTCGGACACCGGAAGTGTTCCGAAAAAGTTTCGGAATTAACGGGATTGCCGGAGGGGGTTACCGGAACCCCCTATGAAGGGGGATGGTCCATAGTGGGCCTTAAGGGAAAGAGAGAGGCAGCCCATAGGGCTGGCCGGCGCCCCACCTAGGGTTCCTAGTTGGACTAGGATTGGGGGGCGCCACCTCTCCCTCTTTTCCTTTCCCTCTCTTCCTTCTTTGGTGATTCCTACTAGGAATAGGATTGCAATCCTATTCCTAGTAGGATTGCACCTCTAGCCGCACCAAACAAGGGCCGGCCGGCCTCCCCCCTTGCTCCTTTATATACGGGGGCAGGGGGCACCCAAAGACACACAAGTTGAATTGTTCCAGCCGTGTGCGATGCCCCCCTCCACAGAAACACACCTCGGTCATACCGTCGCGGTGCTTAGGCGAAGCCCTGCGCCGGTGAATACATCATATCTGTCACCACGCCGTCGTGCTGACGAAACTCTCCCGTGAAGCTCAACTGGATCAAGAGCTCATGGGACGTCATCAAGCTGAACGTGTGCTGAACGCGGAGGTGCCGTACGTTCGGTGCTTGATCGGTTGAATCGTGAAGAAGTTCGACTACATCAACCGCGTCACTTGACCCTTCCGCTCCCGGTCTACGAGGGTACGTAGACACACTCTTCCCTATCGTTGCTATACATCTGGTAGATAGATCTTGCGTGATCGTAGGAAAATTTTAAAATACTACGTTCCCCAACAAAGCCCACGATCTGCGGAGTCGCAACTCCAAGGTGGGAAGACCCGAGTATTCTCGGAATCCCGTGCTCAAGATACTCCGAACTAAGGTAAGGCTAATCCAGCAAATCCTCCCGGCGTGCCGACACCCTGACAATAGCCGCGCGTATCTAGTCTCAGGCCACGACCGGATGGGCGATTCTACAGGTTTATATCAATCCTCGAGTTTCCTCGTGGTGACCCCGCAGAACCCCCGGTTTGGACCAACACTCATGAGGAGCACTGGCCCGGGGTTGTTGATTAAGAACTCGGGTTTGCAAGGCCCTATGCAAGTTTTATTAGTTATTAGGCGAATAGTACCAAAGTTGGGACTTGCTGGAAAAGACTTAGCACTTAACGGTTTATCAAGGGGGCCCCATAAACCCCAACCATGTGAGGAATGCATAATCAAGGAACATAACACCGGTTTATACGGTTCCTAGCGACATGAGTGGAACAAATCACCAAGCAAAAGGCTTAGCCTTCCACCCTTGCCAATATATAGATGATTTCATTTTAAGCATTTATATAGTGTGATATAACCCAACAAACTTCAACATGAAGCAAGCATCTTCAATCTTCACCTGCAACTAGCAATGCTATAAGAGGGGCTGAGCGAAGCCTACGTATAGCCAATCAATGGTTTGCATAGGTAGGGTGGTTAGACATGATCATGGTTACAAGTAGGAGGCTGACAAGAAAGACATGGGCATCGAGGCAAAACTATAGATCGAGACTTCTAGCAATAGGCAAAAATAGTAATGGTATCCAGGTTCGGTCATCTTGCTTGAAAAGTTGTCGTTCGGATCGTAAGAAGGGTCCTCGTTCACAAGCTCGGTGGTAACCTCGTGCTCGTACTCGTACTCGGTCTCAGCTTCCGGCTCTAAACAATACAACCACACAAGGCACGAATCAACAAGATGCAATGCGCACTCAAAAATGATGGATGCATGATGGATGCACTATGAGAGCACACGGAGCACGGAAAATAAACATTCAAGCAAAAGCTTCAAAACAAGATAACAATACGATATTATGAATCTACACGGAAAATCTATCAAGTTTCATATAAGACTTGCTGAAAACGGAGCTACGGGCTAAAAGTTATGCCCGAAACAAGAAACATGCACAAGCTGTAAAATACAGCAACATAGCAACTTCGGAGCACTAGATAAGTAAGCTACAACACTCAAACATCATGGCAAAGAGTAAGAATATAAACTAGACATATCCTACAGCAAATAAGTCCATTGGTGCACCCCCAAAGGAGCCACGGATCAATAGCAACAAGCTTGGACATATTGAACTTGACAACAAAATCCTGACAGCAGTAATTTATTGAAACTTTGGAGCAAAAGTTAAATATGCTACAGCCACTCAAATAAGCATGTGAGAGCATGTATGGAAAGCTAACAATATATACTACAAGGAACCATCACGAGTCACCCCAAAACTATCATGGATTGTCCTAGAACAGCAAGCAAACATGGCATCTGGAAATTACAGATTCCAGACTAGTGAAAATCCACTAAGTGTTAAAACAGCAGTTTCATCATGGCATCTATAAGAGCAAGTTTAAGTCACCTTGAAACTAAACATGGCAAGTGGTAAGCGCCACATCAAAGTACACATGATGGTGATTCCGAAACATACAAGCATGCATCATGGAGATAAACACAACGATAGCAATGCGCTCAACAAGATGAAATTTCATAACAAGTTAAACAACTAAACAGCCACATGGCACTTTGCAACGAGGTTAACCATGGCAAGAATAAATCTATCATGCAACCTAACACAAGCAACATGTAGAGCATGGCAAGACGAACTCGTGGACATGTCATTTGCATCAATCGGATAAACAAGCTAAAAGTTATCACCATGCAAAGGTGGCATAAAAACATCACTAACAACAGTTTATAACAGAATGCACTCTTGCAACAGATATTTAAGCATCTAGATGATCTCAAACATGCATGACACAATGGAATGAAACGTAGTGCTAGTCACCACGAACGTCTGGACATGTCATTTGCACAAAACGGATCATCACACAAAAAGTTATCATCATATGAAAATAGCATCAGACACACAATACAACAGGGACTAGATCTAGGGTTTGAAAACAGCCTCATATCTGGAAACGGGCCGCGGCAGAGAAGATTCGGCCCGCGGTGGCGGATCTGGGCCTGCGCCCAGGAGGCTGGAGGCGGGACCTGGAGCGGAGGCCTGCTCGGCTCGCTGGGAGGCCCGACCCTCCAGGCGCTGGCGGCGCGGCGAAGTGGCGTCGGACGGGAGAGGCTGGGCCTCGGCCCATGCGGAAGGGCGCGGTGGAGGCTGGCGGCCTGCGCGGGAGGAGCGGCCCGGGCCGGCGAAGCGACGCGGGATCGGGGCCTGCGGCTGCTGCGGCTCGGTGGAGGCGATCGTGCCCAAGCGGCGCTGCGATGGATCTGGCGATGCGGGAGCGGAGAGGGCGGTTGCTGCGGCTCGATCGCCTAGGCGCGGGAGGGCATTGCCCCTGGCGTGGCACGCTCGGATCTGGATCGGGGTTCGATTCCCCGATCGATCCCAGGGCGGCGGCGGTCGCTGGCTGCGGCTGGCCGGCCGGATTCGAGGAGGGAAACCAAGTGGCGGCCTGGATCTGGCCAGGCACGAAATTTGAGGGGAGGAGGGGCTAGAGGTAGGTGGAGGGGGTTAGGCTACCAAAATTGGCATGGGGGGAAGTTTATATAGGGTAGGTGCTAGGGTTTGAGGGTTTTGGGGGGGTTTTAGAGCCCTCCGATCGTGATCCGACGGATCCGATCGCGAGGGGAGTTAGGATGGGCCAAGAGGAGGGAAGTGGGCTGTTGGAGGGGTGTCTTGGACCTCAAAGTGGAGGCACTTTGTGCCCACGAGAATAACTGTTGGGGTAGCAAACGGACTCGAAACACGACGAGATTTGACAGGCGGGTTACACACACCAAAACGACAACACACGATAAGTCTCGCGCCAAACCGGTAACGTTACACGGCCAAACACCAAAGTAGGCCTACGGGACGCCACGGACACGTGAGGGAGCTCCGGAACGCGAAACAGACAACGGGAATGAACGCGTGGAACCGGATGCAAACAACAACACAAATGCAATGCGATGCACATGTCGACATGATATGAATGAATGCCACACACGCACACAACAAAACAACGAAAACCCGAAAGACAAAGAACCCGGAATGGAATAGAGGAAGCCAGAGATATATTATATGCCCAAAAGGGAAAGTATAACATCCGGGGCATTACAAACTCTCCTCTACTACAAAAAGATCTCGTCCCGAGATCTAGGACTGGAAAAAGGAGGGGTACTCGGAACGAAGATGATCTTCTCGTTCCCACGTAGCTTCTCGGTCGGTGTGATGTGACCACTTGACTTTCAAGAATTTGATGGACTTGTTGCGGGTCTTGCGCTCGGTTTCTTCGAGAATAGCAACGGGATGCTCTCGGTAGGACAAATCTTGTTGAAGATCAATCTCTTCAAACGGAATCATGCGTTCAGGTGCCTTGAAGCATTTGCGGAGTTGAGACACATGGAACACATCATGAACATTGGCGAAGTTGGAAGGGAGCTCGAGTTGATAGGCTAGATCGCCTCTTTTGCCAAGAATCTTGAAAGGCCCGACGTATCTAGGAGCAAGCTTTCCTTTGATACCGAATCTTTGGGTGCCTTTCATCGGAGACACACGGAGATAAACATGATCACCAATGTTGAAAGCCAAATCACGATGCTTGCCGTCATAGTAGCTCTTCTGACGCGACTGAGCGGCCTTGAGATTCTCACGTATGACTTTGCACATTTCTTCGGCTTTTGAGATCAAGTCATTGCCAAGAAGTTGACGTTCGCCTGTTTCAGACCAGTTGAGAGGTGTACGGCACTTTCTGCCATAGAGGATTTCAAACGGAGCTTTGCCTGCACTTGCTTGAAAGCTGTTGTTGTAAGAGAACTCGGCAAATGGAAGGCAATCTTCCCATTTCATGCCAAAAGATATGACACAGGCTCTGAGCATGTCTTCTAGAATCTGATTCACTCGCTCGACTTGACCACTAGTCTGAGGGTGAAAAGCAGTGCTGAACCTGATCTTAGTGCCCATGGCGGACTGAAAGGAGTCCTAGAACTTGGATGTGAACAAACTTCCACGGTCTGAGGAGATAACTTGAGGAATGCCGTGTAAGGACACAATTCTGGAAGTGTACAACTCTCCAAGTTGAGCTGCATTGATGGATTCTTTGACTGGAAGGAAGTGAGTGACTTTGGTAAGCTTGTCAATCACCACGAAGATAGAATCATTCCCTCTCTTGGACTTAGGAAAGCCAGTGACGAAATCCATTTCAATGTGGTCGAATTTCCACTCGGGAATAGGAAGAGGTTGGAGAAGACCGACTGGACGTTGATGTTCTGCTTTCACTCTTCTGCAAACATCACATTCGTTCATGAATTGGGCAATCTCCCTTTTCATGCGTGTCGACCAGTAAGATTGCTTGAGATCTTGGTACAACTTGGAACTGCCAGGATGAATGGAAAGGAGAGAATCTTGTGCTTCTTCCATTATGAGCTTCCTGAGATCACCTTTGGGAACAACGAGTCTGTCCTCGAAGAACAAGGTATCTCTCTCATCAACACGATAGCACTTGTATTTAGGAGTTCCCTTTGCAATACCATGTTTCACCTTCTGCACCATGGCATCACTGAGTTGGGCCTCACGGACCTGATCTTCCAAGGTAGGAGCAACTTGAAGATTTGCAAGAAAACCTTGCGGAACAACTTGGAGGTTGAGTTTCCTGAATGCTTCACAAAGCTCGGGATGGAACGGCTTGATAAGAAGGCTGTTGCAATATGCCTTTCTGCTCAAAGCATCTGCAATCACATTCGCCTTGCCAGGAGTGTATTCGATGCTGGGATCATACTCTTGGATCATTTCAACCCAACGAGTCTGGCGGAGGTTCAGATTCGGCTGTGTGAAGATGTACTTCATGCTCTTGAGATCGGTGAAGATGTCGACTTTTCTGCCCAACAACAGATGTCTCCATGTAATCAGAGCATGTACCACAACTGCTAGCTCGAGATCATGTGTGGGATAGTTCTTCTAACTTGGCTTCAGCTGACGAGAAGTGTATGCCACAATTCTCTTATCTTGCATAAGCACACCACCAAGTCCTTGAAGAGAAGCATCACAGAATACTTCATAGGGCTTGGATTCATCTGGAGGAGTAAGAACTGGAGAAGAGACGAGCTTTTCTTTGAGAGTTCTGAATGCCACTTCACACTCTAGAGACCAAAAGTATTTGACATTCTTCTGAAGCAAGTTGGAAAGAGGCTTGGCAATCTTGGAGAAGTTCTCAACGAACCTTCTGCAATAGCTGGCAAGACCCAGAAAACTTTGGAGTTGCTTGACGTTCTGAGGAGCTTCCCAGTTGACAATTGCTTCAACTTTCTCGGGATTAACCGCAATACCGTCAGCTGAGATGATATGGCCCAGGTACAAAACCTTATCGAGCCAAAACTCGCACTTGGAGAACTTGGCATATAACTTATGCTCACGGAGTCGATCAAGAACCAGACGTAAGTGCTTTTCGTGATCTTCTTCATTCTTGGAAAACACCAGAATATCATCCAGATACACAAGCACAAACTCGCCAGTATATGGGTTGAATATGTAGTGCATCATTCTCGAGAAGGTAGGAGGAGCATTGGCGAGACCAAAGGACATGACTGTATACTCGTATGAGCCGTAGCTCGTTCTGAAGGCAGTCTTGGGAATGTCTTTCTCGCGAATGCAAATTTGGTGATAGCCCATTCGGAGGTCGAGCTTAGAGAACACTTTAGCTCCCTTGAGCTGCTCGAACAGATCATTGATGTTGGGGAGCGGATACTTGTTCTTTATTGTCTTCTTGTTCAATGGCCGGTAATCGACGCAGAGGCGCTCCGTGCCATCTTTCTTCTTGACAAATAAGACACCACAGCCCCAAGGAGACGTACTAGGCCTGATGAGACCCATACGCTCCTGTTCATCAAGCTGCTTCTTCAATTCCTTCAATTCTTTAGGGGAGATCTTGTACGGACGTCGGCATGTTGGCTCAGTACCCGGCTCGAGTTCAATGACGAATTCCACCTGACGGTGTGGAGGCATGCCTGGAAGTTCTTCAGGAAAGACGTCTTGATATTCGTTTACCACCAGAATTTGAGAGATGGCATTAATTTCGCCCTTATCACTTAGAGAGAAAAGCCTGATAGTGTTATCCCTGGCGGCGAAGATAATCACATCATCATCGGAATGAGTAATCTTGACTTCCTTCTGTGCACAATCAATTTGAGCATCATGCTGAGAAAGCTAGTCCATCCCGAGGATGAGGTCGATGTCGGAATTACCAAGAACCACCGGATTAGCCAGAAATCGATAATCACCCATGCGAATAGATACATTCGGAGCATACAAGCTAGAATGCATCTGCTTTGCCGGAGAAGAAATTGCCAATTGCCTTGGTAAAGCTGTTGTGATCACACTATGCTTGGATGCAAATGGGTATGCCATGAAATAATGTGAAGCACCCGAATCAAATAACACTTTTGCAGGAAAAGAGTTCACTGGAAGGTTACCCAAAATGACATCAGAAGAATTCTCCGCTTGCGCTGCATTCATCAGATTGACCCTTGCTGCCTTTGGATCATGCTTGACCATAGCGGTACCGACAGGAGGAGGAGGCGGAAGGCGCCTTGGGTTGTTGCACTTGTTGGAATAATGACCCTTCTGGCCACACTTGTAGCAAGTCACCTCAGAAAGTTGACGAGTAGGAGGAGCACTTAGTCTTGGAACTTGGAACTGCTGCTTGGACTGCTTGTTGGAGTTGGATGGGTGGGAGAAACCACGACTACCAGCATTCTTGTTGTTGTTGGAGTTGTTGGAGTTGTTGTAAGGAGCTCGAATCACTGGAGGAGGAGGAAGCCAAAAAATTTGTTGTTTCGCAGCCAACTGAGACGATGAGGAAGAGTGAACGGCATCTCGAATCCTCTTTTTGGAAGCCTCCATCTTGAGTTGAGCTGCCTCTTGTTTCAAAGCCATGTTATAGAATTTGTCGAATTCATCGGGCTCGAACAAGGTGAGAGCAAGTTGAAGTTCATCCTTGAGACCACCACGAAACTGGTAGATTTTGCTCTTGGCATCAGGAATGTCTTGCTTAGCATAGCGGGCGAGGTTTTGGAACTTGACATTATACTGGTAGACAGTCATAGAGCCCTGCTTCAGGTTGCGGAATTGCTCACGCATACCCTCGATGACACTTGTTGGAATATGGTGAGAGCGAAAGTCCTTGCAGAAATCCTCCCAAGAGATCACACGACCTGGTTTGGAGTCTTTGTACTGCTGCCACCAGTCAGCTGCTTGGTCTTTGAGTTGGAAGGCTGCAAACTTCACATAATCCTCTTCTCTTACGTTACTGCACTCAAAATGCTTCTTGATATCGGTTAACCAATCTTCAGCATCAAGAGGGTCGACACAGTAACTGAAAGCTTTTGGATTATTGGCCAAGAACTGGTTGAGAGTAGCATGGTGCTGCTGGTTGAAGAAATTTCCTTGATTCCCTGGAACACCCTGATTAGCTTGATTAGCTTGCATCTGCTGCATCATCTGCATCAACAACTGGGTGTTCTGATTTGTAGTCTGCATAATCGCTCTCCAAGCCTCAGACGGAGGAGGAGGGGAAGGAGGACGATCTGGAACCTCTTCACCCTCTGGGTTAGCGTTGGGAACTCGTTTCGGAGCCATCCTAAAAGAGATGACCACGAATCAGCAATTGATTGAAAGAAGATAAAGCTGAATCAATGGAATGAATTGCAACAAGTCTTCACAATAATCATTCGAACAAGAGGAACGAATGAAATTCTCAGTTAAATGATAACATCAATCTTCACGAGAAGCCACATAGGGGACAAAAGGTAAAATAAAAACAACAAGGTACGGATGGAAACAAACACAAGATAGGAGCTTCGTTCTAACATCTTTGTGCTGTAAGCTCATGAACGCGTTACGAAAGGGTTTTGCAATCCCCAGATCAGCATAGCCAAGGACCCTTTAAGATGCAACTCCCGATCGGAACATCGGTCATAATACCACTTCACTCAATGTAGAACCCCGAACTCACTAACCTGCATTCGTTGGAAGAATGCCTACGATCTACTGGATAAAACCCACCTATTAATTTCCGAAAGATTCCAGTTATGTAATCAGGTGTTGGGGATACAAGGGAAGCACCGCGCAATCAACTCTAAACCTACATCCAGCTGTATCCATCCTTCAACACATAACCAGTCTTTCTCGGAAACTGTCTACATCGGACCTTCGAAAAGCATCCACTATAACAAGTTATGGCAATACTCCCGAACTACCTCCCGAGTATTGGGTGATGTCGGGGTTATCTTGCCACTAACCGTATAGGAGAGATTTTCGATGTCGCCGTCTTAAGTATTTAGTACTGCCGCGATATGCTTGTGACGACAATACCCCAAAGCTCAACTCCCCGGGACACGGCCACAACCCCTAATGTCAGGAGGCATCAAGAACAATATTCTCGTCACAAGAACATCGAAACAATCCCAGAATACTCGCGAGATTCCTAAAAAAATTGGTGCAATTTTTGAAGATAGAAGAGACAAGAGTAGTCGTCAGGAGTCCTCACCAGAGAGAAAGGGGATGAGAAGCAAAGAAATCCTACCCTCCGATATAATTATAGGACTCAAAATATTTTTCAGTGTGTGTCTAGACTCGACCGTCAACGATTCGATCAATCAGTGGGGGCTCCTAGGTCGGAGAAGGCTCTGATACCAACTTGTAATGCCCAGGATGGGACTATATCTCCTACGTGTCGAGGCACGACTTAGAGACATAACCCCATGCTGGAATGATCGCAAGTCTGGTATCTTTGCACAACTCATGTAAAAGATGGGGATGGAAAACATAAAATAGCTGGCTTACACTCGCCACGTCACACAAATACATTACATATCCAAATCATCATTCAATAAAACATCACAGCCCTCTAAGGGTAAAATCCAAATGACAAGATACCAAACATAATTTAAATCCACAGGTCGGATCGAATCCTAGTAGAAGTCTCCACTACTGATCATCAGGATAACGAACATAGTATCGACTACGCTCCTCGTCATACTCCCAGTCTAGCTCGATGCCATCACCTGGATAACTCACCATCGGACCTGCATCTGGTGTGGTGAAGTATCTGTGAGCCACAGAGGACTCAGCAATCCCGTTCCCGGGTAACATGACTATTTAAGCCTTGGGAGAGGATAAGGCTGAAGAAAAGAATAAGTGTCTGCAGCAGCAACTAGCACTAGCTTACGTGAAAGAGTGCAAGAAGAGAAGTGCCTCGGTCGAGAGATGATCACGAAGTGATCCTAGCTAAAGCTCAACAATCATAACCCCACCGTGTTCAACTCCCGAATCCCTATTCGGAAATTGACAGTCACGGTACACACGCTGGTAGTGTATTAGAACAATGTGTCAAGTTTTCTACAACCGGATATTAACAAGCTCCCATCTGCCACATAACCGCGGGCATGGCTTTCGAAAGTTCATAACCCTGCAGGGGTGTTCCAACTTGGCCCATGACAAGCCCACGATCCGCGGAGTCGCAACTCCAAGGTGGGAAGACCCGAGTATTCTCGGAATCCCGTGGTCAAGATACTCCGAACTAAGGTAAGGCTAATCCAGCAAATCCTCCCGGCGTGCCGACACCCTGACAATAGCCGCGCGTATCTAGTCTCAGGCCACGACCGGATGGGCGATTCTACAGGTTTATATCAATCCTCGAGTTTCCTCGTGGTGACCCTGCAGAACCCCCGGTTTGGACCAACACTCATGAGGAGCACTGGCCCGGGGTTGTTGATTAAGAACTCGGGTTTGCAAGGCCCTATGCAAGTTTTATTAGTTATTAGGCGAATAGTACCAAAGTTGGGACTTGCTGGAAAAGACTTAGCACTTAGCGGTTTATCAAGGGGGCCCCATAAACCCCAACCGTGTGAGGAATGCATAATCAAGGAACCTAACACCGGTTTATACGGTTCCTAGCGGCATGAGTGGAACAAATCACCAAGCAAAAGGCTTAGCCTTCCACCCTTGCCAATATATAGATGATTTCATTTTAAGCATTTATATAGTGTGATATAACCCAACAAACTTCAACATGAAGCAAGCATCTTCAATCTTCACCTGCAACTAGCAATGCTATAAGAGGGGCTGAGCGAAGCCTACGTATAGCCAATCAATGGTTTGCATAGGTAGGGTGGTTAGACATGATCATGGTTACAAGTAGGAGGCTGACAAGAAAGACATGGGCATCGAGGCAAAACTATAGATCGAGACTTCTAGCAATAGGCAAAAATAGTAATGGTATCCAGGTTCGGTCATCTTGCCTGAAAAGTTGTCGTTCGGATCGTAAGAAGGGTCCTCGTTCACAAGCTCGGTGGTAACCTCGTGCTCGTACTCGTACTCGGTCTCAGCTTCCGGCTCTAAACAATACAACCACACAAGGCACGAATCAACAAGATGCAATGCGCACTCAAAAATGATGGATGCATGATGGATGCACTATGAGAGCACACGGAGCACGGAAAATAAACATTCAAGCAAAAGCTTCAAAACAAGATAACAATACGATATTATGAATCTACACGGAAAATCTATCAAGTTTCATATAAGACTTGCTGAAAACGGAGCTACGGGCTAAAAGTTATGCCCGAAACAAGAAACATGCACAAGCTGTAAAATACAGCAACATAGCAACTTCGGAGCACTAGATAAGTAAGCTACAACACTCAAACATCATGGCAAAGAGTAAGAATATAAACTAGACATATCCTACATCAAATAAGTCCATTGGTGCACCCCCAAAGGAGCCACGGATCAATAGCAACAAGCTTGGACATATTGAACTTGACAACAAAATCCTGACAGCAGTAATTTATTGAAACTTTGGAGCAAAAGTTAAATATGCTACAGCCACTCAAATAAGCATGTGAGAGCATGAATGGAAAGCCAATAATATATACTACAAGGAACCATCACGAGTCACCCCAAAACTATCATGGATTGTCCTAGAACAGCAAGCAAACATGGCATCTGGAAATTACAGATTCCAGACTTAGTGAAAATCCACTAAGTGTTAAAACAGCAGTTTCATCATGGCATCTATAAGAGCAAGTTTAAGTCACCTCGAAACTAAACATGGAAAGTGTTAAGCGCCACATCAAAGTACACATGATGGTGATTCCGAAACATACAAGCATGCATCATGGAGATAAACACAACGATAGCAATGAGCTCAATAAGATGAAATTTCATAACAAGTTAAACAACTAAACAACCACATGGCACTTTGCAACGAGGTTAACCATGGCAAGAATAAATCTATCATGCAACCTAACACAAGCAACATGTAGAGCATGGCAAGACGAACACGTGGACATGTCATTTGCATCAATCGGATAAACGAGCTAAAAGTTATCACTATGCAAAGGTGGCATAAAAACATCACTAACAACAGTTTATAACGGAATGCACTCTTGCAACAGATATTTAAGCATCTAGATGATCTCAAACATGCATGGCACAATGGAATGAAACGTAGTGCTAGTCACCACGAACGTTTGGACATGTCATTTGCACAAAACGGATCATCACACAAAAAGTTATCATCATATGAAAATAGCATCAGACACACAATACAACAGGGACTAGATCTAGGGTTTGAAAACAACCTCAGATCTGGAAACGGGCCGCGGCGGAGAAGATTCGGCCCGCGGTGGCGGATCTGGGCCTGCGCCTAGGAGGCTGGAGGCGGGACCTGGAGCGGAGGCATGCTCGGCTCGCTGGGAGGCCCGACCCTCCAGGCGCTGGCGGTGCGGCGAAGTGGCGTCGGACGGGAGAGGCTGGGCCTCAGCCCACGCGGAAGGGCGCGGTGGAGGCTGGCGGCCTGCGCGGGAGGAGCGGCTCGGGCCGGCGAAGCGACGCGGGATCGGGGCCTGCAGCTTGTAATGCCCCGGATGTAATACTTTCCCTTTTGGGTATATAATAAATCTCCGGCTTCATCTATTTCCATTTCGGGTTCTTTGTCTTTCGGGCTTTCGTCGTTTTGTTGTGTGAGTGTGTGGCATTCATTCATATCATGTAGACATGTGCATTGCATTGCATCTGTGTTGTGGGTGGCATCCGGTTCGTGGCGTTTCTTCCCGTTGTCCGTTTCGCGTTCCGGAGCTCCCTCACGTGTCCGTGACGTCCCGTAGGCCTACTTTGTTGTTCGGGCGTTTTTCGTTACCGGTGTGCCGCGAGGTTGTGTTGTGTGTTGTTGTTTTGTTGTGTGCAACCCGCCTCTCAAATCTCGTCTCGTTTGGACTCCGTTGACTTTTCCCTCCGTTGCCCGTGTGGGTCCGAAGTGCCCTTACTTCGTGTCCCGGAAATACCCCTGCTGCAGTCTTTTATCTCCGTCTGGTCCTTTTAAATCATCCCCGCGATCGGATCCGTTGGATCAGATCGGAGGGCTCCTAAACAACCCTAGTCTCCAAACCCTAGTCTAAAAACTGCTATATATAGACCCCTAGTCTATTTGGCAAGTCCCCTTCTTCTTCCTCCTTCCCTCTATCTTTTTTTTCTTTTCTTTTATTTCAGATCTCCAGATCCAAAAATCCTCTCAGATCCCGAGGGGATCCATCGGATCCTTCCAGCCGCACCGCGCCGGGATCCCCTCGAGAAGCCGGGTCAACGCTTCAGCGGCTCCCTCGATCGCTGGAGTTTTCCTTCGCGCGCCAGGGTCGATCCAGCCGGGCCCAGGTCTTCCTCCGCCGCATCGACCACGCCGGGTCGATCGCTCGGCCTGGCCAGGGGGGGGACCAGATCCCCGTCGGCCCGTGCTCCTTGGCCGACCGGGCCGTACGCCGCGGGCGCCAGGCGCCTTCGCCACCTCCCCGCGAACGGGCCGGCCACCCCGGCCCAGCATCGCCGCCCAGCCTCCCGCCTCTGCCTCGCGCCGCCAGCTCCGCAGGCCGGGCCGTGCCGCGCCACCGCCCCGCGCTCGGGCTGCGCCTCGGTGGGCCGCCGCCCAGCCGCCGCGCCACCGCCCCGCAACGCCTCCCCGGGCCTCCCTCTCCGCCGACTGGGCCGCACAGTGCCGCCGCCACGGGCCCGTCACTGTTCATCCTCAGATCCAGATCCCTGAGGTTGTTTTTTTTTCCCCTAAGCCCCTGTTTTCCTGATCTGAAATGCTAACTTTGCACTGCTGTAACTTTCTCTGTGATGCTCCGTTTTGCGCGTGTAGCATGTCCAGATGTTCGTGGAGATGCCCTCTACGTTTTACCTGTTGTAGTCATGCATGTTAGATGTCATCTTGACACTTGTTTTGCTGTTGCAAGAGTGCATCATGATATAAACTGCTGCTATGTGTTATTTTCATGCCACCTTTGACATGTGATATCTTTTAGCTCGTTTGTCCAAACGATGCAAATGACATGTCCACGTGTTCGTCTCGTCACGAACTACGTGTTGTGTGTGATAGGTTGCATGGTAGATTTATTGTTTCCTTGTTATCATCGTTGAAAGATACCATGTTCACATGTTGTGTTTTCACTTGTTATGAAATGCCATCTTGTTGAGCTCGTTGTAATCGGTGTGTTCACCACAATGATGCATGCTTGTGTGTTTCGGGATCACCTTCATATGTATTTTGATGAGGTGCTTACCCTTTGCCATGTTTAGTTTCGAGGTGTCTTAAACATGCTCTTTTGTGTGCTATGATGATATTGCTGTTTTAGGACTTAGTGAAATTTCACTAAGTCTGAAATCTGTAACGTTCCGATGCCATGTTCGTGTGATGTTGTAGGACAAAGCATGATAGTTTTGGGGTGGATTTTGTTTGTTCCTTGAAGTATATATTGTTGTCTTTCCATCCATGTCCTCACATGTCCATTTGAGTGGCTGTAGCATGTTTATCTTTTGCTCCAAACTTTCAATAAAATTCTGCTGCCAGAATTTTATTTCAAAGTTCAATATGTCCAAGATCATTGCTATTGATCCGTGACTCCGTTTGGGGTGCACTTTGGACCTAGTTGCTGTACTTTATATCTAGTTTGTGTTCAAGTCCTTTGCCATGCTTTTTGGGTGCTGTAGATTAATTATTTTGAGCTCCCAAGATGCTATGTTGCTGTAATTTGCAGTTTTCGCTCAAATCTTGTTTCGGGCATAACTTTTAGCCCGTAACTCCGATTTCAGTGATTCTTATATCAAACTTGGGTGATTTTCTGTGTAGATTAATAATATCAGGTTGTTATCTTGTTTTGAGGTGTTTTGCTTGAGTGATGTTTTCCGTGCTCCATGTGCATCTTTAGTGCATCCATCATGCATACATGTTTTTCGAGTGCGCATTGCATCGTGTTGATTGGTGCTTGGTGTGTTTGTCTTGTTTAGAGCCGGAAGTTGAGCACGATTTTTCCAATGAGGTTGAGCACGAGGTTTCCAACGAGTTTGAGCACGAGGACCCTTCTTTCGATCCGAACGTCTTCTCTTCAGGCAAGATGACCGAACCCCGATAACATTACTATCTTTGCCTATTGCTAGTAGTCTCGATCTATAGTTTTGCCTCGATGCCCATGTTCTTCTTGTCAGCCTCCTACTTGTAACCAATTGCCATGTTTAACCAACCCTACCTATGCAAACCGTTGCTTGGCTAAGTACGCTTCGCTCAGCCCTTCTTATAGCGTTGCTAGTTGCAGGTGAAGTGAAGATGCTTGCTCCATGTTGAAGTTTGGTTGGGTTATATCACACTATATAAATGCTTAAACTGAAATCATCTATATATTGGCAAGGGTGGAAGGCTAAGCCTTTTTCTTGGTGTTTTGTTCCACTCATGCCGTTAGGATCCGTATAAGCCGGTTTTATGTTCCTTGATTATGCGTTCCTAACACGGTTGGGGTGTATGGGACCCCCTCGATAAACCGCTAAGTGCTAAGTCTTTTCCAGCAAATCCCAACATTGGTACTATTTTGCCTAATAACAAACTAAACATGCATAGGGATTAATTAACCATCTTTCTTAATCAACAACCCCGGGCCAGTGCTCCACATGAGTGTTGGTCCGAAACGGGGGTCCTGCAGGGCCGCCTTGGGGCAACCCGAGGTATCTGGCATACACCTGTAGCATCGCCCATCCGGTCGTGTCCTGAGACCTAGATACGCGCGGCTACGATCAGGGTGTCGACACGCCGGGAGGATTTGCTGGATTAGCCTTACCTTAGCTCGGTATATCTTGAGCACGGGATTCCGAGGATACTCGGGTCTTCCCACTTTGGAGTTGCGACTCCGCGGATCGTGGGCTTGTAATGGGTCAAGTTGGAACACCCCTGCAGGGTTTTGAACTTTCGAAAGCCGTGCCCGCGGTTATGTGGCAGATGGGAGCTTGTTAATTCCGGTTGTAGATAACTTGACACAATGATACTAATACACTACCAGCGTGTGTTCCGTGACTGTCAATTTCCGAATAGGGATTCGGGAGTTGAACACGGAGGGGTTATGTTTGTGAGCTTGTAGCTAGGATCACTTCGTGATCACTTCTCGCCGATGCCTTCTCTTCTCGCTCTCACTTGCGTAAGATAGATGCTAGTTGCTGCTGCAGACTTGTTCTTTCTTCAGCCTTTCCCTCACCTAAAGGCTTTGATAGTTCTGCTACCCGGGAACGGGATTGCTGAGTCCTCTGTGGCTCACAGTTACTTCACACACCAGATGCAGGTCCAGCTATGAGCTATCCAGGTGATGGCACCGAGCTGGATTGGGAGTACGACGAGGAGCGTAGTCGTTACTACGTGCGCTACCCGGACGATCAGTAGTGGAGTCTCTTACTAGGATTCGATCCGCCTGTGGTTGCTTTATTTATCTGAGTTTGGTACTTTGACATTTGGCTTTTGCCCTTAGAGGGTTGTAGTGCTCTTATTGTATGATGTTTGAGACTTGTACTGTTATTCTGTGACGTGGCGATTGTAAGCCAACTATTTTTCAGTTTACTATCCCTCTTTTACATGAGTTGTGCAAAGATTACCAAACTTGAGATCATTCTAGGATGGACTTATGCCTTTAAGTCGTGCCTCGACACGTAGGAGGTATAATTCCATCCTGGGCATTACAAGTTGGTATTCAGAGCCTTCTCCGACCTAGGAGCCCCCACTGTTTGATCGAACCGTTGATGGTTGAGTCTAGGCACACACTGAAAAACTTTTTGAGTCCTATATTATATCGGAGAGTAGGATTTCTTGCTTCTCATCCCCTTTCTCTCTGGTGAGGACTCCTGACGTCTACTCTTGTCTCTCCTATTTTCAAAATTTGCACAAAATTTTTTTTAGGAATCCCGCGAGTATTCTGGGATTGTTTCGATGTTCTTGTGACAAGGATATTGTTCCCGATGCCTCCTGTTACCGAGGAGTTGAGCTTCGGGGTATCATTGTAACAAGCATATCGCGACAGTACTAAATACTTAAGACGGCCGACATCGAAAATCTCCCCTATACGGCCAGTGGCAAGATAACCCCGACATCACCCAGTACTGGGGAGGTAGTTCGGGAGTATTGCCATAGCTTGTTATAGTGGATGCTTTTCGAAGGTCCGAGGTACACAGTTTCCGAGAAAGACTGGTTATGTGTTGAAGGATGGATACACCTGGATGTAGGTTAGAGTTGATTGCGCGGTGCTTCCCGTGTATCCCCAACACCTGATTGCATAACTGGAATCTTTCGGAAATCTGTAGGTGGGTTTTATCCAGTAGATCGTAGGCATTCTTCCAACGAATGCAGGTTAGTGAGTTCGGGGTTCGACATTGAGTGAAGGGGTTATATGACCGAGGTTACTATCAGGAGTTGCATCTTAAAGGGTCCTTGGCTATGCTGATCCGGGGATTGCAAAACCTTTTCGTAACGCGTTCATATGCTTTCAGCACAAAGATGTTAGAACGAAACTCCTTTCTTGTGTTTGTTCCTTTCCGTACCTTGTTGTTTTTATTATTTTATCCTTTTGATCCCTATGTGGCTTCTCGTGAAGACTGATGTTATCAATTAACTGAGAAATTCATTCGTTCCTCTTGTTCGGATGATTTCATTCGTTCTTATTGTTCGAATGATTATTGTGAAGACTTGTTGCAATTCATTCCATTGATTCCGCTTATTCCTTTTGTCAATCAATTGCTGATTCGTGGTCATCTCTTACAGGATGGCTCCGAAAAAGGTTCCGAATGCCAACCCAGAGGTGGAAGAGGTTCCAGAGCATCCTCCTTCACCTCCTCCTCCGCCTGAGGCTTGGAGAGCAATTATGCAGACTACTGCTCAGAACACTCAGTTGATGATGCAGATGATGCAATCTAATCAAGCTAATCAAGCTAATCAGGGCGTTCCAATGAACCAAGGCAACTTCTTCCAGCAGCACCATGCTACCCTCAACCAGTTCTTGGCCAACAATCCTAAAGCTTTCAGTTACTGTGTCGACCCTCTTGATGCTGAAGATTGGCTGACCGATATCAAGAAGCATTTTGAGTGCAGTAACGTGAAAGAAGATGACTATGTGAAGTTTGCAGCCTTCCAACTGAAAGATCAAGCAGCTGATTGGTGGCAGCAGTACAAAGACTCAAGGCCGGGTCAAGTGATCTCATGGGAGAATTTCTGCAAGGATTTCCGCTCGCATCACATTCCTACAAGTGTTATCGAGGGTATGCGTGAGCAATTCCGCAACCTCAAGCAGGGCTCCATGTCAGTCTATCAGTATAATGTCAAGTTCCAAAACCTCGCTCGATATGCAAAGCAAGACATTCCTGATGCAAAGAGCAAAATCTATCAGTTCCGTGGAGGTCTCAAAGATGAACTTCAGCTTGCTCTCACCTTGTTCGAGCCAGACGAATTCGATAAGTTCTATAATATGGCTTTGAAACAAGAAGCAGCTCAGCTTAAGATGGAGGCTTCTAAGAAGAGAATTCGAGATGCTGTTCACTCTACCTCATCGTCTCAGTTGGCTGCGAAACAACAGAAATTCTGGCTTCCTCCTCCTCCAATGATTCGAGCTCCATACAACAACTCCAGCAACTTCAACAACTCCAACAACAAGAACTCTAGTGGCCGTGGTTTCTCCCACCCACCCAACCCAAGCAACCAGTCGAAGAAGCAGTTTCAGTCTCAAGGCTTCAAGTCCAGTGGCTCTCATTTCCGTCCTCTCTCTGAGGTGGTGTGCAACAAGTGTGGCCAGAAGGGTCACTATGCCAACAGATGTCCGAATCCGAAGCGTCTTCCTCCTCCACCACCTGTGGGTACCGCTATGGTCAAGCATGATCCAAAGGCTGCAAGGGTCAATCTGATGAATGCAGCACAAGCGGAGGCTTCTTCTGATGTCATTCTGGGTAACCTTCCAGTGAACTCTTTTCCAGCTAAAGTGTTATTTGATTCGGGTGCTTCTTGCTCTTTCATGTCATATCCATTTGCATCCAAGCACGATTTTGTCACCAAAAATCTGCCAAGGGAGTTAACAGTTATTTCTCCGGGAAGACGAATGCACTCCACTGTCTATGCTCCGGATGTTTCTATTCGCATGGGTGATTATCGATTTTTGGCTTCTCCGGTGATTCTTGGGCATTCTGACATCGACCTCATTCTCGGAATGGATTGGCTTTCTCAGCACGATGCTCACATTGATTGTGCTCAAAAGGAAGTCAAGTTGACTCATTCTGATGAAGATGTGATTATCTTCGCCTCCAGGGATAATACTATTCGGCTTTTCTCTCTTAATGATAAGGGTGAAATTAATGCCATAGAGCAAATTCCAGTGGTGAATGAATATCAAGACGTCTTTCCAGAAGAACTTCCAGGCATGCCTCCACACCGTCAGGTGGAGTTTGTCATTGAACTCGAGCCGGGCACCGAACCTGTTTGTCGGCGTCCATACAAGCTCTCTTCAGATGAATTGAAGGAATTGAAGAAACAGTTGGATGAACAGGAGCGTATGGGTCTCATCAGACCGAGTACATCTCCGTGGGGCTGTGGTGTCTTATTTGTCAAGAAGAAAGATGGCACGGAGCGTCTCTGTGTTGACTACCGGCCACTGAACAAGAAGACGATTAAGAACAAGTATCCGCTCCCCAACATCAATGAACTCTTTGAGCAGCTCAAAGGAGCTAAAGTATTCTCTAAGCTTGACCTCCGAATGGGCTATCATCAAATTCGCATTCGCGAGGAAGACATTCCCAAGACGGCCTTCAGAACAAGCTACGGTTCATACGAGTATACCGTCATGTCCTTCGGTCTCGCCAATGCTCCTCCTACCTTCTCAAGGATGATGCATTACATCTTCAACCCCTATACTGGCGAGTTTGTGCTTGTGTATCTGGATGATATTCTGGTGTTTTCCAAGAATGAAGAAGATCACGAAAAGCACTTGCGTCTGGTTCTTGATCGACTCCGAGAGCATAAATTCTATGCCAAGTTCTCAAAGTGCGAGTTTTGGCTCGATAAGGTTTTGTACCTGGGCCACATTATCTCAGCTGACGGTATTGCGGTTAATCCCGAGAAAGTTGAAGCAATTGTCAACTGGGAAGCTCCTCAGAACGTCAAGCAGCTCCGCAGTTTTCTGGGTCTTGCCAGCTATTGCAGAAGGTTTGTGGAGAACTTCTCCAAGATTGCCAAGCCTCTTTCCAACCTCCTTCAGAAGAATGTCAAATACTTTTGGTCTCCTGAATGTGAAGTGGCTTTCAAAACCCTCAAAGAGAAGCTTGTCTCAGCTCCAGTTCTGATTCCTCCAGATGAATCCAAGCCCTATGAAGTGTTCTGTGACGCTTCTCTTCAAGGCCTTGGTGGTGTGCTTATGCAAGAGAAGAGAATTGTGGCATACACTTCACGTCAGCTCAAGCCAGCTGAGAAGAACTATCCCACACATGATCTCGAGCTAGCAGCTGTGGTACATGCTCTGATTACGTGGAGACATCTGTTGTTGGGCAGAAAGGTCGACATCTTCACTGATCACAAGAGCTTGAAGTACATCTTCACGCAGCCGCATCTGAACCTCCGCCAGACTCGTTGGGTCGAGATGATCCAAGAGTACAACCCCAGCATTGAGTACACTCCAGGCAAGGCGAATGTGATTGCAGATGCTTTGAGCAGAAAGGCATATTGCAACAGCCTTCTTATCAAGCCACACCAGCCTGAGCTTTGTGAAGCTTTCAGGAAGCTCAACCTTCAGGTTGTTCCGCAGGGTTTTCTTGCTAATCTCCAAATTGCTCCTACCTTGGAAGATCAAGTCCGTGAGGCCCAGCTCAGCGATACCATGGTGAAGAAGGTGAAACATGGGATTGCAAAGGGCACTCCAAAATATAAGTGCTTCCGTGTTGATGAGAGAGATACCTTGTTCTTCGAGGACAGACTCGTTGTTCCCAAAGGTGATCTCAGGAAGCTCATAATGGAAGAAGCTCATGACTCTCTCCTTTCCATTCATCCTGGCAGTTCCAAGATGTATCAAGACCTCAAGCAATCTTACTGGTGGACACGCATGAAAAGGGAGATTGCCCAATTCGTGAATGAATGTGATGTATGCAGAAGAGTGAAAGCAGAACATCAACGTCCAGCCGGTCTACTCCAACCTCTTCCTATTCCTGAGTGGAAGTTCGACCACATTGAAATGGACTTCGTCACTGGTTTTCCTAAATCCAAGCGAGGCAATGATGCTATCTTTGTGGTGATTGACAAGCTTACCAAAGTTGCTCACTTTCTTCCAGTCAAAGAATCAATCAATACAGCTCAACTTGCAGAGCTGTACACTTCCAGAATTGTGTCCCTACATGGCATTCCTCAAGTGATATCCTCAGACCGTGGCAGCTTGTTCACATCAAAGTTCTGGGACTCCTTTCAGTCCGCCATGGGCACGAAGATCAGGTTCAGCACTGCCTTTCACCCTCAGACTAGTGGTCAAGTCGAGCGTGTGAATCAGATCCTTGAAGATATGCTCAGAGCCTGTGTCATCTCATTCGGCATGAAATGGGAAGACTGTCTTCCATTTGCAGAATTCTCTTACAACAACAGCTTTCAAGCAAGTGCAGGCAAAGCACCGTTTGAAATTCTCTATGGCAGAAAGTGCCGTACCCCTCTCAACTGGTCTGAAACAGGTGAACGCCAACTTCTTGGCAAGGATTTGATCTCTGAAGCCGAAGAAATGTGCAAAGTCATACGTGAGAACCTCAAGGCCGCTCAGTCGCGTCAGAAGAGCTACTATGACGGAAAGCATCGTGATTTGGCATTCGACATCGGTGATCATGTCTATCTCCGAGTTTCTCCGATGAAAGGAACCCAGAGATTCGGTATCAAAGGAAAGCTTGCTCCTAGATACGTCGGGCCTTTCAAAATTCTTGGCAAAAGAGGCGATCTAGCCTATCAGCTCGAGCTCCCTTCCAACTTTGCAAATGTTCATGATGTCTTCCATGTGTCTCAGCTTCGCAAATGCTTCAAGGCACCTGAGCGCATGATTTCGTTTGAGGAGATTGATCTTCAACAAGACCTTTCCTACCGAGAGCATCCAGTTGCAATTCTCGAAGAAACCGAACGCAAGACTCGCAACAAGTCCATCAAGTTTCTGAAAGTCAAGTGGTCACATCACACAGACCGAGAAGCTACCTGGGAACGAGAAGATCATCTTCGTTCCGAGTACCCTTCCTTTTTCCAGTCCTAGATCTCGGGACGAGATCTTTTTGTAGTAGAGGAGAGTTTGTAATGCCCCGGATGTAATACTTTCCCTTTTGGGTATATAATAAATCTCCGGCTTCATCTATTTCCATTTCGGGTTCTTTGTCTTTCGGGCTTTCGTCGTTTTGTTGTGTGAGTGTGTGGCATTCATTCATATCATGTAGACATGTGCATTGCATTGCATCTGTGTTGTGGGTTGCATCCGGTTCGTGGCGTTTCTTCCCGTTGTCTGTTTCGCGTTCCGGAGCTCCCTCACGTGTCCGTGACGTCCCGTAGGCCTACTTCGTTGTTCGGGCGTTTTTCGTTACCGGTGTGCCGCGAGGTTGTGTTGTGTGTTGTTGTTTTGTTGTGTGCAACCCGCCTCTCAAATCTCGTCTCGTTTGGACTCCGTTGACTTTTCCCTCCGTTGCCCGTGTGGGTCCGAAGTGCCCTTACTTCGTGTCCCGGAAATACCCCTGCTGCAGTCTTTTATCTCCGTCTGGTCCTTTTAAATCATCCCCGCGATCGGAACCGTTGGATCAGATCGGAGGGCTCCTAAACAACCCTAGTCTCCAAACCCTAGTCTAAAAACTGCTAAATATAGACCCCTAGTCTATTTGGCAAGTCCCCTTCTTCTTCCTCCTTCCCTCTATCTTTTTTTTCTTTTCTTTTATTTCAGATCTCCAGATCCAAAAATCCTCTCAGATCCCGAGGGGATCCATCGGATCCTTCCAGCCGCACCGCGCCGGGATCCCCTCGAGAAGCCGGGTCAACGCTTCAGCGGCTCCCTCGATCGCTGGAGTTTTCCTTCGCGCGCCAGGGTCGATCCAGCCGGGCCCAGGTCTTCCTCCGCCGCATCGACCGCGCCGGGTCGATCGCTCGGCCTGGCCAGGGGGGGGACCAGATCCCCGTCGGCCCGTGCTCCTTGGCCGACCGGGCCGTACGCCGCGGGCGCCTGGCGCCTTCGCCACCTCCCCGCGAACGGGCCGGCCACCCCGGCCCAGCATCGCCGCCCAGCCTCCCGCCTCTGCCTCGCGCCGCCAGCTCCGCAGGCCGGGCCGTGCCGCGCCGCCGCCCCGCGCTCGGGCTGCGCCTCGGTGGGCCGCCGCCCAGCCGCCGCGCCACCGGCCCGCAACGCCTCCCCGGGCCTCCCTCTCCGCCGACTGGGCCGCACAGTGCCGCCGCCACGGGCCCGTCACTGTTCATCCTCAGATCCAGATCCCTGAGGTTGTTTTTTTTTTCCCTAAGCCCCTGTTTTCCTGATCTGAAATGCTAACTTTGCACTGCTGTAACTTTCTCTGTGATGCTCCGTTTTGCGCGTGTAGCATGTCCAGATGTTCGTGGAGATGCCCTCTACGTTTTACCTGTTGTAGTCATGCATGTTAGATGTCATCTTGACACTTGTTTTGCTGTTGCAAGAGTGCATCATGATATAAACTGCTGCTATGTGTTATTTTCATGCCACCTTTGACATGTGATATCTTTTAGCTCGTTTGTCCAAACGATGCAAATGACATGTCCACGTGTTCGTCTCGTCACGAACTACGTGTTGTGTGTGATAGGTTGCATGGTAGAATTATTGTTTCCTTGTTATCATCGTTGAAAGATACCATGTTCACATGTTGTGTTTTCACTTGTTATGAAATGCCATCTTGTTGAGCTCGTTGTAATCGGTGTGTTCACCACAATGATGCATGCTTGTGTGTTTCGGGATCACCTTCATATGTATTTTGATGAGGTGCTTACCCTTTGCCATGTTTAGTTTCGAGGTGTCTTAAACATGCTCTTTTGTGTGCTATGATGATATTGCTGTTTTAGGACTTAGTGAAATTTCACTAAGTCTGAAATCTGTAACGTTCCGATGCCATGTTCGTGTGATGTTGTAGGACAAAGCATGATAGTTTTGGGGTGGATTTTGTTTGTTCCTTGAAGTATATATTGTTGTCTTTCCATCCATGTCCTCACATGTCCATTTGAGTGGCTGTAGCATGTTTATCTTTTGCTCCAAACTTTCAATAAAATTCTGCTGCCAGAATTTTATTTCAAAGTTCAATATGTCCAAGATCATTGCTATTGATCCGTGACTCCGTTTGGGGTGCACTTTGGACCTAGTTGCTGTACTTTATATCTAGTTTGTGTTCAAGTCCTTTGCCATGCTTTTTGGGTGCTGTAGATTAATTATTTTGAGCTCCCAAGATGCTATGTTGCTGTAATTTGCAGTTTTCGCTCAAATCTTGTTTCGGGCATAACTTTTAGCCCGTAACTCCGATTTCAGTGATTCTTATATCAAACTTGGGTGATTTTCTGTGTAGATTAATAATATCAGGTTGTTATCTTGTTTTGAGGTGTTTTTCTTGAGTGATGTTTTCCGTGCTCCATGTGCATCTTTAGTGCATCCATCATGCATACATGTTTTTCGAGTGCGCATTGCATCGTGTTGATTGGTGCTTGGTGTGTTTGTCTTGTTTAGAGCCGGAAGTTGAGCACGAGTTTTCCAACGAGGTTGAGCACGAGGTTTCCAACGAGTTTGAGCACGAGGACCCTTCTTTCGATCCGAACGTCTTCTCTTCAGGCAAGATGACCGAACCCCGATAACATTACTATCTTTGCCTATTGCTAGTAGTCTCGATCTATAGTTTTGCCTCGATGCCCATGTTCTTCTTGTCAGCCTCCTACTTGTAACCAATTGCCATGTTTAACCAACCCTACCTATGCAAACCGTTGCTTGGCTAAGTACGCTTCGCTCAGCCCTTCTTATAGCGTTGCTAGTTGCAGGTGAAGTGAAGATGCTTGCTCCATGTTGAAGTTTGGTTGGGTTATATCACACTATATAAATGCTTAAACTGAAATCATCTATATATTGGCAAGGGTGGAAGGCTAAGCCTTTTGCTTGGTGTTTTGTTCCACTCATGCCGTTAGGATCCGTATAAGCCGGTTTTATGTTCCTTGATTATGCGTTCCTAACACGGTTGGGGTGTATGGGACCCCCTCGATAAACCGCTAAGTGCTAAGTCTTTTCCAGCAAATCCCAACATTGGTACTATTTTGCCTAATAACAAACTAAACATGCATAGGGAGTAATTAACCCTCTTTCTTAATCAACAACCCCGGGCCAGTGCTCCACATGAGTGTTGGTCCGAAACGGGGGTCCTGCAGGGCCGCCTTGGGGCAACCCGAGGTATCTGGCATACACCTGTAGCATCGCCCATCCGGTCGTGTCCTGAGACCTAGATACGCGCGGCTACGATCAGGGTGTCGACACGCCGGGAGGATTTGCTGGATTAGCCTTACCTTAGCTCGGTATATCTTGAGCACGGGATTCCGAGGATACTCGGGTCTTCCCACTTTGGAGTTGCGACTCCGCGGATCGTGGGCTTGTAATGGGTCAAGTTGGAACACCCCTGCAGGGTTTTGAAGTTTCGAAAGCCGTGCCCGCGGTTATGTGGCAGATGGGAGCTTGTTAATTCCGGTTGCAGATAACTTGACACAATGATACTAATACACTACCAGCGTGTGTTCCGTGACTGTCAATTTCCGAATAGGGATTCGGGAGTTGAACACGGAGGGGTTATGTTTGTGAGCTTGTAGCTAGGATCACTTCGTGATCACTTCTCGCCGATGCCTTCTCTTCTCGCTCTCACTTGCGTAAGATAGATGCTAGTTGCTGCTGCAGACTTGTTCTTTCTTCAGCCTTTCCCTCACCTAAAGGCTTTGATAGTTCTGCTACCCGGGAACGGGATTGCTGAGTCCTCTGTGGCTCACAGTTACTTCACACACCAGATGCAGGTCCAGCTGTGAGCTATCCAGGTGATGGCACCGAGCTGGATTGGGAGTACGACGAGGAGCGTAGTCGTTACTACGTGCGCTACCCGGACGATCAGTAGTGGAGTCTCTTACTAGGATTTGATCCGCCTGTGGTTGCTTTATTTATCTGAGTTTGGTACTTTGACATTTGGCTTTTGCCCTTAGAGGGTTGTAGTGCTCTTATTGTATGATGTTTGAGACTTGTACTGTTATTCTGTTACGTGGCGATTGTAAGCCAACTATTTTTCAGTTTACTATCCCTCTTTTACATGAGTTGTGCAAAGATTACCAAACTTGAGATCATTCTAGGATGGACTTATGCCTTTAAGTCGTGCCTCGACACGTAGGAGGTATAATTCCATCCTGGGCATTACACAGCTGCTGCGGCTCGGTGGAGGCGATCGGGCCCAGGCGGCGCTGCGATGGATCTGGCGATGCGGGAGCAGAGAGGGCGGTCAGTGCGGCTCGATCGCCCAGGCGCGGGTGGGCGTTGACCCTGGCGTGGCACGCTCGGATCTGGATCGGGGTTCGATTCCCCGATCGATCCCAGGGCGGCGGCGGTCGCTGGCTGCGGCTGGCTGGCGGGATTCGAGGAGGGAAACCAAGTGGCGGCCTGGATCTGGCCAGGCACGGAATTTGAGGGGAGGAGGGGCTAGAGGTAGGTGGAGGGGGTTAGGCTGCCAAAATTGGCATGGGGGGAAGTTTATATAGGGTAGGTGCTAGGGTTTGAGGGTTTTGGGGGGGTTTTAGAGCCCTCCGATCGCGATCCGACGGATCCGATCGCAAGGGGAGTTAGGATGGGCCAAGAGGAGGGAAGTGGGCTGTTGGAGGGGTGTCTTGGACCTCAAAGTGGAGGCACTTTGAGCCCATGAGAATAACTGTTGGGGTAGCATACGGACTCGAAACGCGACGAGATTTGACAGGCGGGTTACACACACCAAAACAACAACACACGATAAGTCTCGCGCCAAACCGGTAACGCTACACGGCCAAACACCAAAGTAGGCCTACGGGACGCCACGGACACGTGAGGGAGCTCCGGAACGCGAAACGGACAACGGGAAGGAACGCGTGGAACCGGATGCAGACAACAACACAAATGCAATGCGATGCACATGTCTACATGATATGAATGAATGCCACACACGCACACAACAAAACGACGAAAACCCGAAGGACAAAGAAACCGGAATGGAATAGTTGAAGCCAGAGATATATTATATGCCCAAAAGGGAAAGTATTACATCCGGGGCATTACAATAGCCCCCTTGGATAGATTGGTACCATTATCAGTTATAATGCTATGTGGAAAGCCAAACCGGAAAATCACCTATTTGATAAATTAAACCGCCGTTGCCACATCACACTTACTGACAGGCTCCGCTTCAACCCATTTGGTAAACTTGTCCACCGCCACCAAAAGGTGGGTCTGTTTATCTTGGGATCTTTTGAAGGGTCTAACCATATCAAGCCCCCAAGTCGCAAATGGCCAAGTAATTGGAATCATCCTCAACTCCTGCGCCGGTATATGAGCACGTCGTGAGAATTTCTGGCAAGCTTCACATTTTCTGACTAAGTCCTCTGCGTCGGCCTGAGCCGTCAGCCAGTAGAACCCATGACGAAAAGCTTTAGCCACCAAAGATTTTGAACCGACATGATGACCACAATCTCCTTCATGGATCTCTCTAAGAATGTCACATCCCTCCTCTAGCGACACACATCGCTGAAACGCCCCAGAGACGCTGCGATGATGAAGTTCTCCATTGACAATAGTCATTGACTTGGACTGCCGGATTATCTGGCTAGCCAAAACTTCGTCCTCTCGTAACTCACCTCGGTTCATGTACGCTAGGCAGGGAAGCGTCCAATCCGGAATAACATGAAGTGCCGCGACCAACTATGCCTCTGGATCATGAACAGCCAAGTCCTCTTCTGAAGGTAACTACGCCGACGAATTGTGCAACTCATCCAAGAAGGTATTGGGTGGAATTGGTTTACGCTGAGAACCCAGCCGGCTTAACGCGTCAGCCGCTTCATTCTTTCACCGGTCTATATGATCCACCTGATAACCCTTGAAGTGTCCAGCGACAGCGTCTACCTCCCGTCGATATGCTGCCATGAGTGGATCATTGGAATCCCACTTACCAGATACTTGCTGTGCCACCAGGTCTGAATCGCCAAAGCACTTAACCCGGCTTAAGTTCATCTCCTTGGCCATCCACAGACCATGTAGGAGAGCTTCATACTCAGCTGCATTGTTAGTACAAGGGAACATCACACGGAGGACGTAACAGAAATTATCACCTCGCGGGGAAGTTAACACGACTCCAGCCCCCGAGCCCTCCAATTGCGTGGACCCATCAAAGTGAATAGTCCAATATGTGTGATCCGGCTTTTCCTCAGGTGCTTGCAACTCTGTCCAATCTTTAATGAATCCACCAATGCTTGGGATTTTATTGCAGTACGGGGCACATACTTCAATCCGTGTGGGCTAAGCTCAATGGCCCACTTTGCAACCCGACCAGTAGCTTCTCTGCTCTGGATTATATCCCCCAACGGAGCTGAACTGACAACGGTGATTGGATGGCCTTGAAAATAGTGCTTTAGCTTCCGGTTTGCCATGAGGACTCCGTATACCAACTTCTTCCAATGAGGGTATCTCTGCTTTGATTCAATGAGCACCTCACTGATGTAGTAAACCGGCTGTGCACCGGATATTCTTTGCCTGCCTCCTTACGCTCTACCACAATGGCAACGCTTACTGCACGGGCATTAGCAGCCACGTACAACAATAGGGGCTCATTGTCAACTGGGGCAGCAAGGACTGGTGGCTCTGCTAACTGCTTTTTCAGATCCTCGAACGCAGCATCAGCAGCATCGCTCCAGACAAAGCGATCTGTCTTTTTCATCATCTAATAAAGCGGGATAGCCTTCTCCCCCAAACGGCTGATAAACCGGCTGAGCGCCGCAATATGGCCCGCCACGCGTTGGACGTCGTTGATGCACGCCGGTTTACCCAAGGATGTAATTGCCTTGATCTTCTCCGGATTAGCTTCGATTCCCCTGTTCGATACTAAGAACCCCAGTAGCTTGCCTGTCGGAACACCGAAAACGCACTTCTTTGGATTAAGCATCATTTTATAAACCCGGAGATTGTCGAAGGTTTCTTTCAAATATGTTA
The DNA here is from genome assembly GCA_902687465.1 of Secale cereale. Lineage (NCBI taxonomy): Eukaryota > Viridiplantae > Streptophyta > Magnoliopsida > Poales > Poaceae > Secale > Secale cereale. The sequence goes on from LR738713.1 coordinate 405,750,393, forward strand.
TCAATGTCTCCTCTTTCCTGGATTTTACCACAATGTCGTCCACATACGCGTGAACATTCCGGCCAATCTGTCCACGAAGGCAATTCTGCACACAACGCTGATAGGTCGCCTGGGCACTCTTAAGCCCAAATGGCAGAGACACATAGCAGAAGGCTCCAAAGGGAGTTATAAAGGCCGTCTTCTCCTCGTCCTTGACTATCATCTTGATCTGATGATAACCTGAATATGCATCCAAAAAACTTAGTCGCTCACATCCTGCCGTAGCATCAATGATCTGATCAATACGGGGGAGGGCAAAGGGATCATTTGGGCAAGCTTTGTTAAGATCTGTGTAATCAACACACATTCGCCAAGTGCCATTTTTCTTAAGTATCAGCACCGGATTAGCCAACCACTCTGGATGAAACACATCAACAATAAAGCATGCCGCCAAGAGCCTAGCCACTTCCTCTCCGATAGCTTTGCGCCTTTCTTCGTTGAAGCGGTGCAGAAATTGCTTGACCGGTTTAAACTTGGGATCAATATTGAGATTGTGCTCAGCGAGTTCCCTCATTATACCTGGCATGTCAGAAGGCTTCCATGCAAAGATGTCCCGATTCTCACGGATGAACTCGATGAGCGCGCTTTCCTATTTTGGATCTAGGTTAGCACTGATAGTGAACTGCTTGGATGAATCGCCAGGAACGAAGTCAACCTGTTTGGTCTCTTCAGCCGATTTGAACTTCAAAGCTGGATCATGCTCTATGGTTGGTTTCTTCAGCAGAGACATATCTGCCGGATCAACATTGTCCTTATAAAACTTCAACTCCTTAGTTGCACAAACCTCTTCAGCATAAGCTGCATCACCTTCCTCACATTCCAAAGCAATCTTGCGACTCCCATGGACCGTAATGGTTCCCTTGTGTCCTGGCATCTTGAGCTGTAGATAAACATAACACGACCTTACCATGAACTTGGCGTAAACCGGTCGCCCAAACAAGGCGTGATATGGGCTCTTGATCTTTACCACTTTGAAGGTTACGGTCTCCGACCTGGAGTCATGTTCATCTCCAAAGGTAACCTCTAGATCGATCTTGCCAACTGGATACGCCGATTTACCGGGCACCACCCCATGAAACACTGTATTGGACTGTCGAAGCTTCTTATCTGTCAACCCCATACGTCGGAAAGTCTCATAATATAGAATGTTGATGCTGCTACCTTCGTCCATAAGCACTTTGGTAAACTTGTAGCCACCTACCTGTGGTGCCACAACTAGAGCCAGCTGACCCGGATTATCAACCCGGGGCGGATGATCCTCTCTGCTCCACATAATGGGCTGCTCCGACCAACGCAGGAAACGTGGCACCGCCGGTTCAACAGAATGTACTACATTCTTTAGAACTTACTGCCCACTGCTCAGCTCCTTCGGATTATTTTGATATCCGGATTGCTGCTGCTATTGACGTTGTTGATTTCCCTGATTGTTATATCCGCCCTGACCATGCTGTTGGTTATGCTGATTATGCCCATTGTGGTTGCCGTTATTGCCTTGGTACCCTAAACCGGATCCTCCACCGTGATAACCCAGCCCTTGAAAACCGGGGCCTGACCCGCCGGATGGTCCGTGATCGTACCGAGACCGGTTTATGAATTCCTGCATAATAAAACAGTCTTTCCAGAGATGTGAAGCTGGCTTTTCCGGTGTACCGCGCTTCAGGCAAGGTACGTTCAACTGGTGTTCCAGATTAATAGGCGGCCTCCCATTACATGGAGGCGACCTACCCTTGCGGCGTTGTCCATCCTCCTGAGCATTGGTGTTGGCCACAAAATCCGAATTACCATCCGCCTTACGCTTATTGTTGTATCCTTGATTCGCCGGGTTGGGTTGCGGTGCCTTACCATTCTTTCTTGCCTTTCCTGACTTGTCTCCATCAGCGTCTGGGTGTTTGGTATTATCGGAGTCCCCATACTTCACTAAAGCGCCCATGAGTGTCCCCATGTCATTACAATCACGCTTAAGTCGTCCCAACTTTAGTCTCAAAGGTTCAAACAGGCAATTGCCCTCCAAGGTTACCACTGTTGTACTTGGGTTGATGCTATTGGAGGAATGCAAGATCTCTGACACTCGACGCACCCAACTGCTTGTAGACTCATGCTCTCCTTGAATGCAGGCAGCTAAATCAACGACAGACATTGGCTGCTTGCATGTGTCTTTGAAGTTATTGATAAACCGGCCCCGCAATTCGGCCCATGATCCGATGGAATTAGGCGGTAAACCCTTCAGCCAAGTGCGAGCCGTGCCTTCGAGCATCATTGTGAAATACTTAGCGCATGATGCATCGTCCACATCCAGCATCTCCATTGCCATCTCATAACTCTCAACTCATGCCTCCGGAGCCAAATCCGCTTTGTAATTGGGTACTTTGCGCGGTCCTTTGAAATCCTTGGGCAGTTTCACGTTCCTTAAAGCGGGGGTAAGACAAGGCACTCCCAAGGAGCTAGACATGACCACCGGTTCAACTGTGGTAGTGGGACAAACCGGCGTCGCCTGACGGGCTTCATATTGTGCTGTTACTTCGGCCTTCCGGCGCTGCCTGCCCTGATCCACCATGTTCTGAGCGTTCGTGTCTCCTCCAACCAGATTATCCTGCCTCGGCGGATTACGTCTTCGTGCACTGCTTGATACGGCCGGCTCATCCAAACGCCTGGTGTAACTCCGGCTTGGGCGGGGTGTTGAATGAATCCCCTCGCAGTTGTGAGAATAAGCTTGTTGTTGAGTTAGCGCCGTCTCCAAAAACTCCCTGGCCCGCCGTGCCTCCACTGCTATGGGGGACGTTCCTTCGATGGGAAGGGCGGCCAGTCGTGAAGCGGCGGCGACTATGTTATCCAACGGATTAGAGTAATGACCAGGAGGGGTGGGCACATGCTGTGACGGCACAACTTGGCAGGTTGGCTCTGGGGCCGGCGACTGAACTGATGCTCCCGTGCCCGGCACCCCTCCCCAGTTCACCTCCGGCTGGTTACTGGTTCCTGCTCCTGGCGTGCTAAAGAGATTCCTTGCCTCATAAACCGGTGGCAAGCGAGGTCGTTTCCTTCTCATCATTACCTCGTGTGAAGCGGTCTGATCCAACATGAGTCGGTAGGCTTGAGCATCGAGCTCCGCCTGCCTTGTAGCCATCCTAGCTTTCTCAGCAGCCAGGTCCAACTTGGCTTGTTCAATACGGCCTTTCACCTGAGCGACCTCCACATCATGCTGCTCCTTGTTGGCCTGGGCTACCTCTACTGTTAATAACGCTGTCAAAGTATCGACCAAAACGGATAAAGTTTCAGACGGTGACGGGGCATGATCTCCAACCCTAGCCCCCACTGCGTCTGATGTCAACGCTGTTGTTGTTGAGGACTGCTGCACAGGTTGTGATCCGACCATAAAGACAGCAACCCGGTTTGGCGGATCGAGGGGGTCCGGAATACTGTCACCATCGGAACAGCCCTCAGATCGGTCGTCCTGCAGCAGATATACAGATTATGCCTCTCCGGAAGAAGATTCATTGCCGGAATAGATAACAGCCTCGCTGCCAGAGACCGATCCATCCTCGGCTTGTACTCCATGCACTGCTCCAACGAAGATGTGCTTCACAACGGGCTGAATCCGGGCAGGTCTCGCACGCTGAGCCGGCTCGACGATGTTGGGGAAGACGTCCGGCTCAGGGCCCGGTTCGCCGATCTTTCCGATGAAGACATGGATGCCGCCGAAGGGGACCCGGTACCCGTATTCGATTGAATCGGCCTCAGGGCCCCAGCCTGCATCGTCGATGTAGATCTTGCCGCGACGACTCTTAGTCATCCGGCCCACTGCGTAGCCCTTGAGTCCTTCTATAGCAACCAGACCTCAAACGGTCTGATCTCTGTGCATCAGTGTCATCCTTGGATCAGTAATGCTGACATGCACAGTACTCGAAGGATTTATAACAGAGTAGCAATCACACACTTATTACATCGATAGTCCAACGATGAATTTATTACAAATAATATGGCTGAAGGCCATCTAATACGATAACAGCGGAAGGCTTAGAAGATAAGTGAGTCCATCAACTCCAGTGGCATCACTGAGTATAGAACCACAACCTAAAAGGGCATCTTACTCGTCGTCTGAAAAGTCTGCAACATGAAACGTTGCAGCCCGAACACGGGTCAGCACATGGAATATGCTGGCAAGGTAACACAAGAGAATGCAATGAAAGTAAAGCTATACTGTATGCAATATGGCTGGTGGAAAGCTCTATGGTTAAGTTTTTGCGTAAAGCCAATTTTTCCCTACTTCAAAGGAATAGATTTTAATTAACTATCATGGTAGTTGAAACATCGTTGAGACGATAGACATCCTCTCAACCCCAATTAAAGTTCATCATTAAACCCAACAATATTAAATTAGAGTAACATGTTGAGATGCACATGAAAATCCAAGTACTAGATACTCAAGACGTCCATAACCGGGGACACGACTAATCATGATCAGTTTGTACACTCTGCAGAGGTTTGTGCACTTTTCCCACAAGACTCGATCACCTCCGTTTGGTTTCTCGCACTGCATGGTGTTTGAGAAACGGATGACCGAGACATAGTCTTTCAGAAGCGCTAGCACCTTACGATCGGGCGGACCGTACCAACCTACATCCCCTACATCTGCTAGTCCACCACTGTAAGATTTCGCACGACTTACTCATACTATGCTAGAGCCCATAATAGCATTGTGGCTACACACGGAAGTTTCTAGTATGAATAATCTCATGATCCATTTGAGCCTGGGTGGCGGTCCATAAAAAAAGAGGCAATCGCTGGAATACCCAGGTGCCTCAATCCACCCAGATGTGTATTAATGTTGCCACCTTAAGTTAAACCCTTAATTAACAAACTCACATCTGTCATGGATTTCACTCACCCAATCCACATCTACGAGCATAGCATGTCCTAACAGCAAACGTAGAAGTAACTCCCAAAGGTTTGAATGTAATGCAGGTAATAGGTACTACCTCAATCTACTTCCCAATCCCACAAGTTAATTGATCCTACTCATGCAATGTGTGAGGGTTTGACTTATGCAATGAAAATTGGGTAATTGGAAAGTATGATCAAAGTGTTACTTGCCTTGCTGATGATCCGCAAAACCTAGAGACTCAAAGTAGCAAGCGGCGCACTCCGAGTACTCTATCGCAATCAAACAAGCACACAATAAGTACTTCACAAATGCACGGGTAAAACTCAAATAAGAGATCTAACCAGAAAGGTCAACTTAAGAACTCCGGTTTGCAAGAAGAATCAACTCGAAAGAAGCAACGAAACTCAAACTACAAAAGAAACGAGCTCTGGTTTACTAGTTGGCCTAAAGTCAAATTTTACAGTAGCCAAAACCTTGTTCCAGTTGATTAAACGTAAAGAGGGCTTCGAGACGAAGATCTGGGATTTTGAATCACCTGATTCCGACTCTCGAGCGAAAAGAAAAACGAAAAACAAGATCAGGGCAGAAATCACGATGGAATAACCGCGGATAAATACCCCAAAAAGAAAAACGGACGAACAGGCTAATGAACGAACGTTCGCTGTCTGCGGCTAACTAATGAAAACCGTTCGTTAAAACGAACGTACGGACGAACGTCCGCTAAATAACTAAACCGACGGAAAAACCGAACCGATCTATTCTAAATAAAAAAACAGATCTAGGGTTTTCCTAAAAAAACGATCGGTCTTTTGAAAAAAACCGATGGCATCAGCGGCGTATACCTCGGCATCGGCGGCGGGGTGCGGCGCCTCCGGAGGGCGGCGCGGCAGCGGCGGGAGGCGGCGGGGTGCGGCGAGCGGCGCGGGCGGCGGCTGGCGGCGGCGCGGGATGGCGGCTTGCGGTGGCGCGGCGGTGGCTAGCGGCGGCGCGGCGGCGGCTGCTAGGGTTAGGGCGGCTGCGGGCTGGGGGCGAAAACGGGCCGGGGCGCTGGCTTATAAAGCCCACAGTCCTACTCCTACACGAATCCTAAGTCGGTTCGTTTTTTTTTCTTTAAAGAGTCCCGGCGCAGAAAAACTAACGAAAGAAATACCAAACGGACTCCAAAATTCCCGAAATAAATTTTCACCGTCCACTAATAATATTTAGGACAAAGTGAACATTTTTGCCGGACCTAAATGCAATTTTGAAAAACGCGCATTTTTCCTATGCAAATAAATCCGCAAATAAATCCAAAAAAATACCAAAAGTGATTTTAACATTTTTTCCTCCAATATTTCTGTTATTTTGGAGAAGTCATATTATCTCCGCTCATATTTTGTTTTTAGAAATATTTTTAGAAGAGAAAAATAATTAGAATCACATTGTCCTCGTACCGGTATTCAAGCGAACTCAAATACAAAACGGTAAAATTCCCAACTCTCTCCGTAGGTCCTTGAGTTGCTTAGAATTTCGAGGAACTCCACAAACTAAAATGCAAAAACATGCAAATGCAAATATGATCTATGTATAACATTCCAAATTGAAAATTTGGGATGTTACAAACCTACCCCCCTTAGAATGAATCTCGCCCTCGAGATTCGACTTGGCTAGAGAACATGTGTGGGTGGTCCTTGCGTAGATCATCTTCTCGCTCCCAGGTGGCTTCTTCCTCGGTGTGGTGACTCCACTGAACTTTGCAAAACTTGATAACCTTACTGCAAGTAACTCTGCTCGAAAATTCGAGAATCTTAACAGGCTTCTCCTCGTATGTCATATCACTGTCCAACTGAATGGCTTCCAGGGGTACTGTGTCTCTAAGCGGTATATCGGCCATCTCCGCATGGCACTTCTTAAGATGTGATACGTGAAACACGTCGTGCACTCCTGACAATCCTTCGGGCAACTCTAACTTATAGGCAACCTCTCCCATGCGTTCCAAAACACGGTAAGGTCCCACAAATCTCGGGGCTAACTTCCCTTTCACTCCAAAACGTTTAACTCCTCGCAGAGGCGATACTCTCAAGTGGGCTCTGTCTCCGATCTCATAGGTTATCTCCTTGCGCTTCGAGTCTGCATAACTCTTCTGCCTGGACTGAGCTACTTTCAGTCTATCTCGGATCAACTTCACCTTCTCCTCAGACTCTTTGATTAGGTCTGGTCCGAACAACTTTCGGTCTCCAACTTCGTCCCACGACAACGGTGTTCGGCATCTCCTTCCATACAATGCCTCGAACGGTGCCATCTTCAAACTGGCTTGGTAACTGTTGTTGTATGAGAACTCCGCGTAGGGCAAGTTGTCATCCCAACTAGATCAGTAATCTAATGCACAGGCTCTTAGCATATCCTCCAAAATCTGATTGACTCCCTCCGTCTGTCCATCTGTCTGCGGGTGAAACGTTGTGCTAAACTCTAGTCTGGTACCCAAAGTTTCATGTAACTAATTCCAGAACTTTGAGGTAAACTGGGTTCCTCTATCTGATACGATGCTCCTCGGAACTCCATGCAGACATACAATTCTGGTCATGTATATCTTTGCCAACTTTGCACTGGTATATGTGGTTTTCACCGGGATAAAGTGGGCTACCTTCGTCAATCGGTCTACTACTACCCAGATTGAATCATATCCTGCTTTGGTCCTAGGCAATCCGGTGTTAAATCCATGCCAAGCTTCTCCCAATTCCATTTGGGTATTGGCATAGGTTGTAACAATCCTGCTGGCTTCTGATGTTCTGCCTTCACTCTCTGGCATACATCACAAACTGCTACATACTCCGCAATATCCTTCTTCATACCGGTCCACCAGAAAATATCCTTCAAATCCAAATACATCTTAGTATTTCCTGGGTGAATCGAGTATGGTAAATCATGGGCCTCCTATAAAATCAACTTCCTGATCTCCGGGTCATTGGGCACATAGATTCGATCCTCAAACCATAGGGTGGTGTGTTCATTCTCACGAAATACTTTAGCTTTTCCTTCGCTCATCCTCTCCTTTATGCAGGCAACCTCCTTGTCAGCTTTCTGAGCTTCTCTGATTTTATCCATCAGGGTTGACTGGATTTCTAATGTTGCTACATAGCCTCTCGGAACTATCTCCAACCGTAGTTCTCGTAGGTCCTCGGCTAACTCCTTTGGAAATTCTTGCATCATTAGGATATTGACATGGCTCTTACGGCTTAGCACATCGACTACTACGTTAGCCTTTCCGGGATGATAATGCAATCTCATGTCATAATCCTTAATGAGTTCCAGCCATCTCCTTTGCCTAAGATTCAACTCCTTCTGAGTGAATATATACTTCAAACTCTTGTGATCCGTATATACTTCACAATGGTTTCCAATGAGAAAATGTCTCCACGTCTTCAATGCATGCACTACGGCTGCTAACTCCAAATCGTGGGTGGCATAGTTCATCTCATGAGGTTTCAGTTGTCGTGAAGCATACGAAACAACTCTTCCTTCCTGCATAAGAACAGCTCCAAGTCCTCGACGTGAAGCGTCGCAATACACCTCATAATCCTTACGTTGATCTGGCAGAATCAACACAGGGGATGAGACCAAATGTTTCTTTAATTCCTGAAAACTGGCCTCACATTCTTCTGTCCAACTGAACTTGGTGTCCTTCTTCAACAACTCCGTCATTGGCTTTGCAATCTTCGAGAAATTCTCAATAAATGTCCGGTAGTATCCTGCGAGTCCAAGAAAACTCCGGATCTCTCCAACTGTCGTCGGGGCTTCCCACTGGGTCACAGTGTCCACATTGGCGGGATCTACTGCTATTCCTTCTCCGGATATAACATGTCCGAGGAATCCGACTTCCTTAAACCAAAACTCACATTTGCTAAACTTGGCATATAACTGATGTTCTCTAAGCTTCTCCAATACCAAACGCAAATGCTCTGCATGCTCCTCTTCATCCTTCGAGAAGATCAATATATCATCTATGAACACTATGACGAACTTATCCAAATACTCCATAAACACTTTGTTCATCAGGTTCATAAAGTATGCCGGTGCGTTCGTCAGACCAAACGACATAAAGGTATACTCGTACAACCCATACCTAGTGGTAAAGGCCGTCTTAGGTATATCCTGCTCCCGGATCTTCAATTGATGGTACCCTGATCGTAGATCGATCTTGGAAAATACCTTAGCTCCTTGCAATCTATCGAACAGATCATTGATCATTGGCAGTGGGTACTTGTTCTTGATCGTTACTTCATTCAATCCTCGGTAATCAACAACCATCCTTAATGATCCATCCTTCTTCTCCACTAGAAGTACTGGCGAACCCCAAGGCGAAGAACTTGGGCGTATGAATCCTTTATCCAGTAACTCCTTAATCTGCTTCTTAATTTCCCCCAAATCCTTTGCGAGCATCCTATATGGTCTCTTAGAAATTGGCCCGGTGCCTAGCAAAAAAGTTCAATCAAAAACTCTATATCTCTATCCGGTGGCATGCCAGGTAACTTCTCTGGAAACACATCCGGATAATCCTTCACTAATGGCACTTCCTCCTGAACAACTCCTAACAAGGAATTTAACCTACTCCTCTTTGACTCATGCCGGGATACATACTTGATCCTTCTTCCTTCCGGTGTAGTAAGCAAAATGGTCTTACTGGCACATTCAATATTCCCTTCATACTTAGATAACCAATCCATGGCTAATATCACATCCAGTCCTGGAGATTCCAATACTATTAGGTCCGAAGGGAAAATGTAATTACCAATCCTTAGGGGCAACTGATCACACCATGACTTAGCCAGATACTCCGCTCCTGGTGAGGTTACTAACATGGGCGATCTAAGGGCTTGGTTCGGCAGCTTATACTTATCCACGAATCCCCTTGAAATGTATGAATGGGATGCACCAGTATCGAAAAGAACGAGTGCAGTAAAGGACTTAACTAAGAACTTACCTATAACCGCATCTGGTTGCTCCTCTGCCTCCTCCACAGTCACGTGGTTCACTTGTCCTTTGTTGAACGGGTTGGGCTTCTTCCTGACGCTTCCATTGCCGTTCCCATTCTTAACTTCTGGGCATTCATTGGCATAATATCCATTCTTCCCGCACTTATAACAAGTGACATGGCTAAAATCCCTCTTGGTGGGTGTGGACGGTGTAGGGCGGTTCTGGTTTCCATTGGCTCCATTCCCATTTCCATTGCCGTTCTTGATGCCATTGTGATTGTGCGAGCTACCTCCTCCATGGGTATGCTGAAACTATCCTACCGCTCTAGGGGTAAAGCGGGACTTCTGCTGAGCTCCAGAGTTATACTTTCCTTGCCCATACTTCCTCTTGCGACTCTCAATCTGCTGGTGCTTCCTTTCAATCATTAGGGCACGGTCAACCAACTCCTGGTAGTTATTGAAAGTTGCCACCATCAACTGTACACTCATCTCATCATTCAGCCCTTCCATGAATCTCTCCTGCTTCTTGGCATCCGTGGCCACATCATCTGGGGCATAACGAGATAGTGTACTAAACTCATCCACGTACTGTGCCACAGTACGATTTCCTTGGCGCAGATTGTGAAACTCCTGCTTCTTCATACTCATTGCTCCAGTTGAGACATGGGCGGTATGAAAAGCTTGTTGAAACTGATCCCAAGTCACATTGGCTACGGGGTAAGTGGCTGTGTAGTTCTCCCACCATGCTGCGGCTGGTCCAGACAACTGGTGTGCGGCAAATCGCACCTTCTCAGCATCCGAGCAATTGGCGGTGGTAAAATCCCTTCCAATCTTGTGTAGCCAGTCATCAGCCACTATTGGTTCGATGCTGCTAGCAAACACGGGTGGTTGCAACCTTAAGAAACGTGTCAGGTTGTCCACGGGTGGTGGTGATGGAGGGTTGTTCTTGTTGTTCTGGTTGTTCTGGGTGTTCTGGACAAGAAGTTGCATCAGGGTGTTCTGCTGCTGGATCAACTGGGTGAGCTCAGAGGGAAACTCGAATTCACGTCTTGGAGGCATCTGATGGGTGTAGAGGGAAGATATTAGAATAGAAAAGAGGTCTAAGGGAAAATCACTACCCATATGCACATGAGACAACCACACAATCATATCACACCAATCAATTTCAAACAAGGTCTTACAAATCTAACGATCGTTACAAAGGTGCTCTAAATCTAATATATGGAGGTAAACTACTAGTCACAGGGTGGTCATCTAAAAATATTGATCAGCAGAGGATTCCATAATATCTGCTCCAGCTTCATCTTCATAGTCTTTGTCCTTGCTATCCTCAGCTTCCGAATCCGTGTCATTTATGGTGATATAGTCTTCCGGTGGTATCTCCTTGGGTTCTTCTTCCTCGTCTTCTTCTCCCATGAGTATCCCTAACTTCCGGGTCAAATCATCATTCTTCTCCAGAAGTATCTTCATCTCCTCCTCATATCCGTCGCGTGTAGACTTGAGTTCTTCCTCTAGCTCCAAATTCCTATTTAGGGCTTTCTTCAAATCTATCATCCCTGCACACATCTGGTGCTCCTGGCGACGAATGTGGTGGTTCAACTCCTGGATGAATGATGCAATGGACCTATCCTTCCGGGTGCGGATCATATCCCAATTCTCATCTCGGCGTCCACAAATCTATTAGATGGTGTCCTTTAGCTCCTGCTTGTAGACTTCTCCAATCCTTCCCATAGCAATGTGGGCTGCCATGCTCCTTCCTAGGCTCCATGTAGGCGCATTAAAGGAAAATGCTATGAGTGAGGTGACAGGTGCGAACGTCCTTCCTGGAACTTGAGCTTGAATCAACCAACGCTCCTCCTCGGGTAGAGTTGCATTGTAGGTTCCGGTGAAACTTGGTAGTCAAATATTGATATATCTTGTGACTTCCTTCAGGTGTCGTCCAAATGGCGTGTCATCATCCGGTTGCATGAACTTGTGCTTTGCTTCCACCATCCTAAGAGTAGAAAAGATGAGGAGTCAGAAAAGAGAAGAGTGAATTGTACTCTAGGGCTTGTCTTAGTGGTCGTGTCCTACAGTCAGCGTGTGCTTTGATACCATCTTGTAGCGACCAGACCTCAAACAGTATGATCTCTGTGCATCAGTGTCATCCCTGGATCAGTAATGCTGACATGCACAGTACTCGAAGGATTTATAACAGAGTAGCAGTCACACACTTATTACATCGATAGTCCAACTATGAATTTATTACAAATAATATGGCTGAAGGCCATCTAATACGATAACAGTGGAAGGCTTGGAAGATAAGTGAGTCCATCAACTCCAGCGGCATCACTGAGTATAGAACCACGACCTAAAAGGGCATCTTACTCGTCGTATGAAAAGTCTGCAACATGAAACGTTGCAGCCCGAAAACGTGTCAGCACATGGAATATGTTGGCAAGGTAACACAAGAGAATGCAATGAAAGTAAAGCTATACTATATGCAATATGGCTGGTGGAAAGCTCTATGGTTAAGTTTTTGCGTAAAGCCAATTTTTCCCTACTTCAAAGGAATATATTTTAATTAACTATCATGGTAGTTGAAACATCGTTGAGAAGATAGACATCCTCTCAACCCCAATTAAAGTTCATCACTAAACCCAACAATATTAAATTAGAGTAACATGTTGAGATGCACATGAAAATCCAAGTACTAGATACTCAAGACGTCCATAACCGGGGACACGGCTAATCATGATCAGTTTGTACACTCTGCAGAGGTTTGTGCACTTTTCCCACAAGACTCGATCGCCTCCGTTTGGTTTCTCGCACTGCATGGTGTTTGAGAAACGGATGACCGAGACATAGTCTTTCAGAAGCGCTAGCACCTTACGATCGGGCGGACCGTACCAACCTACATCCCCTACATCTGCTAGTCCACCACTGTAAGAGTTCGCATGACTTACTCATAGGATGCTAGAGCCCATAATAGCATTGTGGCTGCACACGGAAGTTTCTAGTATGAATAATATCATGATCCCTTTGAGCCTGGGTGGCGGTCCATAAAAAAAACAGGCAACCGCTGGAATACCCAGGTGCCTCAATCCACCCAGAGGTGTATGAATGTTGCCACCTTAAGTTGAACCCTTAATTAACAAACTCACATCTGTCATGGATTTCAGTCACCCAATCCATGTCTACGAGCATAGCATGTCCTAACAGCAAACGTAGAAGTAACTCCCAAAGGTTTGAATGTAATGCAGGTAATAGGTACTACCTCAATCTACTTCCCAATCCCATAAGTTAATTGATCCTACTCATGCAATGTGTGAGGGTTTGACTAATGCAATGAAAACTGGGTAATTGGAAAGTATGATCAAAGTGTTACTTGCCTTGCTGATGATCCGCAGAACCTAGAGACTCAAAGTAGCAAGCGGCGCACTCCGGGTACTCTATCGCAATCAAACAAGCACACAATAAGTACTTCACTAATGCACGGGTAAAACTCAAATAAGAGATCTAACCAGAAAGTTCAACTTAAGAACTCCGGTTTGCAAGAAGAATCAACTCGAAAGAAGCAACGAAACTCAAACTGCAAAAGAAACGAGCTCCGGTTTACTACTTGGCCTAAAGTCAAATTTTACAGTAGCCAAAAACCTTGTTCCAGTTGATTAAACGTAAAGAGGGCTTCGAGACGAAGATCTGGGATTTTGAATCACCTGATTCCGACTCTCGAGCGAAAAGAAAAACGAAAAACAAGATCAGGGCAGAAATCGCGATCGGAATAACCGCGGATAAATACCCCGAAAAGAAAAACGGACGAACAGGCTAACGAACGAACGTTCTCTATCTGCGGCTAACTAACGAAAACCGTTCGTTAAAATGAACGTACGGACGAACGTCCGCTAAATAACTAAACCGACGGAAAAACCGAACCGATCTATTCTAAATATAAAAAAACAGATCTAGGGTTTTCCTAAAAAAAACGATCGGTCTTTTGAAAAAAACGATGGCGGCGGCGGCGTATACCTCGGGGTCGGCGGCGGGGTGCGGCGACTCCGACGGGCAGGGCGGCGGCTCCGGCGGGCGGCGCGGCGTGGCGCGGCAGTGGCGGGAGGCGGCGGGGTGCGTCGAGCGACGCAGGCGGCGGCGCGGGGCGGCGGCGCGGCGGTGGCTGCTAGGGTTAGGGCGGCTGCGGGCTGGGGGCGAAAACGGGCCGGGGCGCTGGCTTATAAAGCCCACAGACCTACTCCTACAAGAATCCTAAGTCGGTTCGTTTTTTTTTCTTTAAAGAGTCCCGGCGCAGAAAAACTAACGAAAGAAATAACAAACGGACTCCAAAATTCCCGAAACAAATTTTCACCGTCCTCTAATAATATTTAGGACAAAGTGAACATTTTTTCCGGACCTAAATGCAATTTTGAAAAATGCGCATTTTTCCTATGCAAATAAATCCGCAAATAAATCTAGAAAAATACCAAAAGTGATTTTAACATTTTTCCTCCAATATTTCTGTTATTTTGGAGAAGTCATATTATCTCAGCTCATATTTTGTTTTTTAGAAATATTTTTAGGAGAGAAAAATAATTAGAATCACATTGTCCTCGTACCGGTATTCAAGCGAACTCAAATACAAAACGGTAAAATTCCCAACTCTCTCCGTAGTTCCTTGAGTTGCTTAGAATTTTGAGGAACTCCACAAACTAAAATGCAAAAACATGCAAATGCAAATATGATCTATGTATAACATTCCAAATTGAAAATTTGGGATGTTACACCTTCAAAGCTGCCCTTCAAGAACTCGAAACCATCATGCGATAGCCCCACGGTGGGCGCCAAATGTCGTGGTTTTGTCACGGCAGATGTCCTAGCAAAAGGACATAATCGTGAGGCCATCACTACGGGTTAGCTTAAAGGGATTAAAGCGGACAAGGACACAGGGATTTTATATTAGTTCGGCCCCTTCGATGAAGGTAAAAGCCTACGTCTAGTTTGGTGTGTATTGCTAGAGTTTCGATGACCAGGGAGCGAATCCGCTTTGCCTGTGTCTCCAGCTGTAGTTGTCTGTCCTGAACCGTTGCCGGGTCGTCCCTTTATATAAGAGGTGAAGCCCGGTCCGGTTTACAGAGTCCCGAGGCCGGCTCATAAACGTGTCCGCCTCGGTCTCTACTCTTTCTATCTTACATCTCACGTTACATAGTATGGCGGTTTACAAATCATGGGCCCTAACACTTGGGTTCTAAACCTCCGTCACTTCTTGCAACTCCATCATCACCACCCCCGAAGAAGGAGACATAATCATATGGGTATGTGCACTCCCCTTGGCAACTGCCAAGCTTGGGGGAGTGACCCCGGTATCGTATCACCATCACTCCTATCTTTACCGTTTTACTTAGTTCGATCCTTTTGGTAGTAACTTGATCTATTAGAATAAAGTTAGCATGATCTAGTTGTGAGCTTTTGCTTTGTGAGCTTTATCCTTTGTAATCGAGTCCGTGAGCTATATAATAAAGATTAGTGCTGAGTCAAGGGCTTGATTTTCTCACTTGGGTCATGATAAAAAGAAAGAAAACATAAAGAGTATCAAAAAGATCATATCGATGTTATGGGAAGTAATGACTTCACATACAAGAGTATGATAAATAAAAGTTGTTGGGAGGTGACAAACATAGTTTCGGTCATCGTTGCAATTAATAGGAAGTAATAAAAGAAGAGAGGCTTCACATACAAATATACTATCTTGGACATCTTTTATGATTGTGAGCACTCATTAAAATATGACATGCTAAAGAGTTGATGTTGGACAAGGAAGACAACATAATGGGTTATGTCTTCTTATATCTGAAATAAAGTATATGGTCATGGATCATCCAACATGTTGAGCTTGCCTTTCCCCCTCATGCTAGCCAAAACTCCTCGCATTAAGTAGAGATACTACTTGTGCTTCCATATATCCTTAAACCCAGTTTTGCCATGAGAGTCCACCATACCTACCTATGGATTGAGAAAGATCCTTCCAAGTAAGTTGTCATGTTGCAAATCCGCTGAAATATGTATGATTTATTAGTGTGGGAGAAATTAGCTTTATACGATCTTGTGATATGGAAGTAATAAAAGCGACGGACTGCATAATAAAGGTCCTTATCACAAGCGGCAATATAAAGCGAAGTTCTTCTATGCTAAGACTTTGTGCATCCAACAATAAAAACGCATGACAACCTCTGCTTCCCTCTGCGAAGGGCCTATCTATTATTCCTGTCTTATAAGTGTCAAGGTGAGACCCACCTTTCCTTTTTACATTTTTATCCTTTGGCAAGCACATTGTGTTGGAAAGATCTAGACATATATACCCACTTGGATGTAAGTTTTCATGAACTATTACTGTTGACATTACCCTTGAGGTAAAAGGTTGGGAGGCAACACCATAAGCCCCTATCTTTCTCTGTGTCCGATTAAAACTCCATAAACATAAGTATTGCATGAGTGTGAACAATTGTGAAAGATATATGATGGTTGAGTATGTAGGCTTGCTGAAAAGCTCTTATATTGACTCTTTCCGATATTACGATAAATTGCAATTGCTTGAATGACCGAGATCGAAGTTTGTTACTTTCCAATGAAGTTTATGATTCGTACTTGATATTGTGGATGAATTGTTACTTTAGCATAAGAATCATATGGCTATATTTATATAAGTTGTTATGAGAATGATTATGATGCCCTCATGTCCGTATTTTGTTTTTATCGACACCTCTATCTCTAAACATGTGGACATATTTTTCGTTATCGGCTTTCGCTTGAGGACAAGTGAGGTCTAAGCTTGGGGGAGTTGATACGTCCATTTTGCATCGTGCTTATATGTTGATATTTATTGCATTATGGGTTGTTCTTATATGTTTTGTCACAACACTTATGCCTTTTCTCTCCTATTTTACAAGGTTTACATGAAGAGGGAGAATGCCGGCAGCTGGAATTCTGGGCTGGAAAAGGAGCAAAATCTAGAAACCTATTCTGCACAACTCGAAAAGCCCTGAAACTCAACAGAACATCGTTTCGGAAAATATAAAAATATCTGGCGAAAGAAACCCACGAGAGGGGCCACCGACTGTCCTCGAGGGTGGGGGCGCGCTCCCCTTCCCAGGGCGTGCCCCCTGCCTCGTGGGCCAGCCGGCAGGCCGCCGGTGCCCATCTTCTCCTATATGAGGTGTTTTGACCTGGAAAAATCAAAAGGAGGCTTTCGGGGCGAGACGCCGCTGTCTCGAGGCAGAACCGAGGCAGAAACCAATCTAGGGCTCCGGCAGAGCTGTTCTGCCGGGGATACTTCCCTCCGGGAGGGGGGAAATCGTCACCGCCGTCATCACCAACAACTCTCCCATCTTGGGGAGGGCTATCTTCATCAACATCTTCACCAGCACCATCTCCTCTCAAACCCTAGTTTATCTCTTGTATCCAATCTTTGTACCCAAACCTCAGATTGGTACCTGTGGGTTGCTAGTGTTGATTACTCCTTGTAGTTGATGCTAGTTGGTTTATTTGGTGGAAGATCATATGTTCAGATCCATTATGCATATTAATACCCCTCTGATCATGAACAATATTATGTCTTGTGAGTAGTTACTTTTGTTCCTGAGGACATGGGAGAAGTCTTGCTATTAGTAGTCATGTGAGTTTGGTCTTCGTTTGATATTTTGATGGGATGTATGTTGTCTCTCCTCTAGTGGTGTCATGTGAACATCGACTACATGACACTTCACCATTATTTGGGCCTAGAGGAAGGCATTGGGAAGTAATAAGTAGATGATGGGTTGCTAGAGTGACAGAAGCTTAAACCCTAGTTTATGCGTTGCTTCGTAAAGGGCTGATTTGGATCCATATGTTTTAGGCTATGGTTAGGTTTACCTTAATACTTCTTTTGTAGTTGCGGATGCTTGCATTAGAGGTTAATCATAAGTGGGAGGCTTGTCCAAGTAAGGGCAGCACCCAAGCACCGGTCCACCCACATACCAAATTATCAAAGTACCAAACGCGAATCAGATGATCGTGATGAAAACTAGCTTGACGATAATTCACATGTGTCCTCGGGAGCGCTTTCCTTTATATAAGAGTTTGTCAAGGATTGTCCTTTGCTACAAAAAGGATTGGGCCACCTTGTTGCACCTTATTTACTTTTACCATTTGTCACTTGCTACCAACTATCTTATCACAAAACTATCTGTTACCTATAATTTCAGTGCTTGCAGAAAATACCTTACCGAAAACTGCCTATCATTTCCTTCTGCTCCTCGTTGGGTTCGACACTCTTACTTATCGAAAGGACTATGATAGATCCCCTACACTTGTGGGTCATCACTCGCCAACCACGACCCCGGCCGGCGCCTCTACCTCTAGCATGGCCCTCATTTTCGGCGTACGGCTCTTCTTTGACCGCCGCCGCCCTCTGACGAGAGGAAGACCTGGTCGCCTCCACAGGGGCACGACCACGGCCACGCCCTCTCGCCATGACTTGGGAAGGAAAGGGATCAGAGTGGAAGAGGATGAGTGGGGGGAGCACTGTCCCTCTCCCCTTCCTTATAGGAGGGCGGCACCAAGCAAGCCTAAAGGCGACCGCCCAAATCGACCAATCGAGCCGCCGGAGACGCAAGGAAACAAGACCGACCCGCTGCTCCAATCAGCACCGCCCGGCCCCCCGCCCCGGAGTTAAAGCCCACTCCCTCTGCGTCCGCCGCCTGCCCTCCCCGATGCATGAGAGCCACGTGGCGGCCGGATCGGATTTAATATGGAGCTTGGTACGACCGTTTCGCAATCCGTGATCATGGGGCGACCCAAGTCCACCTAGTAACTGAGTCGTGCCCCCGCAACTTCCTCTTTTTTATGAGGAGGACGCGAACCGCCTCTTTACTATTAGGAACCACGGGGTGACGCAAGCATGATGGGGTCACCCCACGCACAACCCCCACGTCCCGCACTCAACGCGAGTCGTGGGGAAGCGCAACCACCGGAGGAGTTACTGCAGTAAAAAGAATCCGGCCCGAACTGCCCGCGCACCATTCTGGGCCTAGCCCAACAACGCGTCGCGCTTATGTATGGCTCAGGCCCGGTGGCTCCTGTCAGTGTACAAAAGTAGGGGCTCTCCTTTGTAACTCTTACTTGTGTGCGGGCAGTCAGAGCCACGCCTGCAGCTACACCTAACAGGGCAGAGGAGGGAAGCCGAAGCACAAGACTACCAGAGCAGCGCCAAGACAGTGGCGCAAGAAGGCCAAGCAACAATATAGGCTTCCCCCAAAAAGACCCTTGTTGGAGCGGCCTGCACGACCCCGGCAAGAACCCTTGTCGGGTGCTACTTCTTGAGCTTGTGTTGTATTCCCTCGAAGAGGAAAGGGTGATGCAGCACAGTAGCGTAAGTATTTCCCTCAGTTTTTGAGAACCAAGGTATCAATCCAGTAGGAGACCACGCGCAAGTCCCTCGCACCTGCACAAACCAATAAGAACTTTGCAGCCAACGCGGTAAGGGGTTGTCAATCCCTTTACGGTCACTTACGAAAGTGAGATCTGATAGATAGGATAGTGTGATATTTTTGGTATTTTTAGATATAAGAACAGAAAGTAAATAAAGCAAACTAAGGTAGATTGGAGATTAATATGTTGAGAATAGACCCGGGGGCCATAGGATTCACTAGTGGCTTCTCTCATGAGAGCGGAATTCTACGGTGGGTGAACAAATTACTGTCGAGCAATTGATAGAAAAGCGAATAATTATGAGAATATCTAGGCATGATCATTATATATAGGCATCACGTCCGTGACAAGTAGACCGAAACGATTCTGCATCTACTACTATTACTCCACACATTGACCGCTATCCAGCATGCATCTAGAGTATTAAGTTCATAAAAAGAGAGTAATGCTTTAAGCAAGATGACATGATGTAGAGGGATAAACTCAAGCAATATGATATAAACCCCATCTTTCTATCCTCGATGGCAACAATACAATACGTGACTTGCTGCCCCTGCTGTCACTGGGAACGGACACCCGCAAGATTGAACCCAAAGCCAAGCACTTCTCCCATTACAAGAACTATAAATCTAGTAGGCCAAACCAAACCAATAATTCGAAGAGACTTGCAAGGATATTATAATCATACATAAAAAATTTAAGAAAAGAATCAAATATTTCTCGTAGATAATCTTGATCATAAACCCACAATTCATCGGATCTCGACAAACACACCGCAAAAAGATTACATCGAATAGATCTCCTCGAAGACCGAGGGGAACTTGGTATTGAGATCCAAAAGAGAGAAGAAGCCATCTAGCTAATAACTATGGACCCAAAGGTCTGTGGTAAACTACTCACAACTCATGTAGAGGCTGTGGTGTTGATGTAGAAGCATAGATCCCCCCTCCGGCGAAGCTCCGGAACAGGCCCCAAGATGCGATCTCACGGGAACAGAAGGTTGCGGCGGTGGAATTAGGGTTTTCTCTGTTGCCTCGATGTTTTCAGGGTACATGGATATATATAGGAGGAAGAAGGGCATCGAGGGAGCCAGAGGGGGCCCACGAGGGTGGGGGGCGCGCCCTGTAGGAGGGGGCGCGCCTTGGACCCTCGTGGCCGCCTCCTTTGTTCCCTCGCGTGTACTCCAAGTCTTATGTGAAGATATTGTTCCAAAAATAACTCTCCCAAAGGTTTCATTCCGTTTGGACTCCGTTTGATATTCCTTTTCTGCAAAACCCTGAAATAGGCAAAAAAAAAATAGCAATCTGCACTGGGCCTTGGGTTAGTAGATTAGTCCCAAAAATAATATAAAAGTGTATAATAAAGCCCATTAAACATCCAAAACATAATATATAATAGCATGGAAAAAACAAAAATTATAGATACGTTGGAGACGTATCAAGCATCCCCAAGCATAATTCCTGCTCGTCCTCAAGTAGGTAAATGATAAAAACAGAATTTTTGATGTGGAATGCTAACTAACATAATTCTCAATGTAATTCTCTTTGTTGTGGTATGAATGTTCAGATCCGAAAGATTCAAGACAAAAGTTCATATTGACATAAGAATAATAATACTTCAAGCATACTAACAAAGCAATCATGTCTTCTCAAAGTAACATGGCCAAAGAAAGTTCATCCCTACAAAATAATATAGTTAGGTTATGCTCCATCTTAGTCACACAAAATATTCCAATCATGCACAACCCCGATTTCAGCCAAGCACTTGTTTCATACTTTAATTCTTTTCAAACTCTTTCAACGTTCACGCAATATATGAGCGTGAGCCATGGACATATCACTATAGGTGGAATAGAATGGTGGTTGTGGAGAAGACAAAAAGAGGAAGATGGTCTCACATCGACTAGGCGTATCAATGGGCTATGGAGACGCCCATCAATAGATATCAATGTGAGTGAGTAGGGATTGCCATGCAACGGATGCACTATAGCTAAAAATGTATGAAAGCTCAACAAAAGAAACTAAGTGCGTGTGCATCCAACTTGCTTGCTCACGAAGACCTAGGGCATTTGAGGAAGCCCATCGTTGGAATATACAAGCCAAGTTCTATAATGAAAATTCCCACTAGTATATGAGTGACTAAACAAGAGACCCTCTATCATGAAGATCATGGTGCTACTTTGAAGCACAAGTGTGGAAAAAGATAGTAGCATTGTCCCTTTTTTTTCTTTTTTTCTTTTTTTGCGACAATGCTCTAATAATGATGATCATCACACTTACATTGATTTACAACTCGATGTTACAACTCGATACTAGAACAAGGTATGACTCTATATGAATGCCTCCGGCGGTGTACCGGGTTGTGCAATGAATCAAGAGTGACATGTATGAAAAATTTATGCATGGTGGCCTACCACAAATACAATGTCAACTACATGATCATGCATGGCAATATGACAATGATGAAGTATGTCATAACAAACGGAACGGTGGAAAGTTGCATGACAATATATCTCGGAATGGCTATGGAAATGCCATGATAGGTAGGTATGGTGGCTGTTCCGAGGAAGGTATATGGTGGGTGTATGGTACTGGCGAAAGTTGCGCGGTACAAGAGAGGCTAGCAATGGTGGAAGGGTGAGAGTGCGTATAATCCATGGACTCAACATTAGTCATAAAGAACTCACTTACTTATTGCAAAAATCTACAAGTCATCAAAACAAAGTACTACACGCATCCTCCTAGGGGGGAGGTTGGTAGGAGTTAACCATCGCGCGCCCCCAACCTCCACACAAAGGATGACACTCAATGAAATACCTCATGCTTCAAATTTTTCACACAACGGTTACCATACGTGCATGCTACGGGACTTGCAAGCCTTAACACAAGTATTTCTCAGATTCACAACTACTCTACTAGCATGACTCTAATATCACCATCCTCATATCTCAAAACAATCATCAAGTATCAAACTTCTCATCATATTCAATGCACTTTATGTGAAAGTTTTCACTATACTCCTCTTGGATGCCTATCATATTAGGACTAGTTTTATAACCAAAGCACATTACCATGATGTTCTAAAAGACTCTCAAAAGGATATAAGTGAAGCATGAGAGATCAACAATTTCTACAAAATAAAATCACCGCCGTGCTCTAAAAGATATAAGTGAAGCACATAGAGTGTTCTAAAAAATTAAAGCCTATATATCTCTCTCAAAAGGTTTGTCCAGCAAGGATGATTGTGGCAAAATAAAAAGCAAAGACTCAAATCATACATGATGCTCCAAGCAAAACACATATCATGTGGTGAATAAAAATATAGTCCCGAGTATAGTTACTGATAGATGAAGACGAAAGAGGGGATGCCTTCCCGAGGCATCCCCAAGCTTAGGCTTTTGGTTGTACTTGAATTTTACCTTGGGGTGCCTTGGGCATCCCCAAGCTTAGGCTCTTGCCACTCTTTGTTCCATAGTCCATCAAAGCCATACCCAAAACTTGAAAACTTCACAACACAAAACTTAGCCAAAAATCTCGTGAGCTCTGTTAGTATAAGAAAACAAACCACCACTCAAAGGTAATGTAATGAACTCGTTATTTGTTTATATTGGTGTTAAACCTACTGTATTCCAACTTCTCTATGATTCATAAACTCCAATACTACTCATAGATTCATCAAAATAAGCAAACAACACACGAAAAACAGAATCTGTCAAAAACAGAACAGTCTGTAGTAATCTGTAACTTTCGAATACTTCTGTAACTACAAAAACAATTGAAATAAATTGGTAAATGTGAGGAATTTGTCTATTAATCATCTACAAAAATAATCAACTAAATAGCACTCTCCAGAAAAATCCGGTGCCTAATTTTGTGAGCGCTAAAGTTTCTGTTTTTTTACAGCATGATCATATAAACTTCACACAAGTCTTCCCAAAGGTTCTACTTGGCTCAAACACTAATTAGAACACAAAACCACATCTAAACAGAAGCTAGATGCAATATTTATTCCTAAAAAGAAGCAAAAACAAAGAAAATAAAATTGGGTTGCCTCCCAACAAGCGCTATCGTTTAACGCCCCTAGCTAGGCACGATACAAGGATAGATCTAGGTATTGCCATCTTTGGTCTTTACCTTTTTGGTGGTGTCAAGTTCGAATCCGGGAGGTTCTTTATGTTTCCCTTCATATTCGGAAATCTTTAGATCTAATGAATCCAACCGCTTATTGCAAAGGGTAGTCAACATATTCATGCGGTGGAGATTTCCACTAACACTCCTAAGAGGTTCAAGGGACTTTTGTAATATTTTTGTTACTTCGCAAATTTTCTCAAAAACTTGTGTCTCTTCCTGGGCTTGATGTAACCCTTTTTGTTGAGGTAGTATTCCCACTATTCCCTCTATAATTTCATGTGCAATACTAGGATAAACTTTGATAAAATTCCCTTTGGCAACGCAATCCAAGAGTTGTCTATGGGACATATTTAGTCCGACATAAAAATTGCGAAGCAAGATTCTAAAATTCACGTCTAAGGTGCAATTACGATAAGATTCCAGCATCCTAAACCAAGCAACTTTTAAGTTTTCTCCTTGCTTTTGTTTGAAGTGAAGAACTTCAAACTCGGGAGACAAAGGAGCGGATAAGGGACTAGCCATGACGGCAAGGCAAAGCGAACGGTAAACACACGGCAAAAAGAAGGGCAAATAAAAATGGCAAAGGTGAAGTGGGGGAGAGGAAAACAAGAGGCAAAAATGGAATGCGAAGGATAAGGGTGTGTGACAGGTACTTGGTATATGACTTTTGCGTAAGCCTCCCTGGCAACGGCGCCAGAAATTCTTCTTGCTACTTCTCGAGCTTGTGTTGTATTCCCTCGAAGAGGAAAGGATGATGCAGCACAGTAGCGTAAGTATTTCCCTTAGTTTTTGAGAACCAAGGTATCAATCCAGTAAGAGACCATGCTCAAGTCCCTCGCACCTGCACAAACAAATAAGAACTTCGCAGCCAACGCGATAAGGGGTTGTCAATCCCTTTACGGTCACTTATGAAAGTGAGATCTGATAGATAGGATAGTGTGATATTTTTGGTATTTTTAGATATAAGAACAGAAAGTAAATAAAGCAAAGTAAGGTAGATTGGAGATTAATATGTTGAGAATAGACCCGGGGGCCATAGGTTTCACTAGTGGCTTCTCTCATGATAGCAGAATTCTACGGTGGGTGAACGAATTACTGTCAAGCAATTGATAGAAAAGCGAATAATTATGAGAATATCTAGGCATGATCATTATATATAGGCATCACGTCCGTGACAAGTAGACCAAAACAATTTTGCATCTACTACTATTACTCCACACATCGACCGCTATCTAGCATGCATCTAGAGTATTAAGTTCATAAGAACAGAGTA
This sequence comes from Secale cereale, assembly GCA_902687465.1. Lineage (NCBI taxonomy): Eukaryota > Viridiplantae > Streptophyta > Magnoliopsida > Poales > Poaceae > Secale > Secale cereale. The sequence continues at coordinate 405,775,101 of LR738713.1, forward strand.
ATGCTTTAAGCAAGATGACATGATGTAGAGGGATAAACTCAGGCAATATGATATAAACCCCGTCTTTTTATCCTCTATGGCAACAATACAATATGTTCCTTGCTGCCCATGTTGTCACTGGGAAAGGACACCGCAAGATTGAACCCAAAGGCAAGCACTTCTCCCATTGCAAGAACTATAAATCTAGTAGGCCAAACCAAACCAATAATTCTAAGAGACTTCCAAGGATATTATAATCATACATAAAAGATTTAAGAAAAGAACCAAATATTTCTCGTAGATAATCTTGATCATAAACCCACAATTCATCGGATCTCGACAAACACACCGCAAAAATATTACATCGAATATATCTCCTTGAAGACCGAGGAGAACTTGGTATTGAGATCCAAAAAGAGAGAAGAAGCCATCTAGCTAATAACTATGGACCCAAAGGTATGTGGTAAACTACTCACAACTCATGGTGAGCCTATGGTGTTGATGTAGAAGCACTCCATGGTAGATCCCCCCTCCGGCGGAGCTCCGATACAGGCCCCAAGATGGGATCTCACGGGAACAGAAGGTTGCGGCTGTGGAATTAGGGTTTTCTCTATTGCCTCGATGTTTTCAGTGTACATGGATATATATATAGGAGGAAGGAGGGCATCGGGGGAGCCAGAGGGGGCCCACAAGGGTGGAGGGCGTGCCCTGGACCCTCGTGGCCCCCTCCTTCGTTCCCTCGCGTGTACTCCAAGTCTTCCGTGAAGATATTATTCCAAAAATAACTCTCCCGAAGGTTTCATTCCGTTTGGACTTTGTTTGATATTCCTTTTCTTCAAAACCCTGAAATAGGCAAAAAACAGCAATATGCACTGGGCCTTGGGTTAGTAGGTTACTCTCAAAAATAATATAAAAGTGTATAATAAAGCCCATTAAACATCCAAAACATAATATATAATAGCATGGGACAATAAAAAATTATAGATATGTTGGAGACGTATCATCGAGGCAACTCACCCAACGCCTTCATTGCTTCCACCCTTGAGCCTAGGAGCTCTGACACCATCTACAACGTAGGAACCAAGGCTCGGGAAGCGCCTGCGTGATGGCATGCAGATCTTTGTGAAGACAAAGGGTCCATGAATCCTAGATGAGAACCAGAAGACAAGACGACCGCAAGGCTCCTTGCCGAGGATGCCCACGAGGCCCCGGCAAGGCTCCTTGCCGAAGATACCCCCAAAGCCCCAGCAAGCCTCTTGCCGAGGGCACTCACAATGGCCCCGGCAAGACCCTTGCCGGGAACAGACGCAAGACCGCGTCAAGCCCTTGCCGCCCCGTCATAGCCCCAGCTCGGCGGCCGACCCACTAGCCCAGGCAAGTACCCACATGACAGTACGTGGTTCCTGATCCAGCTAGTCAAGCACCTGCGTGGTGGCATGCAGATCTTCGTGAAGACCCTACCACCATGCCATCTCAGCTGCCTGCCAACCTACATGGCGTTGCATGCCTCGTTGGCCTGGACGTGCGTCGCAGCCAAACGGAGCGGCGGCGGACAGGACGGGCCTCGTTGCCGTCCCCGATAAAGCAAGTGGACACCTAAGTAGCGCATTTAATGCGTCTTGTCCCGTAATGGCAGGAGATAAGCTTGTACATTGTATACCTTTCCACCTCATGTGTGCCACTGTGGCAACCCCTTTTGACTATACAAGGAGGCCCGAGGCATACTGGAGGAGGATTCGGATCTTTTGGACTAGGCACGCACTATAGCTAGTTCAAGATCTCAAGAACACTCAAATACACATCAAAGCGGGACTAGGGTATTACGCATCTTCGCGGCCCGAACCTGGGTAAACGATCCTTGTGCTGACCCCTAGACCCGCTCTTTGCACAACCCCGCTCCCGTCAACCGTAGAAGGGATTCCAGTGATCCCATAGGTGTCGTCCCCGACACCCTCCTCTTCGGGGAAATCCCAACGCAGCTCACAAGAAGGAGGAAGTATTTATGGCGTCGTTGCCGGGGAGACATCATCAACATCTATCAAGTACCTACACATAGACCTTCATCTCCTTGCAATTACATTATTTGCCATTAGCCTCTCATTTTTATCTCCTCCACTTCTAAAATGTTTTACAAAAATATTTGTCCTTTTATTTTCCTTCTTTCCGTTTGATTTTTGCTTGATTGCTTATTATCATGTCTAACTTTGAAAAGAGTAGTAAGACTCTTCAATCGGGATCTCTATATAATACTTCTATGTTGAGAAAACTTATGAAAGAATGTGCTAAAAAGGATCTTCATGAGTTTGCTAAGGAAACAAATTGACAATCTTGCCGATGATGATCCTAATAAAGATGAACTCACTATCATGCATACCAAAAAACTCCGCATAGGTAGTGGCAATATTATTCGAAAAGGGGTTATCCAAGATTTCTTTACTTGTTTCGCACTTTACCTATGTTGGGGGATCCATTCTTAATAAAACTTTTAGCTTTTCAGATGCTATTTCTTTGCTTATAATCGAATTTGAGAGACAATTTATGCATATGCATCCCGCTATATAAACAATACTTCTAGAGTTTTCAAATATTCATGATCCTTCCGTTAAACGCGTAGGTACTATATTTTTGGCTCGTGAATTTAATCATAGTATAAAAGAGGCTAGAGAAATATTTGCATACTATAATATCAATTGTGGGTGTCCTCCCATAGAAGAAATTCTTTATAATGAAGAGGAGATGAGGAGATTCAATCTCCGGACTATGTTGCTTATAATGAGAATCTTAGAAAAAGGTTCTGACTACCATACTACTTGATAAAATCTCTAAACAAAATGATATTTTTTCTATAGAGAATAATGGGTTGGGACATGTGCTTGAGAGAGAATTAAAAAGACATACCAAAGAAATATGTACAATGAAGAAATAGTCATCCCATGCAAAGGGCCAAAGGAAGATCCTATTCCTCCCAATCTTATTCTTACAGATCCTTACCCTATTATGTTTAGCCCATTTAATTACTTTTGTTCTCCTCTTAGAAATCTTGATGCAGTGAGAAAGGAATATGAGAGCATGCATGGATTGAAAAACAAAGATGACAACACTTAGATCTATGCAATATGCCTATCTAGGGGCGTAAAACAATAGCGCTAGTTGGGAGGCAACCCTATAGTTATCTTTAAAAAAATTGTTTTTGTTTTTGTTTTTTTAATAAATGCACAATTATGTTGTTGTTTTGATTGTGTTTTAGTGTTTTAATTAGTGTTTGTGCCAAGCAAAGCCTTTGGGATGATTTGCGTGATAGTTGATTTGATTCTATGTATTAACAGAAACTTTTCGTCCAGTAGCAGAATTCTAAGCAATTGTTGGAGCACGAACAATTTTTGAAATTTTACACAAGGTTGATATACAAATTTCCCACGTTGTCCTAATTTTTCAGAATTTCAGAGTTATAGAAGTATGACTATAAATTACATCTTAAAGACTGTTTTGTTACTGACAGATTCTGTTTTTGGTGCATTATGTGCTTATTTTGATGAATCTATGGATTGTATCGGGGGGTATAAGCCATGGTAAAGTAAGAATACAGTAGATATAATGTAATATTAAAATATGAATGGGTTTGCAAAAGTAATTAAAGTAAGGATTGGAGTAGTGACCACGATCCGAATGGACTGAAGTCTCTGTGTTTCAGTGTCATCCCTGGATCGGTAATGCTGACACACACAATACTTGAAGAATTTATAACAGAGTGGCAATCACACACTTATTACATCGAATGTCTCAAAAGAGAACTTATTACAAAAGTCTATGGCTTAAGGCCATCTAACAAAATAATAGCGGAAGGCTTGGAAGATAAGTGAGTCCATCAACTCCAACGGCATAGCTGAGTGCATGACAAATGACCTAGCACGTCTTACTCCTCGTCTGAAAAGTCTGCAACATAACATGTTGCAGCCCGAAACGGGTCAGCACATGGAATATGTTGGCAACAAAACATAGTAGAGCAAGTAACAGAAATAAAGGCTAACACTCTATGCATATTTGGCTGGTGGAGGCTCTAAGGTTAAAGTTTTGCGAAAATCCAATTTTTCCCTACAACAAAGGAATGCATTTATTTAACTACTTTGTTAAATTTACTTCATGAACAATTGAGTATAGTTCCTCCATCTTAATCCCAAACCAAAGTCATTATTAACCCAAAAAATTAATTTTAGAATGATGAGATCAACCAATAATTCAAGTACTAGATACTCAAGATAGTCCATAACCGGGGACACGGCTAATCATGATCAGTTTGTACACTCTGCAGAGGTTTGTGCACTTTTCCCCACAAGACTCGATCTCCTCCGTTGGATTTCTCGCACTGCATGGTGTTTGAGAAACGGATGACCGGGACACAGTCTTTCAGAAGTATTTACTCTTTACCCCGGGTGGACCGGTACACCTACTTTCCCCTACATCTGCTAGTACACCACTGAAAGATCTCACACAACTTACTCATACTATGCCAGAGCCCATAATGGCACTGTGGCTGCACACGGAAGTTTCTACCATGAATAGTTTTATGATCCCTTTGAGCCTGGGTGGCATTCCATAGGAAAATCACACGGAACCCCGGGATTTCCTAGGACAACACCGGATTCTCCAGGCGCCCTGCAACCAATCCACCCAGATGTATTCAAGTAGCCAGCTAAAGTTGAACTATTAATTAACAACGCACATCTGTCATGGATATTCTCTCAAACCCAAACCACGTCTACGAGCATAGCATGGCAACCTAAGCATAACGTAGATGCAACTCCCAAGGGTTTGAAAATAATGCAGGTAATAGGTTCTACCTCAATCCACTTCCCAGACCCACAAGTTAAGAGATCCTACTCATGCAATGTGTGAGGGTTTGACTAATGCATAAAAACTGGGTAATAAAGGGGTATGATCAAAGTGTTACTTGCCTTGCTGATGATTCGCAAAACCTAGAGACTCGTAGTAGCACGCTTCGCACTCCGGGAATTCTATCGCAAACAAACAATAGCATACATAAGCAATCAAGCAAATATGCACAAACAGAACTCCAAACAAGAAGATCTAACCAGAAAGTTCAACTTAAGAACTCCGGTTTGCAAAAATAATCAAATCAAACGGAGCAACGAAACTCAAACTGCGAAAGAAACAAGATACGTTTACTAAATTGATCTAAAGTCAAATTACAGTAGCAAAACCTTGTTCAAGTTGGCTAAACGGAAAGAGGGCGTCGAAACGAAGATATGGGCTTTTGAATCACCTGATTTCGACTCTCGAGCGAAAAGAAAAACTAAAAACAAGATCAAGGCAGAAATAGCGATCGAAAATAATCGCGGAAAAAGCCCCAAAAAAGAAAACTGACGAACAAGCTAACGGACGAACGTTCATTGTCTGCAGCTAGCGGGCGAACAACGTTTGTTAAAACGAACGTACGAACAAACATTCGCTAACTAACTAAACCTTCGGTTAACTCCAACTTGTAGGCAACCTCTCCCATGTGTTCCAAAACACGGTATGGTCCCACAAATCTTGGGGCTAACTTTCCCTTAACTCCGAAACGTTTAACTCCTCGCAGAGGCGATACTCTCAGGTATGCTCGGTCTCCGATTTCATAGGCTACTTCCTTGCGCTTCGAGTCTGCGTAACTCTTCTGCCTGGACTGAGCTACCTTCAGTCTATCTCAAATCAACTTAAGCTTCTCTTCTGACTCTTTGATCAGGTCTGGTCCAAACAACTGACGGTCTCCGACTTCATCCCACATCAACGGCGTTCGGCAAGTCCTCCCGTACAATGCTTCGAACGGTGCCATCTTCAAACTGTCCTGGTAGATGTTGTTGTACGAGAACTCCGCGCAGGGCAAGTTGTCATCCCAACTAGATCCATTATCTAACGCACAAGCTCTCAACATGTCCTCCAGAGTTTGATTGACTCTCTGGGTCTGTCCATCTGTCTGCGGGTGAAAAGCTATACTGAATTCCAGCCTCGTTCCCAAAGTCTGGTGTAACTGATGCCAAAACTTTGAGGTGAACTGCGTTCCTCTATCTGATACAATGGTCCTCGGAACTCCATGCAGACATACGATCCTGGTCATGTATATCTTGGCTAACTTCGCACTGGTATACGTGGTTTTCACGGGGATAAAGTGGGCTACTTTGGTCAAGTGATCCACTACTACCCAGATTGAGTCATATCCTGATTTGGTCTTGGGCAATCCGGTGATAAAGTCCATGCCAAGCTTATCCCACTTCCATTCGGGTATCGGCATAGGCTGTAGCAATCCTGCTGGCTTCTGATGCTCCGCCTTCACTCTCTGGCATACATCACATACGGCTACATACTCGGCAATGTCCTTCTTCATACCCGTCCACCAGAGACGTTCCTTCAAATCCAAATACATCTTGGTGTTTCTGGGGTGTATTGAGTATGGAGAATCATGTGCTTCCTGCAGTATCAACTTTTTGATCTCGGGGTTGTTGGGCACATAGATTCGATCCTCAAACCACAAGGTGTCATGTTCGTCCTCACGAAAACCCTTGGCTTTTCCTTCACTCATCTTCTCCTTGATATCGGCAATCTCTTTGTCATTCTTCTGGGCTTCTCGTATCTTTCCCAACAATCTCGACTGAACCTCCAAGGTTGCAACAAAACCTCTAGGAACTATCTCCAAACGAAGCTCCCTGAGATCTTCTGCTAACTCTTGAGGCAATCCTCCCTTTACTAGGGTATTTGCATAAATTTTCCAGCTCAAAGCGTATGCAACGACATTGGCCTTTCCTGGTTGATAGTGCAGCTTCATATCGTAATCCTTTATAAGCTCCAACCATCTCCTATGTCTGAGGTTCAGCTCCTTCTGAGTGAAAATGTACTTCAAACTCTTGTGATCTGTGTACACATCACAACGATTTCCAATAAGGAAATGTCTCCAAGTTTTGAGCGCATGAACAACTGCGGCTAGCTCCAAATCATGCGTCGCATAATTCAACTCGTGCGGTCACAGTTGACGAGATGCGTTGGAAACAACTCTTCCGTCCTGCATGAGTACTCCTCCAAGTCCTAAGCGTGAAGCATCACAGTATACTTGGAATTCCTTGCGTATATCTGGCAAGATCAACACTGGGGCCGTCGTTAACCGTTTCTTCAACTCCTAGAAACTTTCTTCGCACTCTTCTGTCCAATGGAACTTTGTCTCCTTGTTCAACAATGTTGTCATTGGCTTTGCAATCTTGGATAAATTCTCTATGAATCTCCGGTAATATCCCACGAGTCCAAGAAAACTGTGGATCTCTCCAACTGAAGTGGGTGCCAACCACTCAGTGACTGCCTGCACTTTGACGGGTTCCACTGCTATACCTTCTCCTGATATAGCATGCCCTGAGAATCCAACTTCCTTCAACAAAAATTCACATTTGCTAAACTTGGCGTACAACTGATGTTCTCTGAGCTTCTCCAGTACCAAACGCAAGTGCTCAGCGTGTTCCTTTTCGTTCTTCGAGTACACCAAGATATCATCAATGAATACCACAACAAATTTATCCAAGAACTCCATGAATACCTTATTCATCATACTCATGAAATAGGAAGGGGCGTTAGTCAATCCAAATGACATAGCCTTATACTCATATAGCCCATACCATGTGGTGAAGGCTGTCTTAGGTATATCTCTCTCTCGGATCTTCAACTGGTGGTATCCAGATCGTAGATCGATCTTGGAGAATACTTTCGCTCCTTGAAGTTGGTCGAACAAATCATTGATCATCGGCAGCGGATACTTATTCTTAATCGTCACTTCATTCAGTGCCCGGTAATCAACAACCATCCTTAAAGATCCATCCTTCTTCTCGACCAAAAGCACTGGGGCTCCCCAAGGTGATGAACTCCGGCGAATAAATCATTTCTCCAATAACTCCTTAATCTGCTTCTTGATCTTTTCCAGATCATTTGCTGGCATCCGATACTGTCTCTTTGATATTGGTCCAGTGCCAGGCAATAGCTCAATCAAAAACTCAATATCTCTATCCGGCGGCATGCCTGGTAGCTCCTCTGGAAATACATCCGGGTAATCCTTTACTACGGGCACTTCCTCCTGAAAAACTCCCGTGAGAGAATGTACTTGGGTCCTTCTAGGAGAATGCCTAGATACATACTTGATCCTTTTTCCCTCCAGGGTGGTAAGCAAAATAGACTTACTGGCACAATTGATGTTCCCTCTGTACATCGATAGCCAATCCATACCTAGTATCACATCTAATCCTAGTGATTCCAAAACTATCAGGTCTGAGGGGAAAACATGGCGTCCTATGACCAATGGCGACTGAAAACATCCCTGATGTGCCATATACTCAGCTCCTGGGGAACTTACTAACATGGGGGTCTTAAGGACTTGGGTTGACAACTTGTGTCTATTTACGAATCCCCTTGAAATGTACAAATGCGATGCACCAGTATCGAAAAGAACTATTGCGGTAAATGACTTAACCAAAAACTTACCGACAACAGCATTTGGTTGCTCTTCAACCTCCTCCACAGTCACGTGGTTCACTTGTCCTTTGTTGAAAGGGTTGGGCTTCTTCCCGGTGCTTCCATTGCCGTTCCCATTCTTAGCTTCAGGGCACTCCATGGCGTAGTGTACATTCTTCCCGCACTTGAAACAGGTAACGTGACTTAAATCCCTCTTGGCGGGTGTTGATGGAGTAGAGCGGTTTAGATTATTGCTTGCTCCATTCCCATTCCCATTCTTAGAGCATCTCCAACAGCCGCGCTACGCGCCGCGCCCAAAAAATGCGTTTGTCGCGCGCGCTTCGGCTGGTTTAGCGCGCGGATAGGCGCTGGCTCCAACAGCCATGCTATAATGCAGCGTGCGCGCGCCGCTCCAGCAGTGCCCAAAAATGCAGCGCGCTCACAATATTTTTTAATACATAGATTGCATTAAAATAAAAAGGATACAAAGTTATTTTACATATATATTGCAACTAGATAGGTAGTTCGAAAACATAGATAGATAGTTCGGCGCTAGATAGTTCGAAAACATAAAAAACTAATCCCAGTCGCTCCCGTCTTCTGCACCATCATCGGCTTCGTCGTAGGTGTCGTCAGAGGTTGACAGCCAGATGTCCAACCAACGCTCATCTTTCGGAGCGAAGAAGGACCTCCCGCCTGCATCGACGAGGGCGGACTGCTAACACGCCAATGCCTTCCGACGACACCTGTCCAACCGCTCGTCGTGGGGCCGGCGCGTGTCCTCCTCGCGGCGACTTGCCCAATATTGCTGCTCGTAGGCGACGTCCTCCGGGTGGAGCCGGCGCCACTCCGCCATGCGCCGCTCGTCCTCCTGGGTGACGAGGAGGCGGCGCTACAGCGCAGCATGCTCCGCACGGTCTTCTGCGGAGTTTAGACGAGGCGGCGGGGCGACGTCTAACGCCTGCTGGAGCGTGTGGACGTCCTGGAAGTTCATTTGGCGGCGCGGCCTGCCTAGGCGCCACGCCGCCGCGTCGAACGCGCGGGCGGCCTCGTGCACCATCTCGTAGGTTCCGAGACTAAGCCGGAGATCGCCGGAGCGTATCTCGGCGTAGAACCCGCCGTTCGGGCGCTCGCGGACGCCACGGTAGCCCGACGCAGAACGGTGGCGCGGCGGCATGGTGGCGCGTCGGGGGCGGCGGCGGCGCTCTGGGGCAGCGGCGCTCTGGAGCGGTGGCGGCGCTCTGGGGCGGCGGCGGCGCGAGAGGCAGGAAGAAAGGGAGCGGTGGAGTGGTGGAGCGAGGGAGCGGCGCGCGCTGCTTTTTATAGGCGCGCGGGAGGAGGCGCCGCAAAAATGGCGTGCGAGAGGCCGCCATTTCGCGCGCGCGCAAGCGGTTCCCGCGCGCGCGGTTTTCCCTCCGCCGCTGGAGCGTGCCATTCTGCCCCGCGCGCGCGAAAACGGAAGTTTAGCGCGCGCGCGCCTTTTTGCGCCGCTGTTGGAGATGCTCTTAGAGCCATTGTGGTTATGAGAACTTCCTCCATTATGGGTGTGGCTTCCATGGTTATGGGTGTATCCTCCTGAATTCGAGGTGAATCGGGGCTTCGGTTGGGCTCCAGAATTATTCCTTCCTTGTCCATACTTCCTCTTGCGGCTCTCAATCTGCTGCTGCTTCCCTTCAATCATAAGTGCTTTATCTACCAACTCCTGGTAGTTGTTGAAGGTTGCCACCATCAACTGTACGCTCATCTCATCATTCAGCCCTTCCATAAACCTCTCCTATTTTGCGGCATCTATGGCCACATCATTTGGGGCATAACGAGATAGGGTACTAAACTCATCTACGTACTAAGCCACAGTATGATTTCCTTGGAGCAAATTGTGAAACTCTCGCTTCTTCATGCTCATAGCTCCAGTTGAGATGGGCAGTGCGAAACGCTTGCTGAAACTGATCCCAAGTGACATTGGCTATAGGTAAAGTGGCTGTGTAATTCTCCCACCATGCTGCTGCTGGTCCAGCCAACTGGCGTGCGGCAAATCGCACCTTCTCAACATCAGTGCAATTGGTCGTGGTCAAATCCCTTCCAATCTTGCGCAGCCAGTCATCAGCAACTATTGGTTCAACGCTGCTAGAAAACACCGGTGGTTGCAACCTTAGGAAACGTGTCAGGTTGTCCATGGGTGGTGGTGGTGGAGCGTTGTTGTTGTTGTTCTAATTGTTCTGATTGTTCTGGAAAAGAAGTTGCATCCAAGTGTTCTGCTGCTGGATCAACTGAGTAAGCTCAAGGGGAAACTAAAATCCGGGCTCACGTCTTGGAGGCATCTGATGGGTGTAGAGGGAAGAGATTAGAATAGAAATGAGGTCTAAGGGAAAATTCATTACCCATATGCACATGAGACAAACACAATCATATCACACCAATAAATTTCAAGCAAGGGCTTACAAAGCTTCTAACTAACGTTACAAAAGTGCTCTAATTTCCTACTTTAAGGGGGGAAAACTACTAGTCATAGGGTGGTCATCTAGAAATTTTGATCGGCGGAAGATTCCATGATATCTGCTCCAGCTTCATCTTCATAGTCTTCGTCACTATCATCGTGGTCTGAGTCCGTGTCGTCGATGATGATGTAGTCCTCAGAACGGATCTCCTTGGGTTCTTCTTCTTCTTCTTCTCCTCCTGGTCCTGGATCTCCCATGAATACTCCTAGCTTCCTTGTCAAATCATCATTCTTCTCCACAAGTATCATCATCTCCTCCTCGTATTCGTCACGTGCAGACTTGAGTTCCTCTTCTAGCTCCAAGTTCCTGGTTACTGCCTTCTTCAATTCTATCATCCCTGCGCACATCTGGTGCTCCTGTCGATGAATGTGTGTCGGTGTATTTGGATCGACACCTATGGGATCACAAGAATCCCTACTACTGTTGTGGGCGCGGGGTTGAGAGAAGAGCAGATCTAACAGTCAGGACACGGTTCCTTTACCCAGGTTCGGGCCGCAAACATGCGTAAAACCCTACTCCTGCTTTGGTGGATTATATGTTTGTGTTCTTCAGCTAGTGAGGAGCTCCAAAAGAGTCATGAGGAGTTCTAAAAAGCCGAATCCTCCTCCTGGTCGCCTCGGGCCTCCTTTTATAGGAAAAAGGGGTCGCCACAGTGGCACACAGGAGGTGGAAAGGGTACAGTGATGCGAGGTTATCCCTCGCATTACTGGACAAGGCGCATTTAATGCGCTTAGCTTAGGTGTCCTTGCTTTATCAGGGACGAGGGGAGACGTCCGTCTTGAACGTCACCGCCCTTCCTCGTGTTGACACGCGCCCTGGCCAGCGGTGTCTGAGGTGCCATGTAGGCAGGCAGGCAGCTGAGGTGGCGCAACGACGGGTCCCCACGAAGATCTGCAAGTTGCCACGCAGGAGCCTGTCCAGCTGGTTGGGTCGGCAGCTGCGTGGGGCGGTGGAAATACAGTTGGTGCGGGCCAGATGGTGGCCCTGCGGGTGTCCTCGGCAAGGGCCTTGTCGGGGCCCCGGCAAGGGTCTTGTCGCGGTGCCTGCTGTCATCCCGGGCAAGGTGCTTGCCGGGGGCCTTGTAGTTCTCCTTGGCTAGGATCCCGCCAAGGATCGTCGTCTTCTGAACTTGTATCTAATCTTGGATGTCTTCACAAAGATCTACATGCCACCACGGGGATATCTCCCGAATCCTCGCCCCATGGGGGCGGTGGACTCAAGGGTGATCTGCTCCGTAGGCACGGGGCGAGCTGTCGCGGCAAGGGTCTTGCCGGGGCTGCCAGAGCCAGCTCCCGGCAAGGACCTTGCCGGGGGAAGCCACTTTGTCCCTTTGCTCTTTGTGGTCTTGTTCTTGGCGTTGTTCTAGTCTCCATCAAGCTTCGGTCTTACCCCGGCTCACCTCCCTTGCCATGCTTGGTGTGGTAGTGCCCGTGGCTCAGACTACCCGTGCACAGTCATAGGGGTACAAAAAGAGTACCCCTCTTTTTGTACACCGACAGGAGCCCCCGAGCCTGGGCCACACATAAGCGCGACATGTTGTTGGGCCAGGCCCAGAATGGTGCGCGGGCAGGCGGGGCGGTTTTCACCGTGGTAAAATTTTCCGCGCGCTGTGCCTCCCACGAACCGCGCGCACGGCGCGGGGCGGAGGGGCATGCGTGACGTGGGCATCATGCGTGGGGCGGTTTCCGCAGGCATGCGTCACGTCGCAGTAAATGCGAAAGGAGGCGGCCCGCGTCTTCCCCGTAAATGGGGGGAGGCGTGGAGGCGCGGCCCGCTTACTGGATGGGGCCGAGGCACTGTCGTCTAGGCGTCCACTCCCCACAATCACGGGGTGGGGAGAGGTCGCCTCACCCGTCCCTTCGGTCCTGCACGTTCGCCACGTGCCTTCCATGCGTTCGAGGTGGCGAGCGGTGGAGGCGGGAAACCGAGCTGTCGCTGGTTGGGGCGGCGGGTCGGTCCTGGCCCCCCTCGCCTTCTGCGTCTTGATTGGCCGAGCGGGGCGGTCGAGCTCCAGCCCCGCCCCTTTATAAAGGGCGGAGGGAAAGGATGGCGCCCCGCACTCTTCCATCTTCTTTCTCCTTCAGCTTCTGCTCCTCTCTTTTGTCCGCCATGAAGAGAGAAAATCCCGGCTCCTCAACGGTGGCGGCGAGGGTCGCTGCTCGACAACGCGTCCCCCCTTATCATGCACCTGTAGTGGCCGAACCAGCCACGAGGGGAAGAGGGAGGGGGCGGGGCCGTCGGCGAGGCCGGGGTGCTCGGGGAAGAGGAGGACGGGGCGGCCCGCTGGCCTCGCCCCCGCCAGCAGCTCCTCCTCCAATGGAAGGTCATATTGGAGATGACCCTTGTGAGTTCTTCGTTAGGATGCGGGGGCCGTCGCACCGTCGCCTTCGTCTCCCGACTCCATTTGCGCGGGAGATGGAGGTGGATCCACCGGAGTCGCTGCGGCTGCACATGAGGGGATGCGGGATCAGTGGCACGCGGGTCCGCGTCGACTTCCCTGACCCTCATGTGATGTATCTTCACCAAGGATGGAAGACGTTCGCTCGCATCCACAGCCTCACGGATGGACTCACCCTCCACTTTAAGTTGATGGAGGACGGCCACCTCTCTGTCAAGGTCTTCGGGCAGCTCGGGACTCGCGTGAGGTGCTGCGTGGAGACCTCCTCCGATGACGAAGACTCCTCCTCAAACGAGGGTGACGAGGAGGAAAGCGGCAGCGACGTCGAGGGCGGTGGACGGCAGGATGACGGGTCCGACTAGGTGTCGGGCGCCGCTCCTGGTGGCACCGGCGACCCCATCATCCGCGTCGCCGGCTCCTTGAACTTCTCGGGGTCGTCTCCTTGGCGGCTGGTGTAGGGAGGCTGCAGAAGAGGAAGAGGAAGAAGGCAAGCGGCAAGGTCGTCATGTTGGAGTACACGGGCACCGACGCCTTCAACGCGTACTGACGTCCTGCCGCCTCGTCTTCGAGCTCTGCCTCCGGCGCCGTCATCATCGTCCAGCCCTTGGGAGGCCGCCAAGATGCCTTCTCGGTGTCTTCTGCCACCCGTAGCTCACCTAGGCACCCCTTTTGTCCTTCTCGCCTCCTTGACCTACCTCCTGAGGAGAGGGACAAGAAAGGCATTACGGGCATCTTATCTCTTTTTAGTATGTAAGCCTTCGGGCATCTGTTAAGTTTAAAACTTGTAATCTCCTTGTTCATCTTTTTCATTCCCTATGGACCGTACCTGAATGGAATGTTTTTAATGAAAAAGGAATGTTTGACGGGTTATTTGTACCTGAATAAATCCTTGATATCTCTAAGATGAACATTTTCTCGCCCGGCAACAGGCCTTGCTGTTTCCCTACTCCGCTCAACCTTTCTCACGCCTTTGGCGGAGGCAGGGATGAAGTGGGCTCAGGCTCCTCATTTCATCATTTTGCTGTCGCGACTACGACCAAACTTGGTCCCAGGAACGAGCCCTAGGGCCTGGAGTTATCGGAGCACGGTAGCTTCAAGGAAAAGAATGAGGTTTCACATACCTCAGTCCATAATGGAATGTGTGATAAGGGATAAAGAACTTATCTGAAGCTGCAGCCCCCGGCAACCCTGGTCTGCCGTGGGTGAATTCTTGCCCTTGCAGCCTCCGGCAACACTGGCTCGCCGGGGCCTAGGCGCTGGTCTGTTCTTCTTTCCTTCCCCAAAGTGGCTTCGGCAAGGATGTCTGCGCGTCCTGTGAACCAAAGAGGACAGAGGAAAAACAAAGACTCGACCTCTAATCTAGGGGTTAGCCGCCGCTAAGCACTATCAACCCTAACCAAGGACGAGACTCGACTCAGCATGCATGCTATAACTTAGGACGCCGGTGCTTCATTTATTTATGCTCAGGGTCTGCGCCTGGCTTTGTACAAAGGGTTACATGCCTTGCCGGTAAGGCTTGTACAAAAGGGTGGCTTGCCGGGGGGGCCGGCAAGCCGCGCCTTATGGGTAAAACTTGCGAAGATGCTCGATGTTCCAGGAATTACTCACCGGAATGGCATCCTCGGTCTCCAGGCGGACAGCGCCAGGCCTGGTGACTCGTATTACCCGATAAGGGCCTTCCCACTTTGGCGTCATCTTGTTCGTATTCCTGGACGATTGAACGCGCCGGAGAACAAGGTCTCCTTCCTCAAAGCTTCGGGCACGGACCTTGCGGCTATGGTAGCGGCACAAGGCTTGCTGGTAGCGTGCTGCTCTCACAGCTGCCCGAAGACGATCTTCCTCAAGGAGCATTGCGTCGTCTTGTCGCAGTTGCTCTTTCTCAACCTCATCATAAGCGAGCACTCGAGGTCACCCGTATATGAGTTATGTGGGGAGAACTGCTTCTGCCCCGTATATCAGGGCAAAGGGCGTCTGGCCGGTGGCTCGATTTGGCATCGTTCTGATCGACCAAAGAACCGCCGGCAATTCATCAATCCAGCGCCTCCCGCTTTTGTGCAGCCTGTCAAAGGTCTTTGTCCTTAATCCTCGCAGCACTTCAGCATTTGCCCTCTCAGCTTGACCATTGCTTCGGGGGTGAGCAACGGAAGCGAAACAGACTTTGCTGCCGAGGTCTTGGGTATATTGCATGAAGGTGCGGCTTGTAAACTGTGTGCCATTGTCGGTGATGATCCTGTTGGGTACACCAAAACGGCACACTAGTCCCTTAAAGAACTTGATGGCTGACTGAGCTGTGACCTTCCTTACTGCCTCCACCTCTGGCCACTTTGTGAACTTGTTGATTGCAACGTACAAGTACTCAAAGCCCCCGACGGCGCGGGGGAAAGGGCCTAGTATGTCGAGCCCCCAGACCGAGAAGGGCCAGGAGAGAGGAATGGTTTGAAGGGCTTGAGCTGGTTGATGAAGTTTCTTTGAATGGAACTGGCACGCTTCACACCTGGTGACCAGTGCCGTCGCATCCTGGAGGGCAGTGGGCCAGAAGAAGCCTTGCCGGAATGCCTTGCCGGCAAGGGCTCTCGACCCTATGTGGGATCCACATATGCCTCCATGTATCTCTACCAACAGCTCCAGTCCTTCCTCTCGAGGGATGCACTTCAATTTCACACCGTTCGGTCTCCTTCTGTACAGGACGTCATCGACGAACTGGTACATAGCAGACCGACGGGCTACTTTCTCCGCTTCTTCCTGCTCCTCAGGAAGTTCCCCAGTCTGAAGGAATCGGACGGTATGTTGCGCCCACGCTGGAGCCTGGGGCTCGACGGCGAGGACCAAAGGCATTTCCTCCACCAAGGGAGCGGCCATCTCGACGGCAAAAGCTTGAAGCTCCGCCGGAGTTAGCCCTCCTGAGGCGGGCTCAGTGTCTCCGGCAACATCCTTGCCGGCGGCTCCGGGGAGCTCGGCGGGAAAGTACTTGCCGGGCCCTGATTTCCTCCTCTTGTTCTGCTCTGTTGATGGATCAACGGATGGCTCAGAAAGTTGAAGCACAAAGGTACCTGGTTCCACAGGTAGCTTGAGGGCAGCGCGCTTTGACAGGTAATCGGCGATGTCGTTCTCCGCTCGGGGAACGTGCTCTGCCTGTATACCATCAAAGCGCTCTTCCAACTTTCCCACTTAATCGACGTAGGCCTTCATCAACGGGCTCTGGTAATCCTTGTTGACTTGTTTGACGACAAGCTGCGAGTCGCCCCTGACAATGAGCTTCTTGATTCCGAGGTCTGCCGCGATCCTAAGACCAGCAAGCAGCCCCTCGTACTCAGCAGTGTTGTTCGTTTATACCTCCCTAGGGAAGTGCATCTGGACCACGTACTTGAGGTGCTCTCCAGTGGGCGCGACCAGTAGTATGCCAGCCCCGGCGCCCTATAAGGAGAAAGCTCCATCAAAGTACATGATCCAGTTGCAACTCGCCTCTTTGCCGGGGAGAGCAGTTTCCTGGACTTCTTCATCAAGCGTTGCGGTCCATTCTGCGACGAACTCTGCCAGGACTCGGCTCTGAATTGTCGAGGTACTTTCAAACTTGAGGCCAAAGCTGGACAGCTCCAGTGCCCACTCTACAATCCTTCCCATCGCGTCTGGATTGTGCAATATCCGTTGCAGAGGGAGGCGAGTGACGACAGTGATCTCGTGCGCCTGGAAGTAGTGACACAGCTTCCTCGAGGCCATAAGAAGGCCGAAGAGCAATTTCTGCACACCGGAATCTAGCCCCCTACAAAAAGTAGACCAGGTGCTGCATCATTTTCTTCTTCGGCTGCACTCGAACAGGCTGTGTTGCCTCGGCACCTGTGGCATCAGGCTCTGTTGCTGCTATCACCTCATCATCGATTTCTCTCTGCGCCACCAGTGCGGTGCTGACCACCTGGTTTGTTGCCGCTAAGTATAGCAGCAACGGTTCTTGTGGTCTAGACACAACCAGTATTGGCGTGGAGGAAAGATACCAGTATTGGCGCACAAACATCGCCACCTCCCAAACTCCGGCTGCCGGGATGGCGTTTGTGTTCGCGAGCAACGAAACGAGTCCTTTCCGCGACTGGTCCGCTGCTCGCCCGCGTCGGGACGGGCTGTCCGGCTTCCGACTGGCCAACCGCCATCGTCGTCTTCTTCTTGGGCGCCATGACGATGTAGGAGCGTCGAACTAACCGCTAAAGCCGATTCTCACAACCGCGCCCCCTACCTGGCGCGCCAAAGATGTCGGTGTATTTGGATCGACACCTATGGGATCACAAGAATCCCTACTACGGTTGCGGGGCGCGGGGTTGAGAGAAGAGTGGATCTAACAGTCAGGACACGGTTCCTTTACCCAGGTTCGGGCCGCAAAGATGTGTAAAACCCTACTCCTGCTTTGGTGGATTATATGTTTGTGTTCTTCAGCTAGTGAGGAGCTCCAAAAGAGTCATGAGGAGTTCTAAACAGCCGAATCCTCCTCCTGGTCGCCTCGGGCCTCCTTTTATAGGAAAAAGGGGTCGCCACAGTGGCACACAGGAGGTGGAAAGGGTACAGTGATGCGAGGTTATCCCTGGCATTACAGGACAAGGCGCATTTAATGCGCTTAACTTAGGTGTCCTTGCTTTATCGGGGATGAGGGGAGACGTCCGTCTTGTCCGTCGCCGCCCTTCCTCGTGTTGACACACGCCCTGGCTAGTGGTGTCTGAGGTGCCATGTAGGCAGGCAGGCAACTGAGGTGACGCAACGGCGGGTCCCCACGAAGAACTGCAAGTTGCCACGCAGGAGCTTGTCCAGCTGGTTGGGTCGGCAACTGCGTGGGGCGGTGGAAATACAGTTGGTGCGGGCCTGATGTTTGCCCTGCGGGTGTCCTCGGCAAGGGCCTTGCCGGAGCCCCGGCAAGGGTCTTGTCGCGGCGCCTGCTGTCATCCCCGGCAAGGTGCTTGCCGGGGGCCTTGTAGTTCTCCTTTGTTGGGATCCCACCAAGGGTCGTCGTCTTCTTAACTTGTATCTGATCTTGGATGTCTTCACAAAGATCTGCATGCCACCACGGGGATATCTCCCGAATCCTCGCCCCATGGGGGCGGTGGACTCAAGGGTGATCTGCTCTGTAGGCGCGGGGCGAGCTGCCGTGGCAAGGGTCTTGCCGGGGCTGCCAGAGCCGGCTCCCGGCAAGGACCTTGCCGGGGGAAGCCGCTTTGTCCCTTTGCTCTTTGTGGTCTTGTTCTTGGCATTGTTCCAGTCTCCATCAAGCTTCGGTCTTACCCCGGCTCACCTCCCTTGCCATGCTTGGTGTGGTAGTGCCCGTGGCTCAGACTGCCCGTGCATAGTCATAGGGGTACAAAAAGAGTACCCCTCTTTTTGTACACCGACAATGTGCTGGTTTAACTCCTGGATGAATGTTGCAATGGACCTGTCCTTCCGGGTACTGATCATGTCCCATCGCTCATCCCGGTGTCCACAAATCTGGTAGATGGTGTCCTTCAGCTCCTGCTTGTAGACTTCTCCAATCCATCCCATGGTAATGTGGGCTGCCATACTCTTGCCTAGGCTCCAGGTTGGTGCATCAAAAGAAAACCCTAAGGGCTCAATGGATGGTGCGAAGGTCCTCCCGGTAATTTGAACTTGAATACTCCATCGCTCTTCTTCTGGTAAAGTGGCGGTGTAGGTCCCGATGAAGCTTGGTATTCCGATGTTCAGGTACCTAGTGACTTCCTTCAAGTGTCGCCCAAAAGGTGTGTCTTCATCTGGTTGAGTGAACTTGTTCCTTGGGTCCACCATCCTAAAGAGTAGAAAATGGAGAGGAGTCAGAAATGAGTAGAGAAGAGTGACCTAGGGTTTATCTTAGTGGTCGTGTCCTACAGTCAGCGTGTGCTCTGATACCATCTTGTAGCGACCATGATCCGAATGGACCGAAGTCTCTGTGTTTCAGTGTCATCCCTGGATCGGTAATCCTGACACACACAGTACTTGAAGGATTTATAACAGAGTGGCAATCACACACTTATTACATCGAATGTCTCAAAAGAGAACTTATTACAAAAGTCTATGGCTTAAGGCCATCTAACAAAATAACAGCGGAAGGCTTGGAAGAGAAGTGAGTCCATCAACTCCAACGGCATAGCTGAGTGCATGACAAACGACCTAGCACGTCTTACTCCTCGTCTGAAAAGTCTGCAACATAACATGTTGCAGCCCGAAGCGGGTCAGCACATGGAATATGCTGGCAACATAACACAGTAGAGCAAGTAACAGAAATAAAGGCTAACACTATATGCATATTTGGCTGGTGGAGGCTCTAAGGTTAAAGTTTTTGCGAAAAGTCAATTTTTTCCTACAACAAAGGAATGCATTAATTTAACAACTTTGTTAAATTTACTTCATGAACAATTGAGTATGGTTCCTCCATCTCAATCCCAAACCAAAGTCATTATTAAGCCAACAAATTAATTTTAGAGTGACGAGATCAACCAATAATTCAAGTACCACATACTCAAGATTGTCCATAACCGAGGACACGGCTAATCATGATCAGTTTGTACACTCTGCAAAGGTTTGTGCACTTTTCCCCACAAGACTCGATCTCCTCCGTTGGATTTCTCGCACTGCATGGTGTTTGAGAAACGGATGACCGGGACACAGTCTTTCAGAAGTATTTACTCTTTACCCCGGGTGGACCGGTACACATACTTTCCCCTACATCTGCTAGTCCACCACTGAAAGAGCTCACACAACTTACTCATACTATGCCAGAGCCCATAATGGCACTGTGGCTGCACACGGAAGTTTCTAGCATGAATAGTTTTATGATCCCTTTGAGCCTGGGTGGCATTCCATAGGAAAATCACACGGAACCCCGGGATTTCCTAGGACAACACCGGATTCTCCAGGCGCCCTGCAACCAATCCACCCAGATGTATTCAAGTAGCCTCTAGGTCGGTTCCCCCTTTTTTTTTAATATTCATGACGTACTAAACAGTTGAAAACAAATACTAAACGGACTCCAAAAATTCCGAAATAAATTTTCACCGTCCTCTAATAATATTTAGGACAAAGTGAACATTTTTACCGGACCTAAATGCAATTTTGATAAACGCGCATTTTTCCTATGCAAATAAAATCGCAAATAAATTCGAATAAAAATCCAAAAATGATTTTAATATTTTTCCTCCAATATTTCTTTTATTTTGGAGAAGTCATATTATCCCCACTCATAAATTTTATTAAGAAATATTTTTAGGAAGAGAAAATAATTAAAACCAATGTGATCCACGTACCGGTATTCGAGAAAACTCAAATACGAAACGGTATAATTCCCAACTCTCTTCATAGGTCCTTGAGTTGCTTAGAATTTTCGAGGATCGCCATGCACAAAATGCAATAAAATATGCAATGCAATATGATCTATGTATAACATTCCAAATTGAAAATTTCGGATGTTACAATTGGTTTTGTTATGCTAACGGATCTCGCGAGGTTTTGTTGAGTTTTGTGTGATTGTAGTTTTCAATTTTTGGGTGAGATCACGATGGATGAAGGAATAAGGAGTGTCAAGAGCCTAAGCTTGGGGATGCTCGACGCATCCCAAGGTAATATTGAAGGACTACCATGCAACTAAGCTTGGGGATTCCCCGGAAGGCATCCCCTCTTTCTTCTAACGACCATCGGTAATTTTACTTGGAGCTATATTTTTATTTGTCACATATCATGTGATTTGCTTGGAGTGTCTTGTATTATACGAGTATTTGCTTGTTTTGCTTTGTAGTTTGTCACAATCATCCTTGTTGTACACACTTGTCTGAGAGAGCCACACACATATCATGATTTGCTAGAATACTCTATGTGCTTTACTTAAATCTTTTGAGCTGGTCAGTTGCTCTAGTACTTCACTTATATCTTTTCGAACACGGCGGTGGTTATATTTTGAAGAAATAAACTCTCATGCTTCACTTATATTATTGTAAGAGTTAGTAAATTTTAAAGAAATGTCCTCTCATGCTTCACTTATATTATTTTGAGAGATGAAAATTTTGAAGAAATACTTATGCTCTCATGCTTCACTTATATCTTTTTGAGAGTTAAAGAATAGTAATCGTAATTTGCACGAGATATGAATTTAGCTCCAAAGTGATAGATATTCAAGGAGGGTATAATAAAAACTTTCATGAAGATCATTGGAAATTATGAACTTGATTCCTTGCAATAGTTTTGCGTAATGGAGATAGTGATATATGAGTCATGATGATGAGTAATTATGCTTTAGTAAGTATATTGGTGTTAAGTTTTGTGATTCCCTATGCTTGCACGCAAAGTTAATATTTATGCAATAAAATTATATATTACTTGTGGTGCATTATTCGGTGTTAATTATGTTCAATGCTCGTTTATGACCGTTTTTGTTTCTTGGTTGGTCGCTTCTCCATCTATTTGCTAGCCTTCATTTGCACTAAGCGGAAATACTGCTTGTACATCCAACTCCTTAAACCCAAAGTTGTGCCAAATGAGTCCACCATACCTACCTATATGCGGTATTTCCATGTTGTTCCAAGTAAATTTGTATGTGCCAACTCTAATTTACAAAATGAATTTCCTTTTTGTGTGTCGTACCGCTCATGAAGCAACAGGGGGGCCAATATTTTCCATGATAGGTATTTTATTCTCATGATGAGTGTTTATTCACTTGTCATTGCATGAGAGTGTGGTAGGTAATAGGGATGCCCAGTCCCGAAATGAAAATAAATACTATAATAAATTCCTTGGGATGTGTTGGTATGGAAGGCACCCATGGATAAGGCTAGCCATGGATTGTGAAAATGGTGGAAATGAACTTTACTTTCTGTTTGGGAACCGTATATAATTGGTCTAGCATGGAAGATATTCCGAAATTCTCAGTCGTTTTCATTGACAAGAAAAAGCATGCCTCTCAGAACAATTATATCTCTCAATTTAAGCTATGAGCTCTGGCACCTCTACAAATCTCTGCTTCCCTCTGCGAAGGGCCTATCTATTTACTTTTATGCAATTGAGTCTCAATCTTCTCTTATAAAGCACCAACTAGGGAACACTATTGTCATACTTATGCATTGGATGTAGTTAATATTTGGATGTGTTTCATGAATGGATCAATGATGGAGCATAATGGGCTAGAGATAACTTTCTTTAGCATTGATATTGATATGCTTGAGTATATATGTCTTCATGTCAAATTATAGACTATTGCTTTGAATCATTCAAATCCAAATGTCCATGCTACAAAGAAAAGAATATATGATGAATAGGTAGCATTCCACATCAAAAATTCTGTTTTTATCATTTACCTACTCTAGGACGAGCAGGAATTAATCTTGGGGATGCTGATACTCCAATGTATCTATAAGTTTTGATTGTTCCATGCTATTATATATCAATCTTGGATGTCTTATATACATTTACAAGCAACTTTATATCATTTTTTGGAACTAACCTATTAGCTTAGTGCCCAGTGCCAGTTCCTGTTTTTGCATGTTTTTGTTTTGGATAATATCAATACCAAACGAAGTCCACATGCCATGAAACTTTTGGGGGATTTTTTTTCTGGCAATAAGAGACCCTGGAAGCTTCGGGAGGCAACCATAAGATGAAGAAGGGGCCCATTAGGCCCAGGGGATAGTGGGGCCCACAAGCATTGTTTTGACCTAGCTCCACCTCTATAAATACTCAAAATCCCAAAACCCTCAGGGGAGCCGACGAAATACTTTTTTCGCCGCCACAAGTTCAAGAACCACGAGATCCAATCTAGAGGCCTTTTCAGGAACTCTGTCGGAGGAGCTAACGATCACGGTGGGGTTCTTCATCATCCTTGTCGCCCCACCGATGATGCCTGAGTAGTTTACCACAGACCTACGGGTCCGTAGTTAGCAGCTAGATGGTGTCTTCACTCTTTTTGTACAATGTTCTCGTTGATGTTCTTGGAGATCTATTTGATGTAACGACTTTTTGCGATGTATTTGTTGGGATCCGGTGAATTGTGAGTTTATGATCAGATCTATCCATGAATATTATTTGAGTTTTCTCTGAACTCTTTTATGCAAGATTTGTGTAGCCTCGTATTTCTTCTCCGATTTATTCGTTTAGTTTGGCCAACTAGATTGATTTTTCTTGCCATGGGAAGAGGTGCTTTGTGATGGGTTCGATCTTGCGGTGCTCAATCTCAGTGACAGAAGGAGACATGACACGCATGTATCGTTGCTATTAAGGATAGAAATATGGGGTTTATTAATATGTGAGTTTATCTTGTCTACATCAGGTCATCTTGCTTAAGGCATTACTCCGTTCTTTCATGTAATTAATACACTAGATGCATGCTAGATAGCAGCCGATGTGTGGAGTAATAGTAGTAGATGTAGGCAGGAGTCAGTCTACTAGTCTCGGACATGATGCCTATATACATAATCATTGCCTTGGATATCATCATAATTATTTGTTTTTCTATCAATTGCACAACAGTAATTTGTTTATCCATCGTATGTTGTTTTCTCGAGAGAAGCCTCTAGTGAAATCTATGGCCCCCGGGTCTATTTTCTATCATATTAAAACAAAAAATACCTTGCTGCAATTTTATTTTATTAATTTTATTTCGTATTTTAGTTAGATCTATTTATCAAAACCCATACAATTTAATCTTGCTCATAGCCGTTGAGGGATTGACAACCCCTCTACGCGTTGGGTTGCAAGTATTTATTGTTTGTGTGCAGGTGTTGCTTACATAGTGTTGCTTGGTTCTCCTACTGGATTGATAACCTTGGTTTCATAACTGAGGGAAATACTTATCTCTATTGTGCTACATCATCCCCTCCTCTTTGGGGAGATCCCAACGTGGCTCAAAAGTAACAAGGTGATGTCACTTTACATCGAAAGATTCAACATTGAGCACTTGTACAGCTCAACCAAGCCAATAATGTATGCATTCTCACCACATGTCATTGTGAGTCAACTAACATCTTTTTTGCTTTTTATTCACTTGAGTTTTCACCTAGAATATAGTAGGTTTTACATGACAACCACTAGATTTTCACCCTCTTGTTCCCATGTTTCTTTTATTTATACAGACCAAGCTTTGTGTGGACCCAAGTTCATTCAAGGCAACCTCTTGCATTAGACATTTGACCAGGGCTTGTGAGAAAAATGGCATTGCCAAATTTGATCAAGTAAGGCTTTTTTGTTCAACAATCATATATAATGCAAAGATTTACCTCCAGTGCAGCAATGCTTCATTTTTTGAATTATCTTATTTTGAATTTTTGTAGTTGTTCTTCACCATTGTCCAGAATGATCATTGGGCAGTTGTTGTTGTAAATTTCATGCAAAAATAGTCCAATGTCTTCGACTCCAGGAGTGAAGACCTTGACTATGTCAACACCCTTGAGAAGCCTTGTTGGAATCTGGTATGATGTCCAACACACCCCTATATATTCTCTGGTTTTCCCCATGTTTTCAAATCAATGTTGCGGTACCAATCAATTCAACATTGTAGATAACAAATTTCAAAACTCTGGTCAAAGAAAGGAACCCATGGAAGCATGATCTCGAAACATTTGAACGGTTCAGTCCACCAGGCTACCCGAGCAGTCAACAACGTAGCATTTTCCATTCTTTTGTCATTTGTGACATTTCGCAACTTTACATCTATTTAGGAATCAATTTCATCTGATTTTGGTGATCTCATTTTTCCTCCCTTTTTTCCTTGGCAGTTTCAATTGTGGCATCTTTTCTATTCTATACATGGAGAATTTAAATGCTAGGGGGTGAAGCCATTCAATAAAGTATGACTCAAACTCATTTTCTTCTTCTTTTTTTGCAACATGTGCAAAGCTAGTAGTATAGAAACACTCTGCAACACTAGTGACAAATTGATGCATTTTTTACCCACCATTTCCCCGTGCTAGTACCCATGATGATGTTTCTATTTTTTGCTCTGTGTGCTAAGGACAAAATCTCATTGCTCAATGTCCAAAAGTACGTTGCAGCGAAGCTTTTCAAGCACCGTCAAAACACCCTCAACTCAGAGAAGGAGTTCAAGCCTTGCTCAAAAACTCATAGATCGATGTCAACCGCAGCAAGGCCTCTCGAGTAGTTTAGGCATTTTTTTGGTGCATGTGTGTGCGACATGTTTGTAACCGAGCTCTCTAGCAGTATATGAAACTACAGTTTCATGTTTTCCAAGAAAAATGTGCCATGCTTGGGCATGCCTGATGACCCACAAGTGTAGGGGATCTATCGTAGTCCTTTCGATAAGTAAGAGTGTCAAACCCAACGAGGAGCAGAAGGAAATGATAGGCAGTTTTCAGTAAGGTATTTTCTGCAAGCACTGAAATTATCGGTAACAGATAGTTTTGTGATAAGGTAATTGGTAACAACTGACAAATAGTAAAAGTAAATAAGGTGTGGCAAGATGGCCCAATCCTTTTTGTAGCAAAGGAAAATCCTGGACAAACTCTTATATGAAGGAAAGCGCTCCCGAGGACACATGGGTATCATCGTCAAGCTAGTTTTCATCACGTTCATATGATTCGCGTTCGTTACTTTGATAATTTGGTATGTAGGTGGACCGGTGCTTGGGTGATGCCCTTACTTGGACAAGCGTCCCACTTATGATTAACCTCTATTACAAGCATCCACAACTACAAAATAAGTATTAAGGTAAACCTAACCATAGCATCAAACATATGGATCCAAATCGGCCCATTACGAAGCAACGCATAAACTAGGGTTTAAGCTTCTATCACTCTAGCAACACATCATCTACTTATTACTTCCCAATGCCTTCATGTAGGCCCAAACGATGGTGAAGTGACATGTAGTCGACGTTCACATGAAAACACTAGAGGAAAGACAACATACATCTCATCAAAATATCGAACGAATACCAAATTCACATGACTACTTATAGCAAGACTTCTCCCATGTCCTCAGGAACAAACGCAACTACTCACAAAGCATATTCATGTTTATAATCAGAGGGGTATTAATATGCATAATGGATCTGAACATATGATCTTCCACCAAGTAAACCAACTAGCATCAACTACAAGGAGTAATCAGCACTACTAGCAACCTACATGTACCAATCTGAGGTTTTGGTACAAAGATTGGATACAAGAGATGAACTAGGGTTTGAGAGGAGATGGTGCTGGTGAAGATGTTGATGAAGATAACCCCCCCCCCCAGATGGGAGAGTTGTTGGTGATGACGGTGGTGATGATTTCCCCCTCCCGAATGGAAGTATCCCCGGCAGAACAGCTCCGCCGGAGCCCTAGATTGGTTCTGCCTCGAGACGGCGACGTCTGGTCCCGAAAGCCTCCTTCTAATTTTTTTTTCTAGGTCAAAACACCTCATATAGGAGAAGATGGGCATCGGGGGGTCACCGGCTGGCCCACGAGGCAGGGGGCGCCCCCCACCCTTGTGGACAGGTGGTGGCCCCCCTGGCAGATCTCTTTCGCCACATATTTTCTATATTTTCTGAAACAGTGTTCGTGGAGTTTCGGAGCTTTTTGAGTTGTGCAAAATAGGTCTCCAATGTTTGCTCCTTTTCCAGCCCAGAATTCCAGCTGCCAGCATTCTCCCTCTTCATGTAAACCTTGTAAAATAAGAGAGAAAAGGCATAAGTATTGTGATATAATGTGTAATAACAGCCCATATTGCAATAAATATCAACATAAAAGCATGATGCAAAATGGACGTATCAACTCCCCCAAGCTTAGACCTCGCTTGTCCTCAAGCGAAAGCCGATATCTAAAAATATGTCCACGTGTTTAGAGATAGAGGTGTCGATAAAAATAAAATACGAACATGAGGGCATCATGATCATTCTTATAACAGCAACATATATATATATATAAATATATATATATATATATATATATATATATATATATATATATATATATATATATATATATATATTGTCATATGACTCTTATGCTAAAGTAACAATCTATTCACAATGTCAAGTATGAATCAGAAACTTCATTGAAAACCAACAAACTAAGATCTCGGTCATTGAAGCAATTGCAATTTATTGTAACATCGGAAAGAGTCAATATAAGAGCTTTTCAGCAAGTCCACATACTCAACTATCCTTTAGTCTTTCACAATTGCTCACACTCACGCAATACTTATGGGTATGGAGTTTTAATCGGACACAGAGAAAGATAGGGGCTTATAGTATTGCCTCCCAACCTTTTACCTCAAGGGTAATGTCAACGGTAATAGATTATGATAACTTACATCCAAGTGGGTATATATGTCAGGATCTTTCCAACACAATGTGCTTGCCAAAGGATAAAATGTAAAAATGAAAGGTGATTTTCACTTTGTCTCTTATAAGGCAAGAATAATAGATAGGCCCTTCGCAGAGGGAAGCAGAGGTTGTCATGTGCTTTTATGGTTGGATGTACAAAATCTTAGCGCAAAAGAACGTCACTTTATATTGCCACTTGTGATAGGGACCTTTATTATGCAGTCCGTCGCTTTTATTACTTCCATATCACAAGATCGTACAAAGATTATTTTGTCCACACTAATAGATCATACATAATTTAGAGGGTTGCAACAATGACACCTTACTTGAAGGATCATACTCAATCCATATGTAGGTATGGTGGACTCTCATGGCAAAACTGGGTTTAAGGATGTATGGAATCACAAGTAGTATCTCTACTTGGTGCAAGGAGTTTTGGCTAGCATGAGGGGGAAAGGCAAGCTCAACATGTTGGATGATCCATGACAATACACTTTATTTTGGATGTAAGAAAACATAACCCATTATGTTGTCTTCCTTGTCCAACATCAACTCTTTAGCATGACATATTTTAATGAGTGCTCACAATCATAAAAGATGTCCAAGATAGTATATTTGTATGTGAAACCTCTTTTTCTTTATTAATTCCTATTAATTGCAACGATGACCAAAACTATGTTTGTCAACTCTCAACAATTTTTATTCATCATACTCTTTATATGTGAAGTCATTACCTTCCTTAAGATCAATATGATCTCTTGATACTTTTTATATTTTCTTTTATTCTCTCATGACCATAGCGAGAGAATCAAGCCCTTGACTCAACACTAATCTTTATTATATATAACTCGCGGACTTGATTACAAAGGTAAAGATCATAAAGCAAAATCACACAACTAGATCATGCTAAACTTTATTCTACTAGATCAAGATATTACCAAAAGGATCGAACTAAGAAAAACGGTAAAGATAGGAGTGTGATGGTGATACGATACCGGGGCACCTCCCCCAAGCTTGGCAGTTGCCAAGGGGAGTGCCCATACCCATGTGATTGTGTCTCCTTCTTCGGAGGTGGTGATGTGATATTCTTGGCGATGATACCCCTCAGGATACGATTCTCCTCCTCGAGCTTGTTAACTTGTTGCTTAAGGTCCATAACTTCCTTGTGGAGCTTGCCCATAACGGCTAAAGCTCCTTTCACCCAAGGATGTTGCATAGCTGCGGGAGAACAAGTAACACTCTTTTTCATATTTTCATAAGAAAGAAACCTGACATTGGTAGGGATGACTGAGTTTGGAATAGCTGAGCTATGTAGTTCCCCCATCGTTAATCCAGCTCAAAACCGAGAAGTAACTTCTTGATCTTCCTCCATGGCATCTATCCTCTTCAAGTCAGCCTCCATCTTGCTCCTGGGCCAGGTGTTGGATGAGACACCCAACTCTCTCCAACTGACTCCTGAGATGACATCTTACTCTTATTTGCGACAAAAACAGCTTGAAACAAAAACAGAGGATCTTTTCATGATACGGTGGTCAAAACCTTCGGGAGAATATATAGTGGATTTTTACCGACCGAAAGAAGTAACGTGCAAGAAATCGGAGTCCGGGAGGCACACGAGGTGCCCACGAGGCAGGGGGCACGCCTAGGGGGGTAGGGCGCGCCCTCCACCCTCGTTGACGCCTCGTGTCCTTTCCTGACTGCCTCTTATTTTTCTATTTTTCTAAATATTCCAAAACGGTGAAAATTTGCCATTAGAACTGTTTATGAGTCGGTTTACTTAGCGTACCACATACCTCTTCCTTTTCGGGGTCTGAACCATTCTGGAAAGTGTCCCTTATGTATTCCTACGAGGTTACGGTTTCAATAACATTGGTTTCAACATTTATAGGATTACCTGAGATATAATGATGTATTCTTTGACCATTCACCACCTTCGGATTTGTGCCTTCGAAAATGTTGATTTTTATGGATCTCGAACGATAGACCTCCTCGATAATGTAAGGGCCTTCCCATTTAGAGAGAAGTTTTCCTGCAAAAAATCTTAAACGAGAGTTGTATAGCAAGACATAATCACCTACGTTAAACTCGCGCTTTTGTATCCTTTTGTCATGCCATCTTTTAACTTTTTATTTAAACAGCTTGGCATTCTCATAGGCTTGGGTTCTCCATTCATCAAGCGGGCTAATGTCAAATAACCTCTTCTCACCGGCAAGTTTGAAATCGTAATTGAGCTCTTTAATAGCCCAATATGCCTTATGTTCTAGCTCAAGAGGTAAGTGCCATGCTTTTCCATAAACCATTTTATATGGAGACATACCCATAGGATTTTTGTATGCAGTTCTATAGGCCCATAATGCATCATCAAGTTTCTTGGACCAATTCTTTCTAGACCTATTAACAGTCTTTTGCAAAATTAATTTCAACTCTCTATTACTTAGTTCTACTTGACCACTAGACTGCGGGTGATAAGGGGATGCAATTCTATGATTAACATCATACTTAGCAAGCATTTTACGGAAAGCACCATGAATAAAGTGTCAACCACCATCAGTCATTAAGTATCTAGGAACTCCAAACCTCGGAAAAATAACTTCTTTAAGCATCTTAATAGAGGTGTTGTGATCAGCACTACTAGTTGGAATAGTTTCTACCCACTTAGTAACGTAATCAACAGCAACTAAAATATGTGTATACCCATTAGAGGAAGGAAGCGGTCCCATATAATCAAAGCCCCAGACATCAAATGGTTCAATAACAAGTGAATAATTCATAGGCATTTCTTGACGTCTACTAATATTACCAATTATGTGATGTTCATCACAAGATAAAACAAACATACGAGCATCCTTGAAGAGAGTAGGCCAATAAAAACCAGATTGCAATACCTTATGTGCAGTTCTATCTCCAGCATGGTGTCCTCCATAAGCTTCGGAGTGGCACTTGTGTAGGATATGTTCCTGTTCATGCTCAGGTACACAACGTCTAATAATACCATCTACTACTTCTTTGTAAAGGTGTGGGCCATCCCAGAAGTAATGTCTTAAATGATAGAAGAACTTTTTCTTTTGCTGGTATGTGAAACTAGGTGGTATAAACTTAGCAACAATGTAATTAGCACAATCAGCATACCATGGAGCAGTACGAGAAGTATTTATGACAGCTAATTGTTCATCAGGAAAGCTATCATCAATAGGTAGTGGGTCATCAAGAATATTCTCTAGCCTAGACAAGTTGTCTTAAATGGGGTTCTCAGTCCCCTTTCTATCAGTAATATGCAAATCAAATTCTTGCAGTAAGAGAACCCATCTAATAAGTCTAGGTTTAGCATCTTTCTTTTGCACAAGGTATTTGATAGCAGCATGATTAGTGTGAATAGTTACTTTAGAATCAACAATATAAGGTCTACACTTATGCAAGCAAATACGGCTGCTAAAACTCCTTCTCAGTAGTAGCATAAATTCTCTCGGCACTGTCTAGAGTTTTACTAGCATATTGGATAACATTCAATTTCTTATCAACTCTTTGTCCTAGAATAGCACCTACAACATAATCACTAGCATCACACATAATCTCGAAGGGTAAATTCCAGTCAGGAGGCTGGACAATAGGTGCAGAGATCAATGCTGTCTTAAGTATTTCAAATGCTTCTGCACAATCATCATCAAAGACAAAAGGAACATCTTTTGTAAGAGATTAGTCAGGGGCCTAGAGATTTTGGAGAAGTCCTTAATGAACCTCCTATAAAACCCGGCATGACTAAGGAAACTTCTTATACCTTTGATGTCACTGGGACACGGCATCTTTTCAATAGCATCAACTTTAGCTTATCAACTTCAATACCTCTTTCAGAAATTTTATGCCCCAAGACAATGCCTTCATTAACCATAAAGTGACACTTTTCCCAATTCAAGACAAGATTAGTTTCTTCACATCTCTGCAAAACTCGATCAAGGTTGCTCAAGCAATCATCAAAAGAAGTTCCGTAAATAGAAAAGTCATCCATGAAAACCTCAACAATCCTTTCACAAAAATCAGAGAATATAGCCATCATGTATCTTTGAAAGGTAGCAGGTGCATTACATAAACCAAAAGGCATACATCTATAAGAAAAGGTACCGAAAGGACAAGTAAAAGTGGTTTTTTCTTGATCCCCTTTTGACACAGGTATTTGAGAGAAACCAAAATAACCATCTAGAAAGCAAAAATGGGTGTGTTTGGATAACCTTTCTAGCATTTGATCAATAAAAGGTTATATGATGATAATCTTTTTAGTGGCTTTATTTAATTTGCGGAAATCAATTACCATCATATAACCTGTAACAATTTGTGACGCCCCCGATTTGTCCGTACACTAATCATGCACGCAAATGTGTAGGACCAAGATCAGGGACTCACTGAAAGATATCACAACACAACTCTAGACACAAATTAAAATAATACAAGCTTTATATTACAAGCCAGGGGCCTCGAGGGCTCGAATACAAAAGCTCGAAAACACAAGAGTCAGCGGAAGCAATAATATCTGAGTACAGACATAAGTTAAACAAGTTGCCATAAGATGGCTAGCACCAAAGTAGCAACGATCAAAAAGGCAAGGCCTCCTGCCTGGGACCTCCTAACTACTCCTCGAAGTCGAACTCCATGTAGAAACATCGTCGGGATCTTCTGGGTTTGGGACTCCACCATCTGGTTTCGTCATCCGAGAAGAAGGAACAACAGGGGAAAAGGGGGAGAAAAGCAACCGTGAGTACTCATCCAAAGTACTCGCAAGCAAGGATCTACACTACATATGCAAAGATATATGTGTAAAGGGGGTAATATATGTGGACTGAATTGCATAATGCTAGAATAAGAGGGGGATAGCTAATCCAAACGAAGACTACGCTTCTGGCCACCTCCATCTTGCAGCAGTAGAAGAGGGTAGATGGTAAGTTCACCAAGTAACATCGAATAGCATAATCCTACTCGACGATCCTCCCGCATATCACCCTGTGAGAGAGCAACCACCGAGTTATATCTGGAACTCATCTGGGTGTGTTTTATCAAGTGTCCGGTTCTAGTTATCATGAGGTCGGAATACAACTCCGGGTCGTCCATTTACCGAGGGACACGGCTATTCGAATAGATTAACTTCCCTGCAGGGGTGCACCACATAACCCAGCACGCTTGATCCCATTTGGCCGGACACACTTTCCAGGGTCATGCCCGGCCTCGGAAGATCAACACGTCGCAGCCCTACCTAAGCACAACAGAGAGGTCAGCACGCCGGTCTAAGTCCTAGGCGCGCAGGGGTCCGGGCCCATCGCCCAACGCGCACCTGCACGTTGCGTACGCGGCCGGTGAGCAGACCTAGCAACCTCCATTACTAAGGAAGTTGTGTTACGCGGTCCAACCCGGCGCGCGCCGCTAAGCCGCTGACGTCAAAAAGGCTTCGGATGATACCACGACGTCGAGTACCCATAACTATTCCCACGTAGCTAGTCAGTGCGTATAGACCAAATGGCCAGACTCAGATCAAATATCCAAACTCGTTAAGCGTGTTATTATGAAATAACCGCGGACAACGACCAGGGCCAGGCCACCTCTCCACTGGGTGTCTCAACCTGCCCTGTCGCTCCGCCACAAAGATCCACTCGGGGGCCGTCAGGAACTCAGGCCCACCACTACCTGGATGGAGCCACCTATCCTTTCAGCCCCCACATCGAATCACTTGCGGGTACTCAATGAGCCGACCCGACTTTAGTCACCTCATGTGTCATGTAAAGTATGTATATAGTATATACCCGTGATCACCACCCGAGGTGATCACGGCCCGATAGTATAGCATGGCACACGGACAAGGATGTTGGGCCACTGATGGAATTCTAGCATCCTATACTAAGCATTAGGATAACAGGTAAAGGTATCAACAGTGGTAGCAACAATGACAGGCTATGCATCAGAATAGGAGTTATCGAATCAACAACAGTAGTAAACTAATGCAAGAGTAAGAGGGAGGAGAATAGGCGATATCTGGTGATCAAGGGGGGGCTTGCCTGGAAGCCCCGCAGACGAAAGGAATCTTCGGAAGCGTAGCCGTAGTCGAACACCAAAGCATCAATGGTCTCGGGGTCTATCACAGTATTGGAGTCTACCGAAAATAAGCAACGAACGGGAAACAAATAAATAACAGAGCAAACAATAGCATCACAAAGCATAACATGGCCAAAGACGGTGCTACGTGTGACCTAACGCAGTGCTCGGTGATACCGGCGAAGAGGAATAACATCCGGGAAAGTATTCCCGGTGTTAGGCATTTTCGGGCAGATGAAACGGAGGGGAATGTTGCATGCTCGGTATGATAGAGATGTGTGGCGGATGAACGGACCACGTATTCGGATTCGTCTCGTCGTTCTGAGCAACTTTCATATATAAATTATTTTCATCCGAGTTACGGTTTAAAAGATATGATTTTCTAAAGTTTTTATTAATTTCTGGAATTTAATATTAATTAA
This sequence comes from Secale cereale, assembly GCA_902687465.1. Classification (NCBI taxonomy): domain Eukaryota; kingdom Viridiplantae; phylum Streptophyta; class Magnoliopsida; order Poales; family Poaceae; genus Secale; species Secale cereale. Next base: position 405,809,217 of record LR738713.1, read on the forward strand.
ATAAATTCGAAAAAAGGATTTATGACATCAGCATGACATCATGCTAACGTCATCATGGTTGACTGGTCAAACTGACCAGTGGGTCCCACTGGTTAGTGACACAGTATATTTAATTCTATATTTAATTAACTAATCCTTATTAGTTTAACTAATTAAAATTAATTAGATTAATCACAATTAATTAATTTAATCTTAACATTATTCAATTTAGTTAATTGTCCATTAGGTTAATTAAAGACAGGATTAATTAGATTAATTATCTAATTAATTGATATTATTAATTATTTATATTTATATTTCTTTTTCTATTCTTTTTTTTCTGTTTCCGTTCTAGGGCCTGGGCCCTCTTGTCATAGGGCCGTAGGGGCTAGCGGGCTAACGGGTAGAGGGGCACGGGCGTCGGGCGCCGGGCGCCGTCGGGGCGGACCCGAGCGACGGCCGCGGCGACGGGCGCCGGCCGCGGCGGCTCGCGATGGCGCGAGGGGCCAGGGCCGAGCGGCGCTAGGGCGTGCGCGGTGGGGGGGGGGCATGCGGGCATGGGCGGCCGCGGGAGGAGCAGTGGCGCCAGGAGAAGCGGGCCGCGGGACGAGCAACGGCGCCGGGAAAGCGGGGCGCGGGCGGCCGCGGCGCAGGGGTAAGCGGGGTGTGGGCGGCAGGGGCGCCGGCCAGGGGCAGCGAGGCCACCAGGGGGGCGCCGGAGGTAGGGGCCGGGAGTGGGCCGGCGCAGTGAGCGCGGCCGGGGATGGCGCGGTGGCGTACGGGCACGCACGAGAGCACGACTAGGAGGACAGGCGGCCAACTCCGGCCATGGCGACTGGTCTCGTGGGGCGACGCAAACGGTGACAATTTGAAGGGGAAAAGCAGGGGAATTGGGAGAGGAGCTCACTGCGAGCTCAATGGTGAGGTCGGGGACGCCGGAGGTGGACCGGAGCCGCGGCAACAACGACAATCGTCGGTGATGTACGCGACGGAGATGAGCTCGATGGAGAGGCTGTCCCGGCTTGATTCAGAGCATGTAGTGGAAGTAGATGACGGTGGCGGAGCTCCTGGATGCTGTGGCGCAGCTCGGTGTAGCCGGTGGCCGCGAGATCGACGAGGATGCGGCGAGGGCAGTGCGGCTGCGAGCTTGTGAATGAGAGGGAGAGCGAGTGAGAGGAGGATAGGGGATTAGGGTTCGCCCGCGGGGTCGAGGATGCTCTTATCCTTGAGGGGACTCGCAGATGGGCGACACGGGGCCAAGGCGCGGCCATGGCGGCCGGATGGCTGCCACGCCATGCCCTTGCCTCCCCTCTGTACAGAGGTAGGGGAAAGGCCGGCATGGGCTGGGCCTTATTTTACTGTACCAGTAGGCTTTATGTGTACAGTATGTGTTGGGCCTAGTTAGTGCATAGTGCATGTTATTTTTAATTTAACCTTTTCTTTTCTGTCCTAGTTTTAGCTACTGATCTCTATTTCCTTTTTGTAGCAAAACTAGTTTTCTAAAACTTGCACCGAAATTAGTATAAATAATTAGGCCACTACCATAATTAAGTTTGGCACATACCTAATCTAGTTTAGCATTGTTATAATTTTAAAAGCATTTAGCTATTTGTTTTAACCCATGTTTCAATTATTTTAGGGTATTTAAACACTTTATAAAAAATGTGGTTTCTTCTCTAATGTTTTCTAGGGATTATTTATCACCCAGAGAACATTTTATTTTTTTAACGTTTGAAAATTTTATAGTTTGACTTTATTTTAAAATTGAATTTTGAATCAATCTGAACTAACACGATATTAGCAACAGTAATTGCGGTGACGTGTCGTCATTAGCACAGGGTTACTGTAGCTTAACTATCCGGGCGTCACAATTCTCCTCCACTACAAGAAATCTCGTCCCGAGATTTAAGCGGTGGAGTAAGATGGGAAAAGTGCTGGTAGCAAACCTAACGAGTCTTCTCGGTCTTGGTTGCCCTTTTCGAAGAGGTTGATCCCTTTCGTTGAAGTCTTCATTTCTCTGCTTCAAGTTATCGTGATCAAGTCGTCATCCTTCTTCGGAATCTCCATCGTCCTACGAACGCAACCAGGGGGATTTTTTTTTGGGGAAGAACGCGTCTCTACAAGGCTGGGCATCTGACGGTGAACTAATTAGGAAATACACGAAGTACCCTGCGAGTAGTATTGTAGTGAACTCATTGAGAGCAATACGCGATGATACAAAAGTTTCAAATGGATAGGCATCATTCGATGCTTAGACGGAATTTGGAATGGGGCCCTGGGCAACGATAATAACATGGTGTTTGATTTCAGGATGAATAATGGTATAGAATTTAGCTCGTGAATCACATACGAAGCTAGTGCAAAGGATACATTAGAATCCGGGTTGTAAAGAAGAGTCAGGTTTCGATCCAGTGGACCTGTGGGTTATGGGCCCACCATGTGGGTTGAAAATGGAAAGGGTGGTGACATCTTGCACATTCGCGACAGGGAGGCATATCAGTGGATAGCTTGCCAGCTATGTTGGAACAAGGTCAATACCAAGGACGAGGAACGCATAGGACCATTTTCCCGCTCATTGAACGAGGCGAACCAATAGGCAAAGTTCTCGTCCCTCGATGGTTACCGGAATGTTATGAACAATAGTAACAAGTTCTTACTGACGGAGTTATACACCAAGGTGTTTACCTAAGCAGAAAATTATTACTGCTTAGATTATATGTAGATCAAAGAAAGGTTAAACAAACAAATGGAAAGGAAAATTGTGATTACACCAATTATTAGGAGTATATCCTTCCCATGGACAAGCAGAACATGGCATACAGGGTAGGAGAGCAAGTACCCAACCATTCAGATAAAGAGGCAAGGATTAATCAGATGTTACCCATACAATGGTGTTTGGATAACTGACGAGGAAACATTTAGCATTAGGCTCCAAATGCTCTTGTTGAAAATTGAAGTACCACAGACATGCTTCGAGATAGCATTGGCATGGTCTTGAAGCAAAGGTCGGACTTGGATGCACAAAGGATTCATCAGGGACAACTTATAGAATAAGTCTTACAATTTCCTCCTGGAAGAATGGCTATCCTTGCAAAAGACTTTATAATGATGGGTCCACCAGCCAGGGGTGCTGGGCATGACATCATATTATCGGGTCATCGGAGGACCATCATTATAACTCCTGGAAAGTTGCCCCAACCATCATAGCCGACCGAGATTCAGATCCAATTGGTTTCATGATACCTCAAACCCAGGATGTTTGAGAAGAAAAGGTGCAACTCAAATCGACGAAATGACATTGTAAGATTCTCGGGAAATGAACTATGGGAGCAGGTCCCCAAAACAATAGTTCATCATTAAACAAAGGAGAGGATGAGGAGGTGGCTAATGCGCTCGGCGACAATTCATCAAGAATTCCAAACGGATGGATTTCCACAATAATGTGAACAAGAAGATGACATTTGTCAAATCAAAGGATATAATGTTGTATGCTCGAGGAAAACATACACCATTAATCATTAGTTGAAAGGTGTGCCCGAATCCTTAGGCAGCAAGATCAATGTTAGAGTCATGATTCAATAACCAACAGTCTAAGAACGAACTGTCGATCGTTAACTTCAAAGCAATAGGGTTGCTACAAGTACTTCAAGTAGCATCGTTAGCATATTGGTATCCCGGTTAAAAACAACACGTGGACCAAGGAAGAATGGTGATGGTGAGAAGTATCATCATACCGAGAATTTCTAATAGGTGGAGCAATCCCCACAACATTCTCGACATAAAAGACAGTAATACTTCAAGGAAGAACACAACACTAGCTGGAGAGCAAGTTGTGTTCTTAATGTAGTCAAGTTCGCGATGAAAGGAAGTCAAGGGTGCTGCCCATGATAACAAAAATCATCAAGGGCAAGGAGGGTATTTCTCATCATGAACATAGCTGACCTCTCGGAAGAAGTCAAAGTGTTGAAGGTGATCCGACACATTTGCCGGGAGGTTTCAAGAGGATGCAATAAAACAACAACAGCAACAAGCATGGGAATGACGAAGTGGCAAGTTATAGGATCAATATATATGATGCAAGCTCGGAACCAAAGTTGCCTTTCAAGACAAGCAGCATGACGTTGGAGGCTCAACGTAAGTCGTGCTCACACACTGAAGAATTTATGCACCAGAGAAGGACGAGGTAGCACAGTCAAAGATAGAAAGAGTAGGATATAGCCGATAGTCTGGGAATGACCAGATTGAGTTGAAAATTTTCCTAGTAACATCTACTAGGGGTGTTGAATTTTTAGAGCGGATTTGATTTACTAAACGGTGTCCTCGGTTGATGGCAACCTAGAACCCGTAGAGTGATTACGACGAGGAAGTTATTACTTCAACAAAGTTAGTACGATGAAGTGCAAAGGCATGATATCCTCGAGATACCGGAGGGTAAAACTCGAAGGCAGAACATGATAGTAGTACAACTGGGTCGTTGACCGACGACAGAAGATATTTTAACCTTGTCAAAAATAGACGAGGCACTGGAATGAATTTGCATCAGATATATCAGATCAGGACAGCATGGTCGGAACCATAACTGTAAGGAATCAATTCAAGAATATTGAAAGAATCATACAGCTGCATAATCATTTTGCAAGAAGCTTCCGAGACGGTCTACATCATTTTCATGGGCATGAACAAAAGCTCAAGGTCGACTCCCATTTCTCCAATGCATACGTTTCATTTACCTCTTGCTTTGATAAAACTGTAGTGTTGGAATTTTATCCGGTAGAACACCAGAAGGGTATGACTTGTGAAAACTTTCGGGTTCTCACGAATTAGGGGAAGGCATAGGTTCAACCCATCGGGCATCTTAGTAACATATACCACAAGTTTCAAAAGTAAAAACACAAGCTCGAAAGCAGAGCATGGTTGGTCAAGCGGAGGATATAATTTACCAAAGGCATTATGTATCATGGGAAGAACTCACAAGGTGACTGAATATGAAGGACACTGTCGGATAACAATCCATCAATGGATCGGGCAATCCACAACGGAGCTGATGTGAGTATCGATACTCACTCAGAGGAAGAAAGAATGCAGAGGCATCAGATTCAAGAATCACCTTATTAGTCTGATGCTTGAAATAGAAAGAAATTATGGTTTCCAAAAGGCAGGATCAAAAGCAGATGCTCTGATCAAGGATGGATAAGTTGAAAATACTTAGTTGGACAATCAATAAAGGTTTGAATTGTCGAGAACCAACTCATGTCCGGAATGACGTATGAGTCGGAAAGATAATTTTATAAAGGATAACCTGATGACTGCGTGCATATGCACACATTGACTCAATAGGCTCAAAATAGCTAAGGCAAGGGATATTAACGAAGACTACTAGTCATATGGAATTAACCATAATGCAAGCAGGCAAGTATTTCAAGAGTAACCGGCTGTAGAGGATTTTTGAAAGATCAAAAAGTATTCAGAAGAATTGTGTGAGACACATGATCAATTGAGAAAAATGGATCCTCGATAAATGTGATGAAATAACCGTAAGGGTTTTCATGCGAAATAAAACTACAAGGCAGTAAACTCAAAGGATTCTCGGGACAACAGAGAATATTTTGAGGCATCTTGTAACAACAAGAGCGACGAGGAATGGTCATGAGAATGACGAGTACAAGCAGATATCCATAGGGATATATCGGAGATAGTGATTTGCAAAGGCGATGAGCACAAGTTCTCGGGTTAACAGCGGAGAGTATCTTCAGGGTCTTCTGGTGCAGCAGACGATCATCGGTAATAAGGTGCTCTCCGGGTGAAAGTGATAACGAGATCCTAATGTTAGATTTTGCAAAATTCATTTATCCCGAATAGAAGAGAGATCAGAGTCCCAGAGTAAAGACGAGTAATAAAAGATCCTAATACCACCCAATTGGCAACGTGGGCCCGTAAGCCACACAGCCAAGTTAGTAAATCAGTTTTTCAAAGACTAGACTCAACTTCGGCCAAGGAGTGTGGAAGGGGGATTCCTACAGGCAGTCGGCTCTGATACCAACTTGTGACGCCCCCGATTTGTCCGTACACTAATCATGCATGCAAATATGTACGACCAAGATCAGGGACTCACTGAAAGATATCACAACACAACTCGAGACACAAATTAAAATAATACAAGCTTTATATTACAAGCCAGGGGCCTCGAGGGCTCGAATACAAAAGCTCGAAAACACAAGAGTCGGCGGAAGCAATAATATCTGAGTACAGACATAAGTTAAACAAGTTGCCATAAGATGGCTAACACAAAAGTAGCAACGATCAAAAAGGCAAGGCCTCCTGCCTGGGACCTCCTAACTACTCCTCGAAGTCGAACTCCATGTAGAAACATCGTCGGGTTCTTCTGGGTTTGGGACTCCACCATCTGGTTTCGTCATCCGAGAAGAAGGAACAACAGGGGAAAAGGGGGAGAAAAGCAACCGTGAGTACTCATCCAAAGTACTCGCAAGCAAGGATCTACACTACATATGCAAAGATATATGCGTAAAGGGGGTAATATATGTGGACTGAATTGCATAATGCTAGAATAAGAGGGGGATAGCTAATCCAAACGAAGACTACGCTTCTGGCCACCTCCATCTTGCAGCAGTAGAAGAGGGTAGATGGTAAGTTCACCAACTAACATCGAATAGCATAATCCTACTCGGCGATCCTCCCACATATCACCCTGTGAGAGAGCAACCACCGAGTTATATCTGGAACTCATCTGGGTGTGTTTTATCAAGTGTCCGGTTCTAGTTATCATGAGGTCGGAATACAACTCCGGGTCGTCCTTTTACCGAGGGACACGGCTATTCGAATAGATTAACTTCCCTGCAGGGGTGCACCACATAACCCAGCACGCTTGATCCCATTTGGCCGGACACACTTTCCAGGGTCATGCCCGGCCTCGGAAGGTCAACACGTCGCAGCCCTACCTAAGCACAACAGAGAGGTCAGCACGCCGGTCTAAGTCCTAGGCGCGCAGGGGTCCGGGCCCATCGCCCAACGCGCACCTGCACGTTGCGTACGCGGCCGGTGAGCAGACCTAGCAACCTCCATTACTAAGGAAGTTGTGTTACGCGGTCCAACCCGGCGCGCGCCGCTAAGCCGCTGACGTCAAAAAGGCTTCGGATGATACCACGACGTCGAGTACCCATAACTATTCCCACGTAGCTAGTCAGTGCGTATAGACCAAATGGCCAGACTCAGATCAAATATCCAAACTCGTTAAGCGTGTTATTATGAAATAACCGCGGACAACGACCAGGGCCAGGCCACCTCTCCACTGGGTGTCTCAACCTGCCCTGTCGCTCCGCCACAAAGATCCACTCGGGGGCCGTCAGGAACTCAGGCCCACCACTACCTGGATGGAGCCACCTATCCTTTCAGCCCCCACATCGAATCACTTGCGGGTACTCAATGAGCCGACCCGACTTTAGTCACCTCATGTGTCATGTAAAGTATGTATATAGTATATACCCGTGATCACCACCCGAGGTGATCACGGCCCGATAGTATAGCATGGCAGACGGACAAGGATGTTGGGCCACTGATGGAATTCTAGCATCCTATACTAAGCATTAGGATAACAGGTAAAGGTATCAACAGTGGTAGCAACAATGACAGGCTATGCATCAGAATAGGAGTTATGGAATCAACAACAGTAGTAAACTAATGCAAGAGTAAGAGGGAGGAGAATAGGCGATATCTGGTGATCAAGGGGGGGCTTGCCTGGAAGCCCCGCAGACGAAAGGAATCTTCAGAAGCGTAGCCGTAGTCGAACACCAAAGCATCAATGGTCTCGGGGTCTATCACAGTATCGGAGTCTACCGAAAATAAGCAACGAAGGGGAAACAAATAAATAACAGAGCAAACAATAGCATCACAAAGCATAACATGGCCAAAGACGGTGCTACGTGTGACCTAACGCAGTGCTCGGTGATACCGGCGAAGAGGAATAACATCCGGGAAAGTATTCCCGGTGTTAGGCATTTTCGGGCAGATGAAACGGAGGGGAATGTTGCATGCTCGTTATGATAGAGATGTGTGGCGGATGAACGGACCACGTATTCGGATTCGTCTCGTCGTTCTGAGCAACTTTCATATATAAATTATTTTCATCCGAGTTATGGTTTAAAAGATATGATTTTCTAAAGTTTTTATTAATTTCTGGAATTTAATATTAATTAAATAAATTCGAAAAAAGGATTTATGACATCAGCATGACATCATGCTAACATCATCATGGTTGACTGGTCAAACTGACCAGTGGGTCCCACTGGTTAGTGACACAGTATATTTAATTCTATATTTAATTAACTAATCCTTATTAGTTTAACTAATTAAAGTTAATTAGATTAATCACAATTAATTAATTTAATCTTAACATTATTCAATTTAGTTAATTGTCCATTAGGTTAATTAAAGACAGGATTAATTAGATTAATTATCTAATTAATTGATATTATTAATTATTTATATTTATATTTCTTTTTCTATTCTTTTTTTTCTGTTTCCGTTCTAGGGCCTGGGCCCTCTTGTCATAGGGCCGTAGGGGCTAGCGGGCTAACGGGCAGAGGGGCACGGGCGCCGGGCGCCGGGCGCCGTCGGGGCGGACCCGAGCGACGGCCGCGGCGACGGGCGCCGGCCGCGGCGGCTCGCGATGGCGCGAGGGGCCAGGGCGGAGCGGCGCTAGGGCGTGCGCGGTGGGGGGGGCATGCGGGCACGGGCGGCCGCGGGAGGAGCAGTGGCGCCAGGAAAAGCGGGCCGCGGGACGAGCAACGGCGCCGGGAAAGCGGGGCGCGGGCGGCCGCGGCGCAGGGGTAAGCGGGGTGTGGGCGGCAGGGGCGCCGGCCAGGGGCAGCGAGGCCACCAGGGGGGCGCCGGAGGTAGGGGCCGGGAGTGGGCCGACGCAGTGAGCGCGGCCGGGGATGGTGCGGTGGCGTACGGGCACGCACGAGAGCACGACTAGGAGGACAGGCGGCCAACTCCGGCCATGGCGACTGGTCTCGTGGGGCGACGCAAACGGTGACAATTTGAAGGGGAAAAGCAGGGGAATTGGGAGACGAGCTCACTGCGAGCTCAATGGTGAGGTCGGGGACGCCGGAGGTGGACCGGAGCCGCGGCAACAACGACAATCGTCGGTGATGTACGCGACGGAGATGAGCTCGATGGAGAGGCTGTCCCGGCTTGATTCAGAGCATGTAGTCGAAGTAGATGACGGTGGCGGAGCTCCTGGATGCTGTGGCGCAGCTCGGTGTAGCCGGTGGCCGCGAGATCGGCGAGGATGCGGCGAGGGCAGTGCGGCTGCGAGCTTGGGAATGAGAGGGAGAGCGAGTGAGAGGAGGATAGGGGATTAGGGTTTGCCCGCGGGGTCGAGGATGCTCTTATCCTTCAGGGGACTCGCAGATGGGCGACACGGGGCCAAGGCGCGGCCATGGCGGCCGGATGGCTGCCACGCCAAGCCCTTGCCTCCCCTCTGTACAGAGGTAGGGGAAAGGCCGGCATGGGCTGGGCCTTATTTTACTGTACCAGTAGGCTTTATGTGTACAATATGTGTTGGGCCTAGTTAGTGCATAGTGCATGTTATTTTTAATTTAACCTTTTCTTTTCTGTCCTAGTTTTAGCTATTGATCTCTATTTCCTTTTTGTAGCAAAACTAGTTTTCTAAAAATAAGAAACTTGCACCGAAATTAGTATAAATAATTAGGCCACTACCATAATTAAGTTTGGCACATACCTAATCTAGTTTAGCATTGTTATAATTTTAAAAGCATTTAGCTATTTGTTTTAACCCATGTTTCAATTATTTTAGGGTGTTTAAACACTTTATAAAAAATGTGGTTTCTTCTCTAACGTTTTCTAGGGATTATTTATCACCCAGAGAACATTTTATTTTTTTAACGTTTGAAAATTTTATAGTTTGACTTTATTTTAAAATTGAATTTTGAATCAATCTGAACTAACACGATATTAGCAACAGTAATTGCGGTGACGTGTCGTCATTAGCACAGGGTTACTGTAGCTTAACTATCCGGGCGTCACAATTCTCCTCCACTACAAGAAATCTCGTCCCGAGATTTAAGCGGTGGAGTAAGATGGGAAAAGTGCTGGTAGCAAACCTAACGAGTCTTCTCGGTCTTGGTTGCCCTTTTCGAAGAGGTTGATCCCTTTCGTTGAAGTCTTCATTTCTCTGCTTCAAGTTATCGTGATCAAGTCGTCATCCTTCTTCGGAATCTCCATCGTCCTACGAACGCAACCAGGGGGATTTTTTTTTGGGGAAGAACGCGTCTCTACAAGGCTGGGCATCTGACGGTGAACTAATTAGGAAATACACGAAGTACCCTGTGAGTAGTATTGTAGTGAACTCATTGAGAGCAATACGCGATGATACAAAAGCTTCAAATGGATAGGCATCATTCGATGCTTAGACGGAATTTGGAATGGGGCCCTGGGCAACGATAATAACATGGTGTTTGATTTCAGGATGAATAATGGTATAGAATTTAGCTCGTGAATCACATGCGAAGCTAGTGCAAAGGATACATTAGAATCCGGGTTGTAAAGAAGAGTCAGGTTTCGATCCAGTGGACCTGTGGGTTATGGGCCCACCATGTGGGTTGAAAATGGAAAGGGTGGTGACATCTTGCACATTCGCGACAGGGAGGCATATCAGTGGATAGCTTGTCAGCTATGTTGGAACAAGGTCAATACCAAGGATGAGGAACGCATAGGACCATTTTCCCGCTCATTGAACGAGGCGAACCAATAGGCAAAGTTCTCGTCCCTCGATGGTTACCGGAATGTTATGAACAATAGTAACAAGTTCTTACTGACGGAGTTATACACCAAGGTGTTTACCTAAGCAGAAAATTATTACTGCTTAGATTATATGTAGATCAAAGAAAGGTTAAACAAACAAATGGAAAGGAAAATTGTGATTACACCAATTATTAGGAGTATATCCTTCCCATGGACAAGCAGAACATGGCATACAGGGTAGGAGAGCAAGTACCCAACCATTCAGATAAAGAGGCAAGGATTAATCAGATGTTACCCATACAATGGTGTTTGGATAACTGACGAGGAAACATTTAGCATTAGGCTCCAAATGCTCTTGTTTGAAAATTGAAGTACCACAGACATGCTTCGAGATAGCATTGGCATGGTCTTGAAGCAAAGGTCGAACTTGGATGCACAAAGGATTCATCAGGGACAACTTATAGAATAAGTCTTACAATTTCCTCCTGGAAGAATGGCTATCCTTGCAAAAGAATTTATAATGATGGGTCCACCAGCCAGGGGTGCTGGGCATGACATCATATTATCGGGTCATCGGAGGACCATCATTATAACTCCTGGAAAGTTGCCCCAACCATCATAGCCGACCGAGATTCAGATCCAATTGGTTTCATGATACCTCAAACCCAGGATGTTTGAGAAGAAAAGGTGCAACTCAAATCGACGAAATGACATTGTAAGATTCTCGGGAAATGAACTATGGGAGCAGGTCCCCAAAACAATAGTTCATCATTAAACAAAGGAGAGGATGAGGAGGTGGCTAATGCGCTCGGCGACAATTCATCGAGAATTCCAAACGGATGGATTTCCACAATAATGTGAACAAGAAGATGACATTTGTCAAATCAAAGGATATAATGTTGTATGCTCGAGGAAAACATACACCATTAATCATTAGTTGAAAGGTGTGCCCGAATCCTTAGGCAGCAAGATCAATGTTAGAGTCATGATTCAATAACCAACAGTCTAAGAACGAACTGTCGATCGTTAACTTCAAAGCAATAGGGTTGCTACAAGTACTTCAAGTAGCATCGTTAGCATATTGGTATCCCGGTTAAAAACAACACGTGGACCAAGGAAGAATGGTGATGGTGAGAAGTATCATCATACCGAGAATTTCTAATAGGTGGAGCAATCCCCACAACATTCTCGACATAAAAGACAGTAATACTTCAAGGAAGAACACAACACTAGCTGGAGAGCAAGTTGTGTTCTTAATGTAGTCAAGTTCGCGATGAAAGGAAGTCAAGGGTGCTGCCCATGATAACAAAAATCATCAAGGGCAAGGAGGGTATTTCTCATCATGAACATAGCTGACCTCTCGGAAGAAGTCAAAGTGTTGAAGGTGATCCGACACATTTGCCGGGAGGTTTCAAGAGGATGCAATAAAACAACAACAGCAACAAGCATGGGAATGACGAAGTGGCAAGTTATAGGATCAATATATATGATGCAAGCTCGGAACCAAAGTTGCCTTTCAAGACAAGCAGCATGACGTTGGAGGCTCAACGTAAGTCGTGCTCACACACTGAAGAATTTATGCACCAGAGAAGGACGAGGTAGCACAGTCAAAGATAGAAAGAGTAGGATATAGCCGATAGTCTGGGAATGACCAGATTGAGTTGAAAATTTTCCTAGTAACATCTACTAGGGGTGTTGAATTTTTAGAGCGGATTTGATTTACTAAACGGTGTCCTCGGTTGATGGCAACCAAGAACCCGTAGAGTGATTACGACGAGGAAGTTATTACTTCAACAAAGTTAGTAAGATGAAGTGCAAAGGCATGATATCCTCGAGATACCGGAGGGTAAAACTTGAAGGCAGAACATGATAGTAGTACAACTGGGTCGTTGACCGACGACAGAAGATATTTTAACCTTGTCAAAAATAGACGAGGCACTGGAATGAATTTGCATCAGATATATCAGATCAGGACAGCATGGTCAGAACCATAACTGTAAGTAATCAATTCAAGAATATTGAAAGAATCATAAAGCTGCATAATCATTTTGCAAGAAGCTTCCGAGACGGTCTACATCATTTTCATGGGCATGAACAAAAGCTCAAGGTCGACTCCCATTTCTCCAATGCATATGTTTCATTTACCTCTTGCTTTGATAAAACTGTAGTGTTGGAATTTTATCCGGTAGAACACCAGAAGGGTATGACTTGTGAAAACTTTCGGGTTCTCACGAATTAGGGGAAGGCATAGGTTCAACCCATCGGGCATCTTAGTAACATATACCACAAGTTTCAAAAGTAAAGACACAAGCTCGAAAGCAGAGCATGGTTGGTCAAGCGGAGGATATAATTTACCAAAGGCATTATGTATCATGGGAAGAACTCACAAGGTGACTGAATATGAAGGACACTGTCGGATAACAATCCATCAATGGATCGGGCAATCCACAACGGAGCTGATGTGAGTATCGATACTCACTCAGAGGAAGAAAGAATGCAGAGGCATCAGATTCAAGAATCACCTTATTAGTCTGATGCTTGAAATAGAAAGAAATTATGGTTTCCAAAAGGCAGGATCAAAAGCAGACGCTCTGATCAAGGATGGATAAGTTGAAAATACTTAGTTGGACAATCAATAAAGGTTTGAATTGTCGAGAACCAACTCATGTCCGGAATGACGTATGAGTCGGAAAGATAATTTTATAAAGGATAACCTGATGACTGCGTGCATATGCACACATTGACTCAATAGGCTCAAAATAGCTAAGGCAAGGGATACTAACGAAGACTACTAGTCATATGGAATTAACCATAATGCAAGCAGGCAAGTATTTCAAGAGTAACCGGCTGTAGAGGATTTTTGAAAGATCAAAAAGTATTCAGAAGAATTGTGTGAGACACATGATCAATTGAGAAAAATGGATCCTCGATAAATGTGATGAAATAACCGTAAGGGTTTTCATGCGAAATAAAACTACAAGGCAGTAAACTCAAAGGATTCTCGGGACAACAGAGAATATTTTGAGGCATCTTGTAACAACAAGAGCGACGAGGAATGGTCATGAGAATGACGAGTACAAGCAGATATCCATAGGGATATATCGGAGATAGTGATTTGCAAAGGCGATGAGCACAAGTTCTCGGGTTAACAGCGGAGAGTATCTTCAGGGTCTTCTGGTGCAGCAGACGATCATCGGTAATAAGGTGCTCTCCGGGTGAAAGTGATAACGAGATCCTAATGTTAGATTTTGCAAAATTCATTTATCCCGAATAGAAGAGAGATCAGAGTCCCAGAGTAAAGACGAGGAATAAAAGATCCTAATACCACCCAATTGGCAACGTGGGCCCGTAAGCCACACAGCCAAGTTAGTAAATCAGTTTTTCAAAGACTAGACTCAACTTCGGCCAAGGAGTGTGGAAGGGGGATTCCTACAGGCAGTCGGCTCTGATACCAACTTGTGACGCCCCCGATTTGTCTGTACACTAATCATGCACGCAAATGTGTACGACCAAGATCAGGGACTCACTGAAAGATATCACAACACAACTCGAGACACAAATTAAAATAATACAAGCTTTATATTACAAGCCAGGGGCCTCGAGGGCTCGAATACAAAAGCTCGAAAACACAAGAGTCGGCGGAAGCAATAATATCTGAGTACAGACATAAGTTAAACAAGTTGCCATAAGATGGCTAACACAAAAGTAGCAACGATCGAAAAGGCAAGGCCTCCTTCCTGGGACCTCCTAACTACTCCTCGAATCCGAACTCCATGTAGAAACATCGTCGGGATCTTCTGGGTCTGGGACTCCACCATCTGGTTGCGTCATCCGAGAAGAAGGAACAACAGGGGAAAAGGGGGAGAAAAGCAACCGTGAGTACTCATCCAAAGTACTCGCAAGCAAGGATCTACACTACATATGCAAAGATATATGTGTAAAGGGGGTAATATATGTGGACTGAACTGCAGAATGTCAGAATAAGAGGGGGATAGCTAATCCAAACGAAGACTACGCTTCTGGCCACCTCCATGTTGCAGCAGTAGAAGAGGGTAGATGGTAAGTTCACCAAGTAACATCGAATAGCATAATCCTACTCGGCGATCCTCCCGCACATCACCCTGTGAGAGAGCAACCACCGAGTTATATCTGGAACTCATCTGGGTCTGTTTTATCAAGTGTCCGGTTCTAGTTATCATGAGGTCGGAATACAACTCCGGGTCGTCCTTTTACCGAGGGACACGGCTATTCGAATAGATTAACTTCCCTGCAGGGGTGCACCACATAACCCAGCACGCTTGATCCCATTTGGCCGGACACACTTTCCAGGGCCATGCCTGGCCTTGGAAGATCAACACGTCGCAGCCCTACCTAAGCACAGCAGAGAGGTCAGCACGCCGGTCTAAGTCCTAGGCGCGCAGGGGTCCGGGCCCATCGCCCAACGCGCACCTGCACGTTGCGTACGCGGCCGGTGAGGAGACCTAGCAACCTCCATTACTAAGGAAGTTGCGTTACGCGGTCCAACCCGGCGCGCGCCGCTAAGCCGCTGACGTCAAAAAGGCTTCGGCTGATACCACGACGTCGAGTACCCATAACTATTCCCACGTAGCTGGTTAGTGCGTATAGACCAAATGGCCAGACTCAGATCAAATATCCAAACTCGTTAAGCGTGTTATTATGAAATAACCGCGGACAACGACCAGGGCCAGGCCACCTCTCCACTGGGTGTCTCAACCTGCCCTGTCGCTCCGCCACAAAGATCCACTCGGGGGCCGTCAGGAACTCAGGCCCACCACTACTTGGATGGAGCCACCTGTCCTTTCAGCCCCCACATCGAATCACTTGCGGGTACTCAATGAGCCGACCCGACTTTAGTCACCTCATGTGTCATGTAAAGTATGTATATACCCGTGATCACCACCCGAGGTGATCACGGCCCGATAGTATAGCATGGCAGACGGACAAGGATGTTGGGCCACTGATGGAATTCTAGCATCCTATACTAAGCATTAGGATAACACGTAAAGGTATCAACAGTGGTAGCAACAATGACAGGCTATGCATCAGAATAGGAGTAATCGAATCAACAACAGTAGTAAACTAATGCAAGAGTAAGAGGGAGGAGAATAGGGGATATCCGGTGATCAAGGGGGGGGGCTTGCCTGGAAGCCCCGCAGACGAAAGGAATCTTCGGAAGCGTAGCCGTAGTCGAACACGAAAGCATCAATGGTCTCGGGGTCTATCAGAGTATCGGAGTCTACCGAAAATAAGCAACGAAGGGGAAACAAATAAATAACAGAGCAAACAATAGCATCACAAAGCATAACATGGCAAAAGACGGTGCTACGTGTGACCTAACGTAGTGCTCGGTGATACCGGCGAAGAGGAATAACATCCGGGAAAGTATTCCCGGTGTTAGGCATTTTCGGGCAGATGAAACGGAGGGGAATGTTGCATGCTCGGTATGATAGAGATGTGTGGCGGACGAACGGGCCGCGTATTCGGATTCGTCTCGTCCTTCTGAGCAACTTTCATATATAAATTATTTTCATCCGAGTTACGGTTTAAAAGATATGATTTTCTAAAGTTTTTATTAATTTCTGGAATTTAATATTAATTAAATAAATTCGAAAAAAGGATTTATGACATCAGCATGACATCATGCTGACGTCATCATGGTTGACCGATCAAACTGACCAGTGGGTCCCACTGGTTAGTGACACAGTATATTTAATTCTATATTGAATTAACTAATCCTTATTAGTTTAACTAATTAAAGTTAATTAGATTAATCACAATTAATTAATTTAATCTTAACATTATTCAATTTAGTTAATTGTCCATTAGGTTAATTAAAGACAGGATTAATTAGATTAATTATCTAATTAATTTATTAATTGATATTATTAATTATTTATATTTATATTTCTTTTTCTTTTCTTTTTTTCTGTTTCCGTTCTGGGGCCTGGGCCCTCTTGTCATAGGGCCATAGGGGCTAGCGGGCTAACGGGCAGAGGGGCACGGGCGCCGGGCGCCGTCGGGGCGGACCCGAGCGACGGCCGCGACGACGGGCGCCGGCCGCGGCGGCTCGCGATGGCGCGAGGGGCCAGGGCGGAGCGGCGCTAGGGCGTGCGCGGGGG
>LR738713.1:405826140-405865036 GCA_902687465.1 Secale cereale
GGCCGCGGGAGGAGCAGCGGCGCCAGGAGAAGCGGGCCGCGGGACGAGCAACGGCGCCGGGGAAGCGGGGCGCGGGCGGCCGCGGCACAGGGGTAAGCCGGGTGTGGGCGGCAGGGGCGCCGGCCAGGGGCAACGAGGCCACCAGGGGGGCGCCGGAGGTAGGGGCCGGGAGTGGGCCGGCGCAGTGAGCGCGGCCGGGGATGGCGCGGTGGCGTACGGGCACGCACGAGAGCACGACTAGGAGGACAGGCGGCCAACTCCGGCCATGGCGACTGGTCTCGTGGGGCGACGCAAACGGTGACAATTTGAAGGGGAAAAGCAGGGGAATTGGGAGAGGAGCTCACTGCGAGCTCAATGGTGAGGTCGGGGACGCCGGAGGTGGACCGGAGCCGCGGCAACAACGACAATCGTCGGCGATGTACGCGACGGAGATGAGCTCGATGGAGAGGCTGTCCCGGCTTGATTCAGAGCATGTAGTCGAAGTAGATGACGGTGGCGGAGCTCCTGGATGCTGTGGCGCAGCTCGGTGTAGCCGGTGGCCGCGAGATCGACGAGGATGCGGCGAGGGCAGTGCGGCTGCGAGCTTGGGAATGAGAGGGAGAGCGAGTGAGAGGAGGTTAGGGGATTAGGGTTCGCCCGCGGGGTCGAGGATGCTCTTATCCTCGAGGGGACTCGCAGATGGGCGACACGAGGCCAAGGCGCGGCCATGGTGGCCGGATGGCTGCCACGCCATGCCCTTGCCTCCCCTCTGTACAGAGGTAGGGGAAAGGCCGGCATGGGCTGGGCCTTATTTTACTGTACCAGTAGGCTTTATGTGTACAGTATGTGTTGGGCCTAGTTAGTGCATAGTGCATGTTATTTTTAATTAACCTTTTCTTTTCTGTTCTAGTTTTAGCTACTGATCTCTATTTCCTTTTTGTAGCAAAACTAGTTTTCTAAAAATAAGAAACTTGCACCGAAATTAGTATAAATAATTTGGCCACTACCATAATTAAGTTTGGCACATACCTAATCTAGTTTAGCATTGTTATAATTTTAAAAGCATTTAGCGATTTGTTTTAACCCATGTTTCAATTATTTTAGGGTATTTAAACACTTTATAAAAAATGTGGTTTCTTCTCTAATGTTTTCTAGGGATTATTTATCACCCAGAGAACATTTTATTTTTTTAACGTTTGAAAATTTTATAGTTTGACTTTATTTTAAAATTGAATTTTGAATCAATCTGAACTAACACGATATTAGCAACAGTAATTGCGGTGACGTGTCGTCATTAGCAGAGGGTTACTGTAGCTTAACTATCCGGGCGTCACACAATTCTTTGCGGGATCAATTCATCTTTATCATTAGGAACTACAGTCATACCTCCCTTCTTAGGGACACAATGGACAGGACTTACCCACTGGCTATCAGCAACTGGATAGATTATACGTGCCTCTAGAAGCTTTAATATTTCCTTCCTTACCACTTCTTTCATCTTAGGATTTAATCATCGTTGATCATCGATAACCGGTTTCCAACTTTATCTTGTGTTGGCATAAAGAGGGACTAATGCCCTTAAGATCATCCAGAGTATATCCAATAGCAGCACGGTGCTTCTTAAGAGTTTCCAATATTTTTTCTTCTTCCTGCACTGAAAGGTTAGCACTAATAATTACCTGATATATCTTATTTTCATCGAGATAAACATACTTAAGGGTATCGGGTAATGGCTTAAGTTCAAACACGAGATCACCCTTGGATGGAGGAGGATCCCCTAGAATTTCAACAGGCAAGTTGTTTTTCAATAAGGGTCCCTGCTTAAAGAATATTTCATCTATTTCCCTTCTCTCATTCATATACATATCATTTTCATGGTCTAGCAGATATTGTTCTAAAGGATCGTTAGGAGGCACAGCAATAGAATCAAGACCAATAATTTCATCCTTACTAGGCAATTCTTTATCACGGAGTTGTCTAAGAAATTTAGCAAAATTAAAGTCATGACACATATCCCCTAATCCAACAGTAACAATATCTTTTACGCAGTCTATTTTAGCATTAACAGTATTCAAGAAGGGTCTACCAAATATAATGGGGCAGAAATTATCTTGTGGGGGACCAACAACAAGAAAATTAGCAGGGTATTTAACTATCCCACACAAGACTTCAACATCTCTAACAATCCCCATTGGTGAAATAGTGTCTCTATTAGCAAGATTAATAGTAACATCAATACATTCTAACTCAACGGGTGCAATATCGTTTATAATTTCATCATATAAGGAAATGGGTATTACACTCGCACTAGCACCTACATCACATAAACCATGATAGTAATTATCTCCTGTTCTAACAGAAATAACAGGCATGCCTACAACAGGTTTATGTTTATTCCTAGTATCGGGTTTGGCAATTCTAGCAGCTTCCTCTTGGAGGTAAATAACATGTCCATCTAAATTTTCGGCCAAGAGATCCTTAACCATAGCAACACTAGGTTCAACTTTAATTTGCTCAGAGCGTGTAGGTGTTCTAGTATTACTCTTACGAACTATAGTTGAAGCTTTAGCATGATCCTTCATTCTAACAGGGAAGGGTGGTTTCTCAATATAAGCAGTAGGAACAATAGGATCAACATTATAAGTGATAGACTTTTCTTCAACTTTAACAGGTTCAACTACTTTTACTTCAATGGGAGGATGGTATTTAAACCACTTCTCCTTAGGCAGATCAACATGAGTAGCAAATGCTTCACAGAAAGAAGCTACTATCTCAGAGTCAAGTCCATATTTAGTGCTAAATTCATGGAAAACATCGGTATCCATAAAAGATTTTTAAAAATCAAACTTAGGGGTTATACCTGACTCCTTACCTTCGTCGAG
Organism: Secale cereale; assembly: GCA_902687465.1. NCBI lineage: Eukaryota > Viridiplantae > Streptophyta > Magnoliopsida > Poales > Poaceae > Secale > Secale cereale. The sequence goes on from LR738713.1 coordinate 405,829,002, forward strand.
GTCCCAATCTTCAGAGTTGTGTTTAATTCTTTCCAATAAGTCCCATTTGAATTCAATAGTCTTCATCATAAAAGAACCAGTACAAGAAGTATCGAGCATGGAGCGATTATTCAGAGAAAGCCGAGCATAAAAGTTTTGAATGATCATTCTCTTGAGAGATCATGATTCGGGCATGAATATAACATTGACTTAAGCCTACCCCCAAGCTTGAGTGATGCTTTCTCCTTCGCGAGGCCAAAAATTATATATATAACTACGATCACGGTGAACCTGATGCATAGGATAGAAGTTCTGATGAAATTCCAACTTCAATCGATTGTATTTCCATGATCCAATATCATCGCATAGCGTAAACCATGTCAATGCATCTCCCTTCAAAGATAAAGGGAAGACATTCTTCTTGATAACATCCTTGGGCATACCTTCAAGCTTAAATAATCCACAAACTTCATCCACATAGATTAGGTGCAAATCGGGATGTAGTGTTCCATCTCCTCTAAAGGGATTAGCAAGCCGTTTCTCTATCATACATGAAGGAATTTCAAATCAAACATTTTCAGTAGGTTCAGTAGGTTGAGGAGCAACTCTTTGCTCTACTGGTCGTGGTGAAGATACCCCGAACAAGCCCCTCAAAGGATTATGAGCCATAGTAACAAGTGACAGTAAATTTCATCACACTATATAAATTTTTCCTTACCAAAGGCGCTTCACTCCCCGGCAACGGCGCCAGAAAAGAGTCTTGATGACCGACAAGTGTAGGGGATCTATCGTAGTCCTTTTGATAAGTAAGAGTGTCGAACCCAACGAGGAGCAGAAGGAAATGATAGGCAGTTTTCAGTAAGGTATTTTCTGCAAGCACTAAAATTATCAGTAACAGATAGTTTTGTGATAAGGTAATTGGTAGCAACTGACAAATAGTAAAAGTAAATAAGGTGCAACAAGATGGCCCAGTCCTTTTTGTAGCAAAGGACAAGCCTGGACAAACTCTTATATGAAGGAAAGCGCTCCCGATGACACATGAGAATTATCGTCAAGCTAGTTTTCATCACGTTCTTATAATTCGCGTTCGTTACTTTGATAATTTGGTATGTGGGTGGAGCGGTGCTTGGTTGCTGCCCTTACATGGACAAGCATCCCACTTATGATTAACCTCTATTGCAAGCATCCGCAACTACAAAAGAAGTATTAAGGTAAACCTAACCATAGCATCGAACATATGGATCCAAATCAGCCCCTTACGAAGCAACGCATAAACTAGGGTTTAAGCTTCTGTCACTCTAGCAACGCATCATATACTTATTACTTCCAAATGCCTTCCTCTAGGCTCAAACAATGGTGAAGTGTCATGTAGTCAACGTTCACATGACACCACTAGAGGAAAGACAACATACATCTCATCAAAATATCGAACAAATATCAAATTCACATGACTGCTTATAGCAAGACTTCTCCCATGTCCTCGGGAACAAACGTAACTACTCACAAAGCATATTCATGTTCATAATCAGAGGGGTATTAATATGCATAATGGATCTGAACATATGATATTCCACCAAGTAAACCAACTAGCATCAACTACAAGGAGTAATCAACACTACTAGCAACCTACACGTACCAATCTGATGTTTTTGTACAAAGATTGGATACAAGAGATGTCACATCCTCAAAATTGGGTTATCAATTTTGTGCTGTGATTTCTTCCTAGCAACCCTCTTTCAAATTTTTCTCATGGAGATTTCTAGATGACCCTGAGATTTCTGGTCATTTTCAACCTTTCAAAACCTTGCTCGTGTCTTTGTTAGTGGGCAAGACCTCATTTGCATCACCTTAAACTCTCTCAAACCCTAACTCCAATTTGTAGGTGGCCTTTTGTGCTTACAAAGGAGCCATCAGTTGCATTGATCTGTTGATCACTCTATCCTTTCCAAGAGTCCATCTTGTCTTCATACTCCTTGGATATGCAAAAATATTGCCAAGTCCTATGCCATATTTTTGAATGGTGATTTATTCCTTTTATTTTCTCTCTGAGGAATAAAACCCAGAGGCATAGTTTTGCATCTCAGAAATCCATGAGGATTGGTGGAGATGATACCCATGCCTAATCCAAGCTCTGGCAAGAATATTGGCCACAATTAAAATAAGGAAATTGCCTTTTCCTATTTTAGCCAATATTGCATTTTTGCCACTTTCCAAAGGAACTATTATTTTTATAGCAGAGGAAATTCTCCCATAAATTGTGGAGCCTGTCCTTGCTATATAATCACTAGTTCCATCCTCATCTCATGATTCTACAGTTAAAAATTTGGCACATGATCCAATGCAAGTTTTCGTCTTCTCTGAAATTTTGCAAAGGAAGTGCTTTATTCCTAAGTCCAATTGAGCTGCAATTTGGCAGGGTGTTTAACATTGTTAAATGACCCATGGATACGAAAGATGAGCTCAATCCATTCATCCTATCTTCTTGTGCAATTTTTCAAAGTTTCTGACTAGAACACAAGTTTGTGAAGGAAGTACCTTCATAGTGTTTCCAAATGGGATGAAACTTTTCCATCCTCTCAAGTATCTCAAATTATTAGTCTCCACCCAAATTCAGTTAATTCCAATGAACTATGTGAGCACAGGAGCAATTCTTTGTTTTTGTCCACATTTTCAGTTTGTGAAGCAAGTGTATTTTATCTTGCTCCATTATGGCTGATAAATTTTCCAGGCCTTCTCCTATCTATATGATCCCTCTCCTCTAGAGTTTGGCTTATTTCATCTAGCAAATTGCCCGGAGGATTTTTCTGAAGTTGTTGGACAGAAATGATAGTTGTGAAGGAAGTACCATTTTGGTGAGTACATTTGGTATGAACTTTTTACAGCCTCATGGCATGTCCAAATCATCAGGCTTTGCCAAGTTATAGCCCAATCCAACACTCCTAGTGAGTGTTTCTTCATAATTCAGTTTCTAGGTCAGTTTTGGTGGTTGTACAGCAACTATGGTAACTAGTTGTCCATTTTACCTCAAAACTCCCAGGATCGTAGTCCTTTATACCCTAAGCCTCCCAGACATCAATTTTACCTTTTACCATCTCTGGTTTACTCTCTAGAGTGTGGTAAAGTTTGGAGCAGTAAACTTCTCGAGCTTGTTTTACTCAGCTCAGTTTGTTTTTGTCCGATTCTTTACCATGGTAACACTCCACGCTGGAAGGACTACGCGGTAGACATGGATTTACATCAGTAAAATTCCCACAGCGTGCCATGCCAGTGGTGACCACGAGGCAAGCCAGCCAAAACGATGGTCTAGCTAGTGTGGTCGTCGGCATCACTGGCCCGACCGTCTCTGACGTCGCCATTAATGTCCTACAGCTCCCCCTCGACGTCGTCTTCCCTCTGGACCGCTGGCCCCCTTCATTTTCTTCTTCGGCGAGCCGTGCCAACGACCGGAATAGTGCGCTACTGTGCATCATCGTCTTCCTCGCCGGTGTCCGCTTCCTCCTCTTGTCCTCGAGCCTTGCTCGTCTCCATGACTCCCTGGCGCTCGTCCGCACCCTCCTCGTCGCTTTCCCGTGTGCCCCCGTGACTGCTGCGGCCGGCAGAACTGCGGCCAAACGCGCTTGGCGGTGCCCATCTCGGGTGCCACTGCCCGGCTATATATAGCCCGCCCGCGCCCCGTTCGAGCTCATCAGCAGCTCCCCCACCCTCTTCTACGCCTCCCCAGCCTCTCCCTGAGCCCGGAGCCCCTCTTTGGCCCCCTCCCCATAGCCATGGACACCGCCCAGGCCTTCTCTGATTCCGGCGCCCTGAGCCTCCCCTCGCCATTCCTCCACCACCTCTGCAGCCCTCAGGCTCTGGCGAACCTCCGCGTAGCCTCAGCCCTTCCGTTCCCCCACCACAGCCCCATCTTCTTTGGTGGCCGAAGCCTCTCTTCGCCACGGGCCCTACTGCCTCTTCTCCCGTGATCCTCGCCGGAAACGGAGACTACCCTGAGATGCGCCTCTCCGTCCTGCGCGTTTTGGTAGGTCACACGACCAGCGAGGTGGCCGGAGTCGTCGGCGGTCCTCGTCGGGGCGATCTCCTCCCTCGGCCTCGCTCGCTCTAGAGCGGGAGGTTGAAGACGCCAGGCCAGGCGAGCCCCTCCTCGCGCGGCCCCACCTATCGACGACCAAAGGGCGTGGCCCAGTCGGCCACGTGGATAAGTGGCGGCGCCCCGCCTCGAAGTCGTTTTCCCCAAGCGAAAGTGTATTGCTGGATACTGCGCTTTCAATCACCGAAAGCGCATTATTCCTCTTCTTCGGGCCAGAATGCGCTTTCCTCTTTGGAAAGCGTATTTCTGAGAAAGATGTGATCTGTTTTTCTATCAGGGACCGGTTTGTAAGGATTTTCTTTACAGATGGGTCCCTGGTAGTTAAACGGTCATATCTTTTTACCCGTAGCTCCGAATCAGGTGAATCCAAAGCCCACGTCTTCGTTTCGTTGAGCCCGTTACGTTGATGTCATTTTCATAATATTTTCACCCAGTAAAAATGACCATTTTTCCCTTGCCGTAAACAGCCCCTCCGATAGAGAACTATTTCCGGTGATTCTTTCTGCAAGATTTCCGCACTTCTCTTCGGAGTATTTGTCGACCCCAGGCAAGCCAACCTCTTATCATAAGCTCCGGACTCGCACGTTGACTTTGCTTGTACCTTGTGCATGTGTAGTTGTAGTCGTTGGCTTATTGTTTTCAGCTACAATCTTTCCTTTATGTATTTTCATGCATGCTTGTGTCGTCATGATATCTCTTGCCATGCTAGTTAGGATGTTGTTATTAAGAATGCCATGTTGCTACTCTACTTGCTTTTTATGCTATCATTATAAAGTGCTATGATGCACCGTTAATATGCTAGTACTTAGTATTGTCATATTCTTTATGTTATAACCTGTGCACCTGAGAAGTTCGATATTTTGTATATGCTTTTGTATGTTGCATACTCATTGTTGCATTCTTGTTAAATATGCTCATGATGATGAAGAGTTCATAAAAATGAATTAATCATAACCAACTCCTCCGTCATTGATGGGATCGTTTCATAGTGCCACCAAATCGAACTTTTTTGTGCAGCCACATTTGCCTTTATGGGAAGGCCTTATACGAACTATTGGTGTGCCTCTCGCCGGTGCCTCCAACGAGGGAAGGTTATGGACACATTCTACCCTGATTAGGTAGACGGACATAAGCCTTGTGTGCCCGTAGTTGTTTTTGTTATGGTACCGGGTCCCTGTTTGGGACAGTTTGGCCACGACGATGGTCGGTGTGTCTTTGGTAGACACAGGGCCACCCAGGACTAGCCCAGTAGGGAAGAGTCGGAGTGGCCGGGAGAGTGTCATGACAGTAGTTCGGTTTCGTCGGAACGCCGTTGGTCCACCCGAATGGGATGACGAGGCCATGGGTTCCGTGTTGTGGGTACAGTGCGCTACCTCTGCAGAGTGTTTACAAAGTCTATCGATAGCACACAATTCGTAGTAGGTCACACTATTGGGTCTCGATCAGAATGGAGGATAAACCAGATATAATAAAATTTGTTAATATGGTACTTGAATGAAATAGTCGTGTAAAGTCAAGACTAAGTTGTAATCACGAGACGAGTTCTCGGTGAATATTGGAGACCAAGTGTTGGTTGTGGTTGCGATCACCGAAAAGGTCGCAGTTATGTGGTAAGATAACCCGTTGGTATTATAGTCCGATGAAATCGGTGTACAACTTTGATTATTTTGCATGACTTATAGTTTGCATTTTTAAGAAGCCATGGTAGTACTAGATTTTGTAATATGTTATGTCTGCATTTGTTTATGTATGAACAGTAGGTTATTTTGTTAGTTTAGTCTCATGATGCCATGCCATGCTCGGTTCTATTCATTAAGTTATGCCATGAGTAAGATAGTTTATGATGCTGCTATCACCATATTGAAATTATTTGGATATGTCATGATGCTATGTAATAGTACAGTCTCCTTTACCTTAATTGCATGCCATGTTTTTATATGAGGTAGTTTGTTGCATATGCTTGGTTCTTGCCTTGTCTTCTGCCTATTTGGATGCTATGTATGTGGTTGTCTTCCAAGTACATTCAATGTACTGACCTGGCGTGTCATGCCAGTTTTGTAGGTCACTCTTGTTTGGATCGTTTGCTCTGTCGCGCTAGGCCGTAATCTTGCCAGTCCTGTGAGTTATGGAGCCCAGCCACAGATGTTATGCCGCCCAAACCAAGACTTCCGCCGCCAGTTAATTAGCCTTCCGCTGCTATGTAAATAGCCTTAGGGCTATGCCAGATAATTATATTCATCAATGATGTAATCTTATACCTGCTTATTTGATGAATATTATTGTACCTGGAATGTTGTATCATGAACCCGTCGTGCGTCAGGTGTATTCCTGGGCTGACGTGTGAAGGCCCCCTGTTCCATGTGGATCGGGGTGCCACAAGAGATGAACTAGGGTTTGAGAGCAGATGGTGATGGTGAAGATGTTGATGAAGATAACCTTCCCCAAGATGGGATAGTTGTTGGTGATGACGGCGGTGACGATTTCCCCCTCCCGGAGGGAAGTATCTCCGCAAAACAGCTCCGCCGGAGCCCTAGATTGGTTCCGCCAAGGTTCCGCCTCGAGACAGCGGCGTCTGGTCCCGAAAGCCACCTTTTGATATTTTTTTTAGGTCAAAACACCTCATATAGGAGAAGATAGGCATCGGGGGGTCACCGGTCGGCCCACGAGGCAGGGGGCGCGCCCAGGGGGCACCCCCACCCTCGTGGACAGGTGGTGGCCCCCCTGGCAGATCTCTTTCGCTAGATATTTTTTATATTTTCTGAAATGGTGTTTCGTGGAGTTTCAGAGCTTTTTGAGTTGTGTAGAATAGGTCTGCAATGTTTGCTCCTTTTCCAGCACAGAATTCCAGCTGCCGGCATTCTCCCTCTTCATGTAAACCTTGTAAAATAAGAGAGAAAAGGCATAAGTATTGTGATATAATGTGTAATAACAGCCCATAGTGCAATAAATATAAACAAAAAGCATGATGCAAAATGGACGTATCAATGCATCCTCTCTTTTTTTGTATGCTGGTGCATCTTTTCACCACCGATCTGGTGTTGCACACCTATATGGAATGTAGACCTGGTAATCCAATAGCATTTTCTACCTTCCCTGAAGTGTGTTCCATACTATGCTTTTTTGTACACTGTTGTTTTCATTTGTTGTATGGGAGCCCTTTGTTGCATGAGAAAATTTTTAATGGTGAAATTTACTATAACGGTCGTCATCTCTATAACATGATATTTTGCTCTATATTTTTTACGGTAACAAAATCATGAATTGAAGGCATTTTCTCATCACCACATCATGTCCCTGAAGCATGAATACATGAATACATCTTCGAATAGCATAACCAAAATGAATCATGTTTCCCTGTAACATGAATACATTTTCTATTTTTTCATGGACGCAACGCATGAGCAATCTCACCACACAAGCTTAATTTCCCCCGCAATATGAATAAATATGGGATATATATGCATGGAAACAATGAAGTTGTATTCAAAACCCAGACAGCTACATAAAAACAGTGAGGTTATATGTTTCAACTACACAGGTTACAAATTGAAATTACAACTTGTACATCATCAAGTTTGCAAAAAAATATAACAAATGTAATGCAAACACAGGGAGCAAGTTCATCTTGCTTTTAGTAGATGAAATGAAACATGAAAAGCCGGTTGATGGGGGGTCTTTTCCTGCAATGAAAAACATCTTTGCTTAGGTCTTTTTTTCTAGAGCTTCAGTTGCGTTGCTTGGGCATTGTTTGGATCACTTGCCATCATAGCTCTCAAGTACTGACAAGATGGCAGTGCATGTCCAACCTAAGAGCAGCACTGTCATTTAGGGGGTGTTGTCGCCTCCTCCATTGTAGCTTTTAGCGGCCCACGTGTCTGAATATTGTGTCCTTCATGGCAGTGCATGCAGCGGACCGTCCTTTTTTCAGCTCTTGGCTTTCCCGTTGCTATTGGCTTCTTCTCTTGTTGCTTCGCCTTCATTTTTGTTCATCATATCACTGATCTACCATTATTTTCTTTCTCTTCTCTCTTTCAGTCGGCCGACCTTTCTTAGGGACATGAGCTAGGTTTTGTAGCATCTTCGAGCTTTGGGGTTGTGGTAGGTCATCATTCAATGTTCCCGTTGCGGCAGCGGGTGGTGTTGGGGGTTCACTCTACTGTGTTGCTTGTTGTCCTGGTAGCGCTCCTCTCTTCACAGATGCTATGGCAGGCTCAAGAACTGTTATTGCTTCATCTAATATTTTGTAAGCATCATCATTGCAACATGCATTAGAGGCGAGCCATGTCAACCTTCGGCACAAGGAGTTGTATTTCAGCGTGTTCGTTGAGGGGTGCCCAAAGTCCAACATAGACCAGTCCTGCCCATGCTTGTAGTCGCTGCTTCGGACAACCTCTCCAACAAGTAATGATGCAGAATTACTTGGACATTGAGATGCACCATTGTGATGAAATATTCCCTTGAGGCTATAATAAAATTGTTATTATTATATTTCCTTAATCATGATAAAGGTTTATTATTCATGCTAGAATTGTATTGACCGGAAACTTAAATACATGTGTGAATACATAAACAAATACCGTGTCCCTAGTGAGCCTCTACTAGACTAGCTCGTTGATTAAAGTTGGTTAAGGTTTCCTAACCATGGACATGAGTTGTCATTTGATAACATGATCATATCATTAGGAGAATGATGTGATGAACCGGAGCCATCTGTTAGCTTAGCATTTGATCGTACAGTTATTGCTACTGCTTTCATGTATGTCAAGTACATATTCCTTTTACTATGAGATCATGCAACTCCTGGATACCGGAGGAATGCCTTGTGTGCTATCAAATGTCACAACGTAACTGGGTGATTATAAATATGCTCTACAGGTATCTCTGAAGGTGTTTTGTTGGGTTGGCGTGAATGGAGATTAGGATTTGTCACTCCGAGTATCAGAGAGGTATCTCTGGGCCCTCTCGGTAATACACATCATAATAAGCCTTGCAAGCAAATGAATAATGAGTTAGTAACGGGATGATGTATTACGGAACGAGTAAAGAGACTTATCGGTAACGAGATTGAACTAGGTATAGAGATACCGACGATCGAATCTTCGGCAAGTAACATACCAACAGACAAAGGGAGTTACGTACGTTGTCATAAAGGTTCAACCGATAAAATATCTTCATGGAATATGTAAGAATCAATATGGGCATCCAGGTCCTGCTATTGGTTATTGACCGGAGTGGTGTCTCGGTCATGACTACATAATTCCCCAACCCACAGGGTCGCACGCTTAATGTTCGTTGACGCTAGAGTAGTATTGGGATATTTGATGAGTAGTAACCAAATGTTGTTCGAAGTCCTGGATGAGCACCCGAACGTCATGAGGAGTCCCAGAATGGTCGAGAGGTAAAGATTTATATATGGGAAGTCATATTTTGGGTTCCGGAAAAAGGTGCAGTTCTTTTGGTATTGTACCGGGAAGCTCCCAAAAGGTTCCGGAGGATTGCGGAGGGGTCCGGAGTCTACAAGTGGGTCCACCATGACCCAAGGGCTAGAATGGGATGCGGGGAGTCGCCCTGGCCTTATTGGGCTAGGCGCACCAAGTCCTCAAAAGCCCATGTGGCTAGGGAAGGCAAAAAAGGAAGGAGTCCTAGTAGGAATAGGATTGGACTTGGAGTCCAAGTCCTCTCCCCCTTAGCTGTGCCATAGGGCTTGGAGGATCTGTTTGCCACGCCCCTCCACCTATATATAGAGGGGAAGGGGTGCCCCAAGAGAACACACCAAGCCCTTGGCACCCCTCTCTCTCTCTCCCATTACTCTGTAGTTCCACCGCCTCGTCCCGACGATGCTTAGCGAAGCGGTGTCGATGCTCCACCACCACGCCGACGTGTTGGTTGTGATCCCACCTACTTCTCCTCTCCCGCTTTCTGGATCAAGAAGGAGGAGACGTCATCAAGCCGCACGTGTGCTAAACTCGGAGGTGTCGTCCGTTCATTCCTAGATCGGTTGGATCGTCGGATCGCGAAGAGTACAACTACATCAACCACGTGATAAACACTTCCGCTTAGCATTCTATAAGGGTATGTAGATGCTCTCCCCCTCTTGTAGCAATGCATCTCCATGGATAGATCATTGCGTTTGCGTAGAAAAATTTTGTTTTCCATGCAACGTTTCCCAACACATTGCCCTTATACTGTGTGCACAAATCAGGCCATTCATCTCAAAGTAGTGGCAACTACATTCAAACAACCCTTCATCCACCATAACATGCACAGAATAGAGCTTTGGGTTCTCATAGGAGCTCTCCTTTAGCTCAAATAGGAGGCCTTTCCCTTGGTAGTCAGTGTCTTGGTAGATGATGAGGTCGGCAGACGCAGTCACCTGTTTCTGGAACTTACCAAAAAACATTGCGGGTGTAGTGAGCAGCCACTAGTACGTGTTGGTGCTATACAAACGGTTTGTAACCCCTTTCCACAACGGCAATTGGAACCGTCACCTAGTGAGTGTGGGCGATAGGGGGGTCCTTCCCACACGACCCAGAAATCGTCGGGGATAGGCCCTCATGGGACACCAAATGAGCTCGTGTGCGATCGGGCGAGTCATCGAAACCCAATCGTTTCCGTAGGTATGTACATCCCACACGGTGAATCCCAGTAAAACATTTCCGTAGGTATGTATATCACACACAGTCAATCCAAGGAATATGTTTCCATTCTTATGTATATCCCACACAGTCAATCCAAGGAAAACGTTTCCGCTCTTATGTACATCCCACACAGTTTTATGTATACACTCGTGTGTGAAAGATGTAACTATCACACACGTTCTGCCTTGGTTAACTGTTTGCTTTTATGAACTACATCATACACACTTTGATGTAGAAAACTATGTGGCTTTGGGCTATCCATCACAAGCGCTTTTACTACCAGAACAGTTTGCAAAGTTCCATGACCGTTTGTTCTCTTTTTATTTTTTCCTGTAATTTATTATTCGATTTGGAAATTTTGAAATATGAAACATGCAATTCAAATTCTCAGGACAATGGTTCAGCAATGAATCCATAAATAAAATTGCCAGTACAATATGTTCAGTAATTACAGGATTAGGCGGCAATTAACTATGATGAACCACAATTTTTTTAAGGCGGTAAAGGTGAAGAGACAAGTGTAAATCATTTTGACTGCCAACGGTGTTGAAGAAGAGGAATGCCCATAGTGTGCCTTCCTGCATGCCATAGGGACAAACCACTTCTGTCCAACCCCTTGTGACGATCGCCCGCCCATCCTTCACAGCCTTCAAGAAGACTTCTAGAGGATTATCATGGTAGCAGGAATTATATACTTTAACCTTAGTTGCCTCCACTCCGGTCATGTAGTTTGCAAGGTAATCATCAGTAAATATCTTCGGAAACCACTAAAAAGAGAAAAATATCAGATATTGAGGTCTAATAGAGTAACTTGTTGTGGGCTGGGGGAAAAGGCAACACATTACTTACCATCCTAAAGTTCAGTGTTGTCTTCGACAAAGTGTAAATGAAGAGCTTAATTCCAATCACCCGTTTCTTTCACCTAACAATCTTTCTTAGTTTCGTCACTTGACGCTTGTTCATGAATATCTCATTGCCCCATACGTAAAAGGGATCAAAGCGTGGATCAGTACCGCTCATATATGTACCTAGAAGCAAAACAGTAAATGTTAGAAGCTAAACTAAGATTGCACAAATGATGTAAAATACAATTACCTATGTTCCTAAGTACAAGTATTTTTTTTTGAGATTTCAATATGAACTACATACGAATGTATATAGAATTATAGATATAGTTTAGATTAGAATCTAGATTCAGTCATTTTGCTCCTTATGTAGTCTATATTGGAATCTATAAAAATACTTATATTTAGGAATAGATGGTGAATAAGACATGAGATGCAGCTAACCTCTACGGCAAACAACATCATCGCCCATTGTAGCCCTGTGTAAGTACATGGAAAGCCAATGTTAACTACAATAGGGTTAACATCCACCAAAAATAGCAAATGGTAATAAAACGGCAACATTTGTAGTGATATCTCCATTGCGAAAGAGTAGCACGGTAGCAAAGGGACGGATTAAAAATGGATACAATTGTTAATTGCAACAGGCTTAACAACATCCTAATTCATGTTTTGTAAGTTTGTAGCCATTGAAATACAACTCTTTAAAAATTGATACAACTGTTAATTGCAACATGCTTAATGGTCATTGAAATCGGTACTGATAAAAATGCAATTGGCAGAGTTAAACATCATAGGGCATGTGCTGCTAGAGCAGATAATGGCCCAGTTGTCTATAAGAAGGTAGGGAAAATAGCTAAAACGCGTTAGGCATGTTTAATACAACATGCTTAATACATCGACCATACAAAACATAGCCATTAATTGCAACTGGTATTGGTAAGATTGAACTGGTGAGTACATACTTGGTAAGTCCTGATAGGTAGTTGCTGGGGCACTTCTCATCTTGGCTAGAGCCCGCCCAAAGTCAGCGGCGGCGGAGGCGAGCTGTTCCTCCGGGTGGAAGCGTGGATCGGTGCCACTGACATGTGTACCTGTAGGCAACCAGTAAATGGTAGAAGTTAAACTACAATTGCACAAATGATGTGAAATACTGTAAGACATGGGATCCAGCTAACCTCGACGGCAAACAACAGCATCGGCCATTATGACCCTGCGTAAGTACATGGACAGGCATGTTAGGTACAACAGGGTTAGCATGGATCCACCAAAAATAGCAAATGAGCAACATCTCTAGTATATCTTCATTGTGGACAGTAGCATGGTAGAAAATGGACAGATTAAAATTTGGATACAACTGTTAATTGCAACAGGCTTAACAGCATCCTAAGTCATGTTTTGTAAGTTTGCAGCCATTGAAATACAACTCTTTAAAAATGGATACAACTGTTAATTGCAACAGGCTTAATGGCCATTGAAACCGGTACTAATAAAAATGCAATTGGCAGAGTTAAACATCATAGGGCAGGTGCTGCCAGAGCAGAGAATGGCCCAGATGTCTATAAAAAGGTAGGGAAAATAGCTAAAACGTGTTAGGCATGTTTACTACAACATGCTTAAAACATCGACCGTATAAAACATAGCCATGAATTGCAACTGGTATTGGTAAGATCGAACTGGTGAGTACTTACTTGGTAAGTCCTGAGAGGCAGTTGTTGGGGCACTTCATCTTGGCCAGAGCCCACCGAAAGACAACGGCGGCGGAGGCGAGCTGCTCCTCTGGGTCGAAGTGTGGATCAGTGCCACTGACATGTGTACCTACAGGCAACCAGTAAATGGTAGAATTTAAACTGCAATTGCACAAATGATGTGAAATACTGTAAGACATGGGATGCAGCTAACCTCGACGGCAAACAACAGAATCGTCCGTTATGACCCTACGTAAGTACATGGATAGGCATGTTAAGTACAACAGGGTTAGCATCCACCAAAAATATCAAATGGGCAGCATCTCTAATGATATCTTGAGTCATGTATTGTAAGTTGGTTGCTGGTATTGGTGGCATTGGGACACGGTAATATTTGAACATCACACAGTGTGTAGTACTGAAATAAACAAGGCACGAACATGCTTAATACATCAACCGTACAAATCATAGTCATTGCAAATGGTATTGGTAAGATTTAGCTGGTCAGATCTTACATGTTAAGTCCTGGGGGTAGTTGTTGGGGGACTTCATCTGGGCCAAAGCCTGCACCATGTCGGCAGCGGCGGCGGGGGCGAGGTGTTCCTTCGGGTCAACACGCACAACGGCCATCACGCCATGGACCGCCCCAGCTCCTGGCGGTGGGGATTTGGAGGCATGAGGATGTTTCGCAGGCGCCATTTAAGCAATCAGGCGAGGACCGTGATAGAGATCGGTGGGTTACCTGACTGGATTCGACCAGAACGTAGATGTGGTTGAAGTTGTGGTTGCGGCGGCGGCGGTTTGAGATGACGGTAGGGGGAGGCCCGGGGGGGACACTGAGGGTGAGGATGTGGTTGGAGGAATAAAATCTGAAATCACGCGCCTAATGAAAATTTCGCTGCGAAACTTGAAACTTGGGCGGGGGAACACACAACACGGACGAAGCGCGTAAAATACTCGTGTGCGAGAAAAAAGAAAGTTGGCAGATCCCGTCTCCAAAAAAGTGTACACGTGTACTTGATTTTTTCGGTCAATGGTACGCCTGGTTTATTAGGAAACATTGCACAGGTAACTGACTTATGCAAGATCTCAACGACAAACGACAACAGAAATTTGGCTTCCCTTACAATTTTGCTCGTTCATTATCGCACACGGTTCATCTCCGTCGCTTCCGGAAACAATGTGCGTTGAGCCTATTGTGTGTTGCGTTATGATTGGCCGGAACCCCAGTCATGCAAATCGCGTGTGTGCACCATAGGATGCGCCGCAATCAAACGGCAATCCACGTCCCTCGCGTCAGACCCGTGCACCTGTAGCTGGATTGGATTTATATGCGCTAAATACCTACAAAATGGACATAATCCCCTAAATATGGTAAATGAGCCCGAAAAAATGCAAAATTTGAACACGGTGATTTGCAGGGTGTATGTTTGTCGTAGAAAAAAACTCCAGGGCAAACAACGAAGGAAATTTGGATTCCTCTTCAATCTCAGTGATTTCCCTCTCGAAAGCATGGAACTTCCTCGGTGATGGTTCGATTTATGAAGGTCGTGCATGATGACATAAGCCAAACCTTCTCTAATTTTTACCAGTGCATGGTGAGGTCATACCATGGCACCATGCCAGGCGCCAAACCTTCAAGCATTTATTTCATTTTTTCTATAGTTGAAAACCCAATAAACAAACGTTTGTGGTTGACTATTGCCACACATTTCATCGAAATATCTGTCCCTTCCTTGTAAAAGGCATGAGAATTTAGTTAATGGCACGAGCATGGTTTTCTAGGCCGTTCTTGTGCACCCTTTCATGCACCGATTGTTTGAACTTGAATTATGTGCATTAATGCCTAGGAAATGCACATAATCCCCTAAATATGGCAAATGAACCCGGAAAAGTGCCAAATTTGAACACGGTGATTTGCGGGTTGTATGTTCATCGTAGAAAGAAACTCGTGGACAAAGGACAAAGGAAATTTTGATCCCCCTTCAATCTTGGTGATTTCCCCCTCCAAAACCATGAAACTTCCTCGGTGATGGTTCGATTTTATAAAAGGCGTGCATCACGACATAGGAAAACATTCTCCAATTTTTACCAGGACATGGTGAGGCCATACCATGGCACCACGCCAGGCATCATGTTTTCCAACCATGTGTTTCATTTTTTTGTATAGTTGTTAACCTAGTAAACGACGCATTTATGGTTGACTATTGCCACACATTTCCTTGAAATATCTCTCCATTCCTTGTAAAAGACATGAGAATGTACTAAATAACACGAGCATGGTTTTCTAGACCGTTCTTGTGCACCTTTTCATGCACCGATTGTTCGAATTTGAATTATGTCCATTAATGCCTAGAAAATGCACATAATCACATAAATATGATAAATGAGCCCGGAAAAATGTCAAATTTGAACATGTTGCATTTGAGGCGGTGTGTTGATTGTTGGAAAAAAACTGAATGACAAACTAGGACGGAAATTTGGATTCCCCTTCAATCTTGGGGATTTCCCTCTCGAAAGCATGGAACTTCCTCGGTGATGGTTCAATTTATGAAGGTCGTGCATGACTACATAAGCCAAACCTTCTCTAATTTTTACCAGTGCATGGTGAGGTCATACCATGGCACCATGACAGGCATCATGTTTTTCAAGCATTTATTTCATCTTTTCTATAGTTGAAAACGCAATAAACAAACATTTATGGTTGACTATTGCCACACATTTCATCTAAACATATGTCCCTTCCTTGTAAAAGGCATGTGAATTTACTAAATGGCACGAGCATGGTTTTCCAGGTCGTTCTTGTGCACCCTTTCATGCACCAATTGTTTGAACTTGAATTATGTGCATTAATGCCTAGGAAATGCACATAATCCCCTAAATATGGCAAATGAACTCGAAAAAGTGCCAAATTTGAACACTGTGATTTGTGGGTTGTATGTTCATCATAGAAAAAAACTCGTGGACAAAGGACAAAAGAAATTTTGATCCCCCTTCAATCTTGGTGATTTCCCCCTCGAAACCATGAAACTTCCTCGATGATGGTTCGATTTTATGAAAGGCGTGCACCACGACATAGGAAAATATTCTCCAATTTTTACCAGGGCATGGTGAGGCCATACCATGGCACCACGCCAGGCGTCATGTTTTCCAACCATGTGTTTCATTTTCTGTATATTTGTTAACCCAGTAAACGATGCGTTTATGGTTGACTATTGCCACACATTTCCTTGAAATATCTGCCCATTCCTTGTAAAAGGCATGAGAATGTACTAAATAATACGAGCATGGTTTTCCAGACCGTTCTTGTGCACCTTTTCATGCACCGATTATTCGAATTTGAATTATGTCCATTAATGCCTAGAAAATGTGCATAATCACATAAATATGGTAAATGAGCCCGAAAAAATGTCAAATTTGAACATGTTGCATTTGAGGCGGTGTGTTGATCGTTGGAAAAAAACTAATTGACAAACTATGATGGAAATTTGGATTCCCCTTCAATCTTGGGGATTTCCCTCTCGAAAGCATGGAACTTCCTCGGTGATGGTTCGATTTATGAAGGTCGTGCATGATGACATAAGCCAAACCTTCTCTAATTTTTACCAGGGCATGGTGAGGTCATACCATGGCACCATGCCAGGCCCCATTTTATTTAGTAATTATTTCATTTTTTCTATAGTTGAAAACCCAACAAAAAAACATTTGACTGTCAGCAAAAAGTTAAGCAGTCGTTCTCACCGGGAAGCGAGACATCCTTTGACCGCCGCCCGCCTCGCTCCCACTGGCCTGTATTAATGGCACGCCTGAGCGGCCACACTCCTCACATCCTTGCCACACACACAATCCTCTCTCTCCGCCCGCATCCTCAACACCGCTCTCAGTCCTCAAAGCCGTCAGTGTATGAGGATGCTGTCGAAGCGCCCCATCGGAGGGAGTGGCCATGCCGGGGCTGCTGAAGCACCGGAGCATGGCATGAATATGGAGACAGAGGTTTCCATCGCCGCCAACGAGGTGGAGAACGAGTCTGCCAACAAGCGGAGGCGGGTCGAGCAAAAACCGCAATCGACTCCAGCAGTCCTAGACTTCATCAGCAATCTCCCGACGATATGTTGAAAGTCATCATATCCCTCCTCCCAATCAAATATGGGGCGAGGACAACCACACTTTCCCGGCGGTGGTGCCCCCTATGGCTCCTCACCCATGTTGACCTCCTCGACGCCCACGAGCTCTGCCATGGCTATCGCAAAAGCTTGGATGAGTTCTCCCAGATCCTCGGCAGTCACCATGGCCCAATCAGAGGCCTTATCACGGGCAAGTTCCGTTCCAATGGCAAGGACCGAGCCATGCTTGACGAGTGGTTCCAACCCCCCGCCATAGATCAACTCGAGGAGCTTAGTTTTAATGATGGGCATATGCGCTCGTTGCCAACGTCCGTGCTTCGCTTCACGCCCACGCTAGGCCTCGCCAAGTTCATGAACTGCCATTTCCCTCCCCCCCCCACTTAATGACACGCCTGCTCTTT
Source organism: Secale cereale (assembly GCA_902687465.1). NCBI lineage: Eukaryota > Viridiplantae > Streptophyta > Magnoliopsida > Poales > Poaceae > Secale > Secale cereale. The sequence goes on from LR738713.1 coordinate 405,846,764, forward strand.
TTCTACCACGACTGAAGCACCTCGAGCTCGTTGTCGTCTGCATCCCAAAGGATGACATGGAGCGCCTGCTCCGTGGCTGTACTACACTCGAGTTCCTTTATCTTCAGGCGATGAATTGGTCGAGTACCTTCCACATCAGCACCACGGCTCTCCAAACTATTTATGTGTGTTGCTGCAACGAGAGATCACTAAAGGTGGAGCACAATATTGTCATTGAGGACACACCTTCACTTGAGAGATTACTTGTAGTTGATCAACAAGGTCCAACAAGAATCAATGTCATTTCTGCGCCGAAATTGACAGCGGTGGGCTACTCATCTGTCACATACTACTACTTTCAGGTACATCAGTCGTCGTATACCTCTCCTTGTTGATATCAACATTATTTCTAGTTTTGAAGATGTATGTTCGTCTGTCATCCAGCAAAGCTTCACCCAAATTCTGGGTACAGTGAAGGTCTTGGCACTTGAATCTGTCGGCCCCAACCTGGACCAAGTTGTCAGATTCCTGAGATGCTTTCCGTGCCTGAAGAAGCTATATATCGAGCTGATGTTCCTTTCCTATTAAATGTTCACCATAAGGGAGTTCAATTTTTTGCAGCTTATCCCAAGTTTACAATGACAATGTACTACGATTTCTGAAGGAATTTTGAAGGATTTTAGGACATACACCCCCACCCCATATTGGTTGCTTGATTCATATGGTTACGATCCATAAGCATTTCATTGGATTCATCTGTACTAGTTTTCTTAGGGAATTTTTCATCCAATCCATCCTCTTGTGAAGAAGGCTACATTTTTCTAGGTTGTAATCAAATGCATATGTTAATCATGTCAGATTGAAGATGGCACGTTGGTGCATTTTACAAATCATGCAAACCAAATAGGCATGTAGTACTATTCAAAACTGCATGTAGGCACTAACACATTCTCTTCTTTTGCAGATAATAATAAACCCGGAGGTGGATAATGTTTATAATGACAATCACATCGAATGCGTGGATCTGCATCTCTCAAATATTACTTTGAACTCCTACCGAGGGACCTTACCGAAGATTACACTCACCAGGTTCTTTCTTGCCAGAGCAAGGGTGCTGAGGGTACTCAGGTTGAACACGCATTTAATTAGGAAAGATGAATGGTATGCTGATCAGCGCCGGCAGGTACTGCATAATGGAAGAGGCTCCAAAAAAGCTAAACTTCGTATTGGAAGAGCATATGATAGAGTAATTGGAAGTCATTGTGTCAAACCAGCAAATGGCTTGTCAGCGGTTGATCCCTTTGCAGAAATGATGAGGTTTGCAATGTTTGAATTTGGGCATTGTAATCTTTTAATTTGAACCTTGCAATATTTATGGTATTTGTTATATATAATGTAATTAGATGTTTAATTTGGTATTGCAATCATGGCATGTTACAAGTATATATATGTTGTTCTTCTGTACATAGAGCATAGATGTTCTGCAGATAGAGCATATCACATCTTCTTATTATATTGAACCATTTATGTTCTCTTGTCTCAACACAAACAGTTCATCCGAGTGAACTGCATGCCGTATATCGCACACACCTTGATCTGGCTGACCGTTTCTTTTGTGTTGTCTAATCACAAACAGTTCATCCGAGTGAACCGCATGTCGTATATCGCATACGCCTTGATCTGGCTGACCGTTTCTTTTGTGTTGCCTAATCACAAATAGTTCATCCGAGCGAACTGTATGCTGTATATCACACACCTTAATCTGGCTGACCGTTTCTTTTGTGTTGCCTCATCGCAAACAGTTAATTGAACTGAACCGTATGGTCTGCATCGCACACGCAACTAAAATCTGAACCATGTTTGATGCATCCTCCATCGCAAACATTTTGCACCTTTTTTGACGGGTTTTTACACCGCCATTTGTGATTATGGCATAGCACACAGTTTCGTCGAAGGGTCTCTGATCGTAGTGTCGCGTTAGCAGCATCCTGCAGTAGTGAGTAGCTTGGCGCTCAATATTGTACTGCATCAACACAAGAAATAGGTCACAAACCACGTCACACAGACACTCGGCCCAGCAACAACAATATTTTTTGTTTCTTTTTGGTAAAGCTCAAAAGTGTGTGTACCGGGAGTATAGTGACGGATCTGTTGTTTCACCAGTGAATCCAGCATTATCTTCATGATCAAGCATAGTTTCTTGGCACATTTCATATTGCTGCACAAACCTCCAAGCGGAATCAGTTGGACGAATTAGTGTCTTGAAATATGAGTTAATCCCCTCAGACCTGCCAGTTGTGCTCGTGAACAGGAAGAATTTGTTCTTGAAGTATGTTGGAGCCCACATGTGCCTTGTTCGCCACATGTTCTTCAGGTGTCTGTTCCCAGCCACTTCGAAACAATGCAACATGTGCTTCCATGTTTCCTCAAACTCCTCAACAGTTTTTGATTGATCGATACAAGTGTAGAACACATCTGCAAATGCCTCATCTCTACTCAACAACCTTCCCGACTTAGAATGTGCATTGCTAAACACATGAAACTTGCGACACCTATGGCAGGTGTTTGGCAACACCTCCTCAATAATTGTTGACATTGCTTGGTCCTAGTTAGTGGTGATGTTGGTAGGATGATCCCTATCCATCGCAACCATCGACTGCCGGAACACCCACTTAAATGTTTCCATGGTTTCATCCGGCAACAAGGCACACCGGCGTGCAATGGTCTGGAGGTGGTTGTTGACCCCACCTATAGGAGCAAATGGCATGTCGTATCTGTTGCTGCAGAAGGTTGTATTTAAGAAAACACAATCTTTATATTTCCGGTACAGTGCCATTGTTCTCCTATCAACCCAAAATAAGGTAGTCGCGGAGTTTGTTGCAGGATCTTTTTGCTTTGCATAGAAAAACTCTGGATTCTCAGCCTTCCTCCTCTCAAAGTACTTGACTATCATATCCATCTCTCGGAATGTTAGCCCTCTTCGGAGCTTTCCATGTTCATTCGAAACATCTCTCTTCACATACGGGAGTATCCTGGTGTAACCTCCATGGACCCTACCACGGACACCCATGCAATCTGAATTTGATAAGTTCACATCATGCAACGTCAACAATAGCTGATAATTCTCGGCATGTATATTGTGGTGCCAGCGGTAGTACCTAACATGCTCCGGCTGTTCCATCAATGTATGTTGAAAGGATCGATATGGTTGACTAGAGGGGGGTGAATAGGCAACTAACAATTTTTAGATTTTCTTAACCAAATTAAACTTAGCAACAATATAGGTTGTCTAGATATGTTACTAAGTGAGCAACCTATATGATGCAACAATAATAAACACACAAGCAAGCACAAGATACTTAACACAATGAAGCTTGCACAAGTAAAGGTGAGAGATAACCAAAAGTGGTGCCGGTGAAGACGAGGATGTGTTATCGTAGTTCCTTCCCTTTGAGAGGAAGTACGTCTCCGTTAGAGCGGTGTGGAGGCACATTGCTCCCCAAGAAGCCACTAGGGCCACCGTATTCTCCTCACGCCCTCACACAATGCGAGATGCAGTGATTCCACTATTGATGCCCTTGAAGGCGGCAACTGAACCTTTACAAACAAGGTTGGGGTTCTCTCCACAACTTAATTGGAGGCTCTCAACGAAAACACGGAGCTTCACCACAATGGAATGTGGCTCCGAGGTGACCTCAACCGTCTAGAGTGCTCAAACACCCAAGAGTAACAAAATCCACACAAGAAAGTATAGTGAAATCATATATCCTTTGGTGGAAGTGTAGATCTAGGTCTCCTCCTTCAATCCCTAGCAAATCAACGAGTTTGAGTGGCTAGAGAGAGAGATTGGGCAAGAGAGCTTTAATGGCAGTAATGCAGGAGAGAGAGTGGCAAGAGGTAGGTGGGAGGAAGGAGAACCCTTCCTTATATATCCCCCCCCCACAGACCCAACCGTTATGTGCAGAAAAGCATAGCAGCGGTACTTTTGTAGAAGACACCGGTACAACCGGTGCATACGGGAAACCCCTGCTAGGGTACCAAGGCGGTACTTTCGGTGGCGCACCTGGTAGTACCGGTTTATTGGGATAAACCAGAACTTCCGCGCAACAACCGCTCAACTACCGGGCCATATACAGAAGGTAAAACCCTCAAGCCGGTAGCTGGAGCGGAGGTTGGGCCGGGACTACCGCTGGGCCAGTAGTCCCTGGGTGGTGGGGTCCGAGGTGGTACTACCGCCCCGAGCACCGGTAGTACCGGTTTGTCAAGACAAACCGGAACTACCGTGCCACCACCGGTCTACCACCGTTCCCGGTACAGAAGGAAATCACCCTTGACCGGTACTTGGTGTGGTTGTAGGACCGGAACTACCGGCCAGCGGTACAATCGCTCAAGATAGTGGTACTACCGCCATGGCCAGAACTGCACAGAACAGAGGACGGGGAACCTCTCTCTCCTCGGATGGAGGGTATATGGTGGGTGCACGGAATGTGTACGTGAAGTGATTCGCCCAATACCTTCCAATGCGGGTTCCCTCTTAATAGTACGGGTATCCTACGACCAAAGGAATAAAAACATCGGAAACTCCGTCTTCGATCTTTTCCGCATAGAGGGAAAACCTAACCATCTTGCGCTCCACAGTGTGTACCTGAGAAAACTATTGCGCATGATTAGAACAAACGTGTGTTGTCATCATCACCAAAACCCTAAGGCAAAAGATGCCCTAACAATCTCCCCCTTTTTCGTGGATGATGACAACCCCATGAGACGCCTGGGAGTTCTATAAAAAGAAGAAGTGAGCTCCCCCTGAGTGTGAGCACTAATAAAGTTTTCTTTTGGAATGCAAAGTGTGCACACTGGGAACAATGCTCCCCCTCGATTTTGTAGACCCACCGGAGATAGTAAAGCAACAAGGTAGAAAGAAAAACAAGAAACTAACAACACAGAGCATTTGGAATAGTGCATAGATAAATAGAAAAGGGTCACATGTCTTACACCATGCACGAGAACTCAACATAAACGTGAACTCAACATAAAGGACAAGTTCGCCAAACACTATAAAAAAACTGCAGATAGACCACCCATGCAACTCCCGTGACCTAATAGAGCTCTCTCCCCCTTTGGCATCAGGACACCAAAAAGGAAAAGAGCGAAGCTAGCACCCCAGAAGCTCGGTAAACCTCCTCGCCAGTGGCCACAGAGTTATCAGAAGCATCGTCATCAACATCATCGGCGTCCTCAGACTCCTCAGACCCCTCAGACATCACAGTAGTCTCCTCAGGAACATGGGCAGAAGAGGAAGCAGGCGCTTCATCAGACCACTGGCAGTTCTCCAAACACCAAGTATCCTCAGGGGTAATGCACTTCTCGGAGCCACTCTTCACATCTGGCACATTGAGGTGCCTCATCAGCTGAATCTGCCTGTGACGCGCCATCTTCATGGGCCTTGTAGAGCTTCTTCTGAATATGAGACTAAAGGAAAAAGGTCTTCTTGAGCTTGGAAGTCAACTTCTCCACCCACATGGGCTGGGCTCCAGGCTCTAGCTCAAAGTCCTCGGCATCTGAGGTAGCAAACGCATCCTCCTCATTCTCTGAAGCAAAGCGAGGAGTTTTGTGCTTCTTCATCCTTAGCTCCTGAACCTCATGCTCCGTGAGGTTGGCGGGGGTGGTGAGAGGCTCTCCTGGCCTACGGATGGCCCAAACAATGTTCAGAAATTGCATCACAAAAGAAGCATAGATCGGTACCTTACGGTACAACACCATATTGTACATCTCCTCCCACAACCACTTGGAGACATCAAACGTGGCACCGGATCCCCTCTTGGTCTTCATGGCCACAAGCAAGTCTACCAGATATCCATAGATATCATCTTGATTCCCAACCTTGGGAAGCAGCACACAATGGAACACACGATGCAAAATGTCATAGACAGGCAGAAGATCATTGGACTTGCCCACAATACCATGTCCAGGGATATACAGAGGAGCACGCTTCACCTTGTCCATGGGGTGAGCACGGTCGTGAGGACGGATGCCACCTTGCGCCTCCACCCCGGTATCATCATAGCCAAGAGCATTGCAGAAAGCTCTCCATGGAGCATGAAAGAACTCATCACGGCACATGAAGGAGAGGGTGCGCTCCTCATCAGTGCCGAAGTGGACTGTAGCATAGAACTGATGGACAAGATGAACATCAAAGTCACAATTCAAGGTCATCAGCTTGATCAAATCGAACTCCTCATGGATTTCCAGAGCTTCTCCAAAGTAAGCAAGGTTGTTCCTCCAATGATCGATGTCAATTGACCACATCTGGGTAAACTTGTTCTTGTGATGCTCGAAGATTTCTGACACAATCCTCACTTGTAACTCACTCCGGAACTGAGGGTTGTTCCAACACGGATTCGGTGCTGCAGAGTAGGGACCTTGGAAGCGGAACCTTTGCCAGTCCGGCACCTTCCATTTGAGCATCGGCAGCGCAACACGTTGTTTGGCAGCAGTAGACTTCTCCCTACGAGTGGCCTTGGTAGGAACCACCACCTCATGAGAATCCTCATTTTCATCTGAAGGTTTGCCCCTATGGGCCCTCTTCTTGGTGTTCTGAGACTTCCGAGCGGCACGAGAACTGGAACCACCTGCAGACGGACACAAGAGCACACAGAAACCCCAGCAAAGATGAGAAGGATGTACACAAGATCAGAGGAATATATCTCTTGTATGTGAGTAGAAGAAAAAACAGTGCATGTAGGTTCAGAGAAACCGGTTGTTCCACCTGTAGAACCACCAGAGCGGTAGTACCGCTCGCAAGGAGCGGTAGTACCGCTGAGAGCGGATCTGCCGGTGGAAGAATGGGAACCGCCTTATGTCGAATCTAGAGGCAATATTCCTACTTCTACTTATGCACAGAAAATAGGAGGAAGCTATACGGATCTCTCCACCAAACATTTAGCCAAAAATGTGGGAGTACAAGCAATGCCCTAGGGAGGGGTTTTAACAAGAGAAACCCTAAGAACAAGAAGAACACAGGGCATTGCCGGTGTCCATGGGAGCAGATCGAAGAGGAGGCGACCACAACGGAGCGGATCCGATGAAGGGATGACGGAGCCGGAAGGCCTGAGGGCGTTCCGGGGCAATGGACGGAGCAACCAGCGGCTAGGGATTAGAGAAGGGGCAAGCGCAAAGGGGAAAAAGAACACCCCTTCAGCCCGCGCCCCTTATATAAGCCCGAGATGCCAGCCGGTAGTACCGCTCCGAGGAGCGGTAGTACCGGTCCTGTAGCTCTCCGGTGTTTGCGAGCGGTACTTCCGCTCCAGAAGTAGCGGTAGTACCGCTTACAAACAGCCGGTAGTACCAGCCAGAGGTACTGGTACTGGCAGGAGCGGTAGAACCGCTCGTGCAGGACCTGAAGTACCACTGGGACATCACAACATGGTGGGAGACTGGTAGAACCGCTCTGACCACCGGTTGTACCGCCAGGTTGCAACAGCCCAAGCACAAAGAAAATCAAACTTGTGTACAATAGAAGAGATGGCTTGGGATGAGAAGTCTTAGGATGGAAACAAGTCACTGTAATATGATGAAGAAGACTCCCAAGAGTGCAAGAAGCAAACTAAAAAAACCAATCTCAAGAGAATTCAATCATCTAGGAGAACTAAAGGAGCTAGGCACAAGAGAACGCAAAACAAAGAGAAGCCCCTTAGCACAAGGGTGGTGGCCGGAGCCACCTATGTTTGAGTGAAGTGGTATGGTACCGCGAAGATTTTAACCTTGGGCCCATGACCACTACTCATCTTTCAAGCACATATATACCAACAACGATGGGGAATGTGAAAGATATGATCGATTTATGCATAATGGGGGGGAGGGAAAGTTCATTCAGAGAACAACACTCCCCCTATTTCCATGCCTACATCTAAACAAGATACCATGGTGTGTACGGGAGGTGTGCGCCACTTCAATCCACATTGCTCAAATCTATGATATTTAGCTCATGCCTTAACTCACGAAATCTTGCTTCATCCAAAGGCTTCGTGAAGATATATGCAAGGTTGTCATGAGTGTTGACATAATGAAGATCAATTTCTCCTCACCGAATATGATCCCGGATGAAATGATACCGAATCTCAATGTGCTTCGTCTTGAAGTGTTGCACCGGGTTGAGAGAAATCTTGATGGCACTTTCATTGTCACACCAAAGAGGCACTTTGTCACAAATGACACCGTAATCCTTTAAAGTTTGCCTCATCCATATAAGTTGTGCACAACAACTACCGGCCGCCACATATTCCGCTTCGGTGGATGAGAGAGACACACAACTTTTCTTCTTAGACGACCAACTCACCAAAGAGCAACCAAGGAATTGGCACCCTCCGGAAGTGGACTTCCTATCCACTTTGTCTCCCGCCCAATCCGAATCCGAGAAACCTACAAGGTTGAAGTTTGCTCCTCTAGGGTACCATAAGCCAAAGTTTGGGGTATGAGCCAAATATCGAAAGATTCGCTTGACAGCAACAAAGTGACTCTCCTTAGGTGAGGCTTGAAACTATGCACACATTCCCACACTTAACATGATATCCGGTCTAGATGCACAAAGGTAAAGCAAGGTTCCAAGCATAGGGCGATATACCTTTTGATCCACCGCTTTACCATTGGGATCAATGTCAAGTTGGCACTTGGTAGGCATTGGAGTAGTAGCCGGCTTGACATCACTTAGATTGAACCTCTTGAGCATGTCTTGAGTGTATTTAGCTTGTTTGATGAAGATTCCTTCTCTTCTTTGTTTGATCTCGAACCCAAGGAAGAACTTCAACTCTCCGATCATGGACATCTCAAATTGTGCGGTCATGAGTGCGCCAAACTCATCATTGAAAGCTTTGTTAGGTGAACCAAAGATAATATCATCAACATATAGTTGGCAAACAAACAACTCCCCTTTGACCTTCTTAGTAAAAAGAGTGGGGTCGATTTTCCCAATTTCGAACCCACGATCTTGCAACAACTCGGTAAGATGCTCATACCATGCACGTGGGGCTTGTTTAAGGCCATAGAGTGCCTTATCGAGTTGATACACGTGATTGGGGAACTTAGGATCCTCAAACCCCGGGGGTTGTTTGACATACACCAACTCATTAATAGGACCATTTAGAAAAGCACTTTTCACATCCATTTGCTGCAATATAAAGTTATGATGAGAAGCATGGGCAAGCAACAAACGAATAGATTCAAGGCGAGCAACGGGGGCAAAGGTTTCACCATAGTCGATACCCTCGACTTGGGAGTAGCCTTGAGCCACCAAACGAGCCTTGTTGCGAATGACAATGCCGTGAGCATCTTACTTGTTCTTTAAGATCCACTTGGTTCCAATGACATTATGGTTCTCCTTCGGTCTTGGCACCAGATGCCACACCTTGTTGCGCTCAAAGTTGTGGAGTTCTTGATGCATGGCATTGAGCCAATCGGGGTCTTCAAGCGCCTCATAGACCTTTTGAGGTTCAACACAAGAGACAAAGGCTTGGTGAGCACAATAACTTGCTAATTGTCTACGAGTGCTTACCCCCTTTGTGATGCTTCCAAGTATATTCTCCACGTGATGCTCTCTAGAAGCGAGCCTGGAAGCAACTTTGGTAGCACGACGCTCCAATTGTTCTTCAAGTGATAGTTGAGGAGCTATGAGTTGATGATCTTGAGCGTCGTGATGAGCTTGATCATGATCTTGAGCTTGCTCTTGATCTTGAACATGCTAGGGAGAGGGAACTTGGCCGTGTGCATCACTTGGTGGCCCACCACCATCTGGTGGTTGATCTTGCACTTGGCCTTGTTCATCGGGATGAGGGCCTTCACTTTGTTCTTCGGAAGCGTGTGGGTCTTGGGTTGGTGATGGTTCCACTTGAGTGGAACATTATCCTTCTCCTTCGGCCACAAGGGGTTCCTCAATGGGTAGGATATGACCAACACCCATTCTACTTATGGCTTGGGGAGGAATGTCATCGCCTACATCACAAGTACCACTTTGCTCCACTTGGGAGCCGTTATTCTCATCAAACTCTATGTTACATGTTTCCTCAGTGAGTCCATTGGACTTGTTGAGGACACGGTAAGCATGAGAGTTTGTAGCATAACCAACAAATATGCCCTCATGAGCTCTAGCTTCAAATTTAGACAAACGAGCACCTTTCTTGAGTATGAAACACTTACAACCGAACACCCAGAAGTACTTGAGATTGGGCTTGTTACTGGTAAGTATCTCATATGGAGTCTCGTTCAAGACTTTGCGGAGATACAGCCGGTTGGATGCATGACAAGCGGTGTTCATGGCTTCGGCCCAAAAGTTTTATGGAGACTTGAACTCCGCCATCATGGTCCTCGCCGCGTCCATCAATGTCCGGTTCTTTCTCTCCGCTACGCCATTTTGTTGAGGGGTATAAGGTGCGACATACTCATGTTTGATCCCCTCATCACTAAGCAACTCATCCAAGCTGTAGTTCTTGAACTTGGTGCCGTTGTCACTTCGAATCATCAAGATCTTTGCATCATGTTGACGTTGAGCTTCATTTGCAAAGTTGATGACGGATTGTTGGGTCTCACTCTTCCTCTTGAAGAAGTATACCCAACACTACAAAAAAAGACACATCTGTGACATTTTAGGTCGAACAAAACTTTTATCTGTCATACTTATGACACTTCTATGACGATAATTGTGACAAAATCCGGTATCATCATAGATGTGGTGGGGCCCTACTTCTATGACAAAAAGTCATGACAAAAAAAGGGATTTTCATCCAGGGCGGGCCGGAGACGCAGTTGCATGACATTCTTTGGGCCGTCCATGACGGAAAAACCCGTGGTAGAAGCAAGGGCGAGGAAAATATCGGGGTGTTCCCGGTTACGGTGGGTGGTCGGGGCCGAGCGATGCGCGTTTCTCTCATACACGCACGCGCGTGGGTGCGAGGCGTTTGGCTCTAACTGAACCCGAGCGAGGCGTTGGGCTCTAACAGAACCCGAGCGATTGCACTGCAGGCTACGCATTACTGAACCCGAGCGATCGATCGATGGCTGTTAACTGAACCCGATCGAGCGATTCCTTCGCTACTGCTACTAACTGAAGCCAATCGATGCTGCCTCTACATGAACAGTGAGTGTTACTGGGGAGTTTGGATGAACAGTTCCCGGTGGGGGTGGATGAACAGGACCTCGTGGTGTTGAATAGGACCCCGATCGATCGAGCCGGTTGGGGCTGCATGAACAGGACCCCGTGCAGGGCTGGATGAACAGGACCACCCCATGGAGGGCTGGATGAGCAGTAGACGATGCAGGGCTGGATGAACAGTAGCCTGTGGAGGGGTGGTTGAACAGGAGCCCGTGGAGAGGGCTGGTTGAACAGTAGCCGGTGGAGTAGCGCGTGGTGGAGGCTGAACAGTCGTAGGTGGAGGCAAGAGGAGGTCGACGGTGGATGAACAGTAGCCCGTGGAGGCTGGAGGGGGTCGACGGTGGCGATGAACAGTATCCCGTGGAGTCCCATTTTGCGGTATGCCACACCCCTCACGATGAACAGGACCCCCATTTCGACCGTAGCGCTCCAACACAAGTCCATTTCCTCTGTTTTGCAGTACCCCACACCCCTCCCGATAAACAGGACCTCCGTTTCGACCGTAGCGCTCCAACACAAGTCTGTTTTCTCCGTTTTGCGGTACGCCACACCCCTCCCGATCAACAGGACCCCCGTTTTGACTGTAGGAGGCCTGTTTCCTCCGTTTTGCAGTACGCCAGACACCTCCCGATGAACAGGATCCCGTTTCGACCATGGCCGGTCGAACACAAGGCCGTTTCCTCCGTTCTGCTGTACGCTAGGCCTCGTTTCCATCGATTGTTCCGTCCAAGCCCTCCCGATGAACACGACGACGCATTCCTTTCTGACCCAGCCGGTTGGCTCCCCATGAATATGACGATGACGATGTTTCTCCGTTCCGACCCAGCCATGTACACGAGCACTGGTCGTACGTACGCGCGAGTAGGCGTTCGAGACCCCGCCCGTATGTATGTACGTGGCCGTATTTACTTTCTTGCACCCTGGCTGATGTACGTACGTGTACATGCCACATGTGCGCCTCTGCTACGACACGTGCGCGCCTCTACATCGACCAGTATGTACGTACATGTTCGCGACCAGAATGACAACGCTACATACGCTTCGACTAGGTGGGTCCCGACTGTCAGGCACTTCCTTGCGTGTGAAGATGTAGCTGGTGGTAACCAGCAGTCATGGGGGCGAATCGTTTTTCTTTTTGCCTGGACGCACTTCCTTGTGTGCGAAGATGTAGCTGGTGGGTCCCAGCAGTCAGGGGGAAACGTCTTTTTTTTCACGAAATACGGTGGCCTGTCCGGTGGGTCCCCGATGTCAGGTGGAGGAATAATTATTTTGCGCGTAATAAGGAGGCACTTCCTTGCTGCGGCCGTGGACCCAGCTGTCAGCCTCTCCATGTACAGTACTCTTCCGATGGAAGTCGTTCCTTGACCAGGTTGACCACGTCGTGCCAAGAGCACCAGGGCGGTGGACGACGGCGAGGCCTAGGAAGGGGACGACACGGAGCCGGGGAAGACACGGCAGCGGAAGCCCGCGCGGAAAGGAGTACGAGGGTTCACTGGTTCGGCTGCGGTGTGAGGCTGTCGTCGCCACAGGGCCTGGCCAGCGGTGGGAATAGTAGGGGGCGGTGAGGCCTCCGCGCAGCACAGCCAGCCACGGGAGGCAGGAGCATGCGGCACGACCGGCGCTGCTTTGGGTGGCTGGAGCATGAAGACCATAGGTTGAAGAAGCACTACGTCCGTTGGATGGACATCGTACGGTCACTGGAGCTAGAATTGTTCATATTGACTAAGTTGACAAAGCACTCCATCCCCGTCAACTTAGTAGGCCCACAAGTCAGCCACCCACCAAGGTGGATCCCAACTAGCAGGGGGAGTATTCATTTTTTTGTGCGTAATAAGGCGGCACTTCCGGTGGGTCTGAACTGACAGCGGGGGGGACGTTTTTTTCACGAAATATGGTGGCCCGTCTGGTGGGTCCCAGCAGTCAAGGGGGAAACGTTTTTTCGCCAAATACGGTGGCCTGTCCGGTGGGTCCCTGCTGTCAGGTGGGGGAATAATTATTTTTCACGTAATAAGGAGGCACTTCCTTGCGGCTGCCGTGGACCCAACTGTCAGCCTCTCCACATACGGTACTCTTCCAATGGAAGTCGTTCCTTGACCACGTTGACCACGCCGCGCCGAGAGTACCAGGGCGATGGACGACGGTGAGGCCTAGGAAGGGGATGACGCGGAGCCGGGGGAAATGCGGCAGTGGATGCCCATGCGTAGAGGAGTATGAGGGTTCACTGGTTCGCTGCGGTGTGAGGCTGCCGCGCCGCAGAATAACAGGGGGTGTGGGTTAGTAGAGGGATGGCCTAGCCACCGGTGGGAGTAGTAGGGGCGGTGAGGCTCCGCCGCATCGTAGCCGGCCATGGGAGGCAGGAGGACGAGGAACGACCGGCACTGGTTTGGGCGGCTGGAGCAAGAAGACTAGAGGTTGAAGAAGCACTATGCCCGTTGGACGGACATCGTACGATCACTAGAGCTAGAATCATGCATATTGACTAAGTTGACAAAGCCCTCCGTCCCCGTCAACTTAGTAGGCCCACAAGTCAGCCTGCCACTATACTGAGTCCCAGCTAGCAGGGGGAGTATTCATTTTTCGTGCGTAATAAGGAGGCACTTCCTTGCGTGCGAAGATATAGCTGGTGGGTCCAAGCTGTTAGCGGCGGTAACGTTTTTTTCGTGAAATACAGAGGCCCTTTCGGTGGGTCCCAGATGTCAGGTGGATGAATCATTATTTTGCGCATAATAAGGAGGCATTTCCTTGCGTGCGGCCGTGGACCCAACTGTCACCCTCTCCATGTACAGTCCACTTCAGATGCATGTCGGTCGTTGACCACATTGACCAGACCGCGCCGAGAGCACCAGGGCGGTGGACGACGACGAGGCCTAGGAAGGGAACGACACGAAGGCAGGGAAGACTCGGCAGTTGTTTCCCACGCGAAGGGGAGTACGACTGTACAAGGGTTCAGTGGTTCGTCTGCCATCGCCGGAGAATAACAGCAGGTGTGGTGAGTAGAGGGATAGCTAGGCCAGCGATGGGAGTACGATGGGGCGGTGAGGCCTGCCCGGCAGCACAACCGGCCGCGGGGAGGAGGGAGCAGGCAGTCCCACCGGCGCTTGTTTGAGCGGCTGGAGCAGGAAGAGCAAAGACTGAAAAGCACGACGGTCGTTGGATGGACATCCAACAGTCACTGCTTGTGCGTCAACCTTTTTTATTAGGAAAGCCACAAATCTATGGAAAACATCATACAGCCCATCTGCCATTATTTCTAATAATTTACAACCCATTTGCTAATTCTTAAGGTTTTTTTGGAGCCCATATTCTTTTTGTTAGCATTACACCCCATATTGTGGCCATGGTTAAAAAATTATACGAAATTTTGCATATTTCGGTGCGGTCCGAACTGTTTTTAATCCCGAAATTTCGAGTCACATTCAAACTGATTTTAAAAAATAAATGTATATCAATATAAAATCCAACAAATTGTCCACGCATAAAAATCAATGCAATTTAAAATCTCGAAATGAAAAAAAAATTGAAACTAACTATCGGTTTGATGTGTTTTAAAAATGTACAACCCATTTCTCATTACTGATAGGCCATTTTCTCGGCCAGCCGAATGAAGATCTCCTCATCTTGAATGATTTGCAGCCCAACAGGCCTGACAAAGCGACTTACTTGGCAAATCACAAAAATCTGGGCTGTGGCCGTGGACCCAGTTGTCGGCCTCTCCACGTACAGTACTCTTCCGATGGAAGTCGGTCGTTGACCACATTGACCACGCCGCGCCGAGAGCACCAAGGCGGTGGACGGCGGCGAGGCCTAGGAAGGGGACGACGCGGAGACGGGGAAGATGCGATAGTGGATGCCCACACGGAGAGGAGTACGAGGGTTCACTGGTTCAGCTGCGGTGTGAGGCTGCCGTCGCCGCAGAATAACAGGGGGTGTGGGTGAGTGGAGGGATGGCCTGGCCAGTGGTGGGAGTAGTATGGGGCGGTGAGGCCTCCGCGGCAGCACAGCCGGCCACGGGAGGCAGGAGCAGGCGGCACGACCGGCGCTACTTTGGGCGGCTGGATCAAGAAGACCAGAGGTTGAGGAAGCACTAAGGTCGTTGGATGGACATCGTACGGTCACTAGAGCTAGAATCGTTCATATTGACTAAGTTGACAAAGCCCTCCATCCCCGTCAACTTAGTAGGCCCACAAGTCAGCCTCCCACCGTGGTGGGTCCCAGCTGGCAGGGGGTATTCATTTTTTGTGCGCAATAAGGAGGCACTTCCTTGCATGCGAAGATATACTTGGTGGGTCCGACCTGTCAGCGGAGGGAACATTTTTTTCGTGAAATAAAGAGGCCCTTCCGACGGGTCCTAGATGTCAGGTGGAGGAATTATTATTTTGCGCGTAATAAGGAGGCATTTCCTTGTGTGCGGTCGTGGACCCAGTTGTCAGCCTCTCCACGTACAGTCCACTTCTGATGGATGTCGTTCGTTGACCACGTTGACCACGCCGCGCCGAGAACACCAGGGCGGTGGACGATGTGAGGCCTACGAAGGGAACGACACGGAGCCGGGAAAGACACGGAAGTGGCTGCCCACGCGGTGGAGAGTACGAGGGTTGACTGGTTCGGCTGTCGTCATCGGAAAATAACAGGAGGTGTGGGTGAGTAGAGGGATAGACACGCCAGGCATGCGAGTATATGATGGGGCCGTGAGGCCTGCCCGGCAGCACAGTCGGCCACGGGAGGCAGGAGCAGGCGGTTCCGATGGCAC
Organism: Secale cereale; assembly: GCA_902687465.1. Taxonomy (NCBI): domain Eukaryota; kingdom Viridiplantae; phylum Streptophyta; class Magnoliopsida; order Poales; family Poaceae; genus Secale; species Secale cereale. The sequence goes on from LR738713.1 coordinate 405,862,633, forward strand.
TGGTTTGGGCGGCTCGGGCAGGAAGATCAAAGACTGAAGAAGCACGATTGTCGTTAGATTGACATCTAATGGTCTGATGCTGGTAGAGTCGACTGTTGACTAAGTTTCTTTTTTGATAAACCTTGTGTACGCATGAACTTAGTAGTCCCACAAGTCAGCCTCCAAATCTTTGGCAGACAACATAGAGCCCATTTGCTATTTTTTAATAATTTGCAGCCCATTTGCTAATTCTTAAGTAATTTATTACAGCCCATTTTCCGCCCAGGACCACGGTCAAAAAGTTCAACCTTATTTTGCATATTTCGGTGGAGTCCGAACTTTTGTAATCCCGAAATGATAAACATTTTTTTAAGAACTTATTGATTTGCCAAAAAAAATCGTTTTGTTTTTGTAAGCAAATAAGACGTGGGACAATTGAGTTGGTTTAAGGGAAAACCAGTGGTAAAAAAAATCATCGCTGGGAGGGAAAACAACAACAAAAATAAGGATGTAAATATGAAAAGTGAATTTTATGTATTTTCAATATAATGATACGTGTATATGAACTAGTAAAACTATAGGTAGAGATTAGAAAACGGATGTAGGACATGTGTTTCAAGAGGAAAATAGAACTGTGTTGTGTGTTTGATTAAGTAAAAAAAGTGCCTGCGGATGTTGTAAGACAAAATATAACTAACGCTGGCAGGCCAGAGGCCAATAGATACCTGCTGGATCTTTGTGCCCCGTTGTCGTCATGGGCTAGGCCTGTTAAAAAACAAAACCAAGCCTGGGCAGTCTACAGCCCAGTTGAAACTTGCTCGACCTGAAAAAACAATATATGTGCTCAGTAAACGAGAGAATTCTGCAAGTACAGAATGAGAACTGGGATGCAGCAAGGATATTGTTTTTTCATCATGATAATAAGAGCATGCACTTGTTTCGAAAATTTTGGAGAACTGGGAATTTGAACGGCAGGTGCTTATGCTACCCATCAAATAAAAATCAGGTGCCTAAAAATTCGTTTCGAAACAAATGATTCAGCTTTATATCCACGTCGACCCTCGGCATGATGGTTGGAAGCAAATGCCAAGTTCATACCAAAAGATCGTTAACAACAATACCAACTTGCGAACGATAAGGTAGTACAAGTACTAATACCAAACTAACTTATAATCTTTTTACTCCTAGCCCTAGTGTTCGTCTGGTAGAAAATCTTGCAGAGGACCAGCTCCCGCTCCTTCTCTTGCTCCAGGTCCCCGAGATGGTACTGGTGTATCACCTAGTTGGTCCTCTGCTGGTCGAAGTTCTTGTTGGTGTGCAACACCAGAACCTTTTTGCTGCCCGTCTGCCGGCCGTTGACCATCACCGGCAAGGTATTGCCGGTGTTGTGCCACATCGCGTGCATGCCGCACTCCGACTGTATCTTGCCACGTGTCCACATGCCCCTTTTGAACGTCGTGGATTTACGCTGGAAGAAATGCTTGCTTAGGCCACTCAGTGTGATACCTGTAGTATTGTCGAATACAGGTTTTAGTGTACGTAGTTGGCATTTTCATAACATCTTTGGCATGTTGCAGTCACTTGTTTCACTTTTTATTAACTGTCAAATTGTAATTGCTTCACCAGGTCTGCGTCTAAAAAGAAAAATAGAGCTATAAACAAAGGAATATGTTTGTGCAAGAAGACGGCCGATCGGTGTCAGGATGGGTGTAGCATATGCCGTGCTCGCTGTCGATGGTTGGTATGAACAAATCAATGAGAGGGTGAGATCTCGCGCTGTCAGCACTCACTTTGGCCTCAATGTGCTCGATCAACTCCTGATCCATGGGATCGAACTTGACGCCAGTCGGCAGCACCGGCCAATCCTTCTTCGACTTGCATGGGTTAATTCCAGTTATATGGTACTCAATGTATGATCAATCGACTATTTTAAGTGAACGACGAAAGATTTCGACATATAAGTGGTACTCCAAATTTGAAATCCAAAATACCGGAACATGCTGCCGGGATTCTTGTATCACCTCACGCGCAGCGTGTTGTCGCGTCAATTCAATGTGTGGGCATGATGAATAATTTGACCGACGTATACTAGTACTGCTACTGTACTACTTACTAGTCGTATTTAGTGTCACATTTTAACCATAAGTTTAACTAACAAGTACGCACTTGAAGCCTAAGTGATATATATATATATATATATATATATATATATATATATATATATATATATATATATATATATATATATATATATATATATATATATATATATATATAGGGTGGGTCTATTCTCATAACACCCCTTAAGACCTTATTCTCCTAACAAAAAGCTTATTCTCCTAACACCCCTCCCCCTCCACTCCCCGCCTCCTAGCGCCAGCGCCCCGACGCCGGCGTCCTCCCCCACCCCTCCCCGCCTCCTAGC
>LR738713.1:405865106-405958786 GCA_902687465.1 Secale cereale
CCGGCGGCCGGCGGCCAGCGTCCTCCCCCACCCCTCTCCGCCTCCTAGCGCGCCAGCGCCCCGGCGACCGGCGGCGACCCCCACCCCTCCCCGCCTTCTTCCGCGCCAGCGCCCCGGCGGCCGGCGGCGACCCGCACCCCTCCCGCCTTCTTCCGTGCCCAGCACCGCGGAGCGCGCGCCAAGCGGCCGGCGATGCAGTCCGTCGGCGACGATATTTCCGCGGCGGCGTTCAGGAAGCGACGCCGCACCTCACCTTCGCCCCAACACCATCTGGGGGATCCGCTGCTGAAGCATCCAGCCTCAGCCATGCATGACAAGGGAAAGCGAAGTGCAAGGATGACTACTCCATCGCATTCTCGTGGATGCGAACTGCAATGGTGCACATCCAGCCTTCTCCCGCAACAATGGCGAAGGTGGAAAAAGCGCATGAGTTCCTGCAGCGGAGGTGGACTGCACGCCAACAGCAGCAAGAGCTGCATCTGCAGAAGGAGGGAACTGCATATAAGGTAAGAAAATCACATACCAAACCCCCACATCCAGTTTGCAGTGCCGTTTTATACCCATGCAGTGCCCCATCTTGCGTCGACTGCAGTCACATGTGTCTCCAAAGTAGAAAAACAGAAAAGGATACTTCGAAAAATAAAAAACGCTGTATGGATCAAAATTGCAGTCCACAATGAATTAAATATGTAGAGCGTTGTGCCTAGAACTGAAGTGCATTGTTTCTTCATGTTAACTAACAGTGCCCCTGCTGTAGAATGACAAATTGAAGTGCAATTTCTTACAGTTGCAAAAATATAATGATATATAGTACGAAAGATGCAGTTCATTTCACTGTTGACGTGCATAAAAAAAGCTTTGGCTTAATACTCTGCAAGAAATTACTATGCCTCAAAAACAGAAGATGCCTCGAATCATTTACGACCCAAAGCCCCTGAACTGCATTGGAAGAGAAGAGTGGGAGATGCCTGGATGGATAACACCTGAAATACCTAGGGGTTTCTTTAACACAACAAACAGAACTGCGTACTCCGTGGAGGAAGATGTAGAGGATAAAGATGAAAACAGTGAACCAAACATCATTCGAGATGGAGAATGCAGTGAAACAAAAAACCCGCAGGATGAGGAGGAGGACAACGACGATCTGGTCTTCATGGGGGAGCACGCGCAGATAATTGATGAGGAGGAGGATGATGACGAAGAGCAAATCATAACAGTTATGCAGCCAAGGTACACGCGTTTCTTTGAAACATTTGGTCAGCAGATCAGAACGGATGATATAGCACCTCCAGAAGCCGATGTTGAAACCCAGCAAGTTCAGCAAGTCCATGAGCAAACGATTCGTGGACAAAGAGACAGTGGAATTCCACCAAGGCCGCCTACTGCCCAACAAAAGAATCGGAAGCAGAATCAAGGAGAGCCGCAAGCAACCAAAAAAGTAAAGTTCTCCACACTCCTACCTCCTCGTGATCCTGAATTACACAGATCTGTTGTCACCCCTCCATGCCCAATAAACATCGGTGAGCTGCAAACACCATTGGAAGAAAAACAGTACACGCACGTAAGCATCCTTGCCTAACTACTGCAGTTCACTTATTACGCATTCTTTCAGCTTGTGCATTCTCATTAACAAAAAAACATTCCATATTGTCTGTGTGCAGGATGAGAACATGCTCCAAGACCTTGTGCCTGTGAAAGGTATGCAGTTCACATCACAAGATGCGGCGCGAGAATTCTACAACACGTATGCGAGGCATGCAGGCTTCGGCACACGCAAAAACGGTGGATACAGAACAAACAGATACATCGTGTGCTCAAAAGAAGGCAGAAACAAAGAAACTGTCACAGATTATGACAGAAAGTGAGAAAAAACATCAAAGACGACTGGCTGCAAGGCGGGAATGAGATTGAAAAAAATAAAGGATGTGTTTGTGATAGCAGAGATTGAGCTCAATCACAACCACAGGATGATTGACAGCCCGGCTATGCTTCTGCACATGCACTCGCATAAGACGGATGATCCGTTGCTCGATAAACTAGTGAAGGACATGCAGAGCGACAACCTCACGCACACGCAGATGATGTCAACCCTGTCAAGGATGTCAGGAGGACTGCACTTTATGGGCGCGCACCAGCCGTGACTGGGTGAACAGGTACGTTCACTAAAACAAAAAACAATATATCGTCTATTTCATGCAGTCCGCTTTGTGCATTTTCTGTATGTCCCTAATGTTGCAAGTATATTATTATTTTGAACTGCAGGAAGCACCAATTCGCGAGGGAGGAAACAGAGGACGATGTGAAGAAACTCATGGCTTTCTTTGAGAAGATGCAGCAAATAAACTCGGAGTTCTTCTATGATTACGACAAAGATGTCGATAACCGTGTTCGGAACATATTCTGGGCGAACGCGAGCTGCAGGGGATCGTACGAAGATTTTGGAGATTGTGTCACATTTGACACGACCTACAAGACCAACAAGTTCCACATGCCTCTGGCAGTCTTCGTTGGAGTCAACCACCACCTCCAAAGTACAATATTCGTTGTGGCTCTCATCAGAGACGAAACAATACCGACTTTCGAGTGGGTGTTTCGGACGTTCTTGCGTTGCATGAACAACAAGCAGCCAATCTGCATACTCACAGGTATGCTGAAAAAAAGATTGGGTTTAAATAACAATGCAGTTCACTGCCAAGTTTTGTAGTCCATTTCTTACATCCAATGAAAAAAAAGAAAAAAAGCAGAAAAAGGATATGCAGTTCTCTCAATAACTCACTGCTTGGTTTTTTTTCAAAAACATGCAGATCAATGCCCCTCCATGGATGTCGCGATAAAAAGTACGCTAATAGGCACGCTGCACAAGTTATGTCGTTGGCATATACTGAAAAAATACAAGGATCACCTGTCCTTGCTGTACAAAGCGTATGAGAAATTCAAGGATGAGCTGACCTCCGTTCTCAACCACCCGCTGATGCCATCAGAGTTTGAACGCGCTTGGCATGAGCTCATGGAAAAGTATAACGTGCAAAATGATGAGATTATGAAGGCGCTCTGGACAGACCGAAAATAATGGATACCGGCTTACTACAAGGAGGTGTTCTGTGCACGGATGACGTCGACACAGAGAAGTGAAAGCATGAACCGGATCTTGAAGAGGAACTTTGTCAAGGAAAGACACGACCTACACATATTTGCGTCGCAGGTGGACAGGTGCATCCAGACAAGGAAGGGCGTCGAGCACGTGGAGACCATAGCTAACGAGGTATATAAACAGAGCAAAGTTTTTAAGCTGGATGAGCAATTAATAAAAACACTACTCGCTTTCTTGATTTTTCCTGCGAAAAGACAACTACTTAACTGGTTTTCTTTGTTTCACAGACGGAAATAAAGACTACTACTCAGTTTGGTTTCGAGGTTCAGCTCTCCATATTTACACCAGGGCGGTCTTTGCTGACTTCAAGCAAACGCACTACCGCAGCACTGCATTCAGATCAGAGCAGTCCACTGACAACCCGACGAAATAATTGGTGCGCCACTACAACCGGTCTGATGATTTTGATTGGGCAAGACACGAGTTCCAGGTGGTTGTTGATGTGACGAACGGTATCTACGAATGCGAATGCAAGCTGTGGACACACACAGGTAAGTGAGACAGGAAAACAAAAAAATAAGCACAACATAAAACATAATGAAGTTCACTTATTGCTGGTAGCAAAAAAGAGATGAAAAACAAAAAAAATACTTAGTGAAGTTCACTATAGCAGCAGACCCAGGACCTATTTATAATGCAGTTCACAAAACCAAAAAATGAAAAAATGTTGCCTATTTATGTGAAGTTTGCTGGCACGAATAACCCAAAAAATTTCTTTTGATGCAGGCCTGTTCTGCGTGCACATCATTTGCATGTTGGATCAGCTGCGGGTGGACAAGATACCTGAAGAGTACATATTGAAGAGATACACACGGAACGCACGCCAAAATCCAACTTTTGACCGCAGAGACTATGAGCAAACTGCTCCAGATGGGAGTTCGATGTTCTGCCGTAGGAGATTACTTGCAGAAACTGCCATGGACCTGGCGAGCAGGGGTGTCAAATCGGATAGAGGGTACAACAGAGCTTTAGCTGGGATGAGAGAACTCATACAAGAAGTGAACGTAATAAACGAAGAAGAAGAGGTAGAGAAGATCATGCATGCGCGGGGTGAAGAACAAGGAAAGGAGCGCGAACATGCTGCTGATGGTGCAGTTCATAATATCGATGACACAATTCTTCCCCCGCCTGTTTCAAACACAAAAGGGAGAAAGAAAGAGAGCAAATCAGCCAATAAAAAAGCTGCAGCAAATGAAAAAAGTCCTGAAAAAATAGCAGGCCTGAGCCAGAACTGGACAGCGGAGGAAGACCACTTGGGGTAAGGATGTGTAAATCATGCAATAAGATTGCGGGACACAACTCAAGAACATGTAAGGAGAGGCTGAAACAAATCCAGGCTGAAAATGCCACCACAAATCACCGAGCTCACCAGCAAGATGATACGACAAAGAGAAGACTATGTAGCGTCTGCAACAAGAGAGAGAAGCATAACGCGAGAACTTGTCCAAATAGAACAGAAGAAAAAGATGAAGAAGATGACGAAGAAGATACTGACAGAGAAGAGAACGAGGAAGCGAGCGAAGCTGATGAAACCAAAGAGGAAGTTGGGGAAGAAGAAGAAGAAGAAGAAGAAGAAGAAGAAGACGAGGAAGAAGAAGAAGGAGATGAAGACATCGAAGAACCATCATCAAAAACGAAGGGGAGAGACAGAACGCAGAATCCAGCGCGTAGGCAAGCATCGCAGTCGCACGGTCGCGTTACGAGGGGTAATGCGAACAACAAGAGCAAGACAGAAGCAACAACAACCATTGAAACAAATGCAGTGCACAATTTGAGAAGAAGCAGCAGGAAAAGGACGTAGATCAACACATATGCAGTTTTACATTTTTAAAAAATATATTAACTTCATCCTTTATATATATCGTATCGTATATAATATATATAGCTTGTGTTCAGTGGACTACAAAAAAAAAAGAATTCAACATGTAATACTGAAGTTCAAAAATGAATAGATACAACATATGCCATACATACTTTGTGACCAATGTGCTGCGGGGGAGGGGGGTATGCTTGATAAAATGCAGTTCTCTTCTATATGAAAAAGAAAATAAGATGAGAATGTCATTCTCAGAATGCGGTTCTCTTCTGTATGAAAACCTTGAGAACGGAATGTCATTTTGAGAATGCAGTTCTCTTCGTCGTATAGAATCTGACATGACCGTGAATCAATACAGAATGCAGTTAGAAAAGAAACAGAGTCAGACTAGGATTCACGTACATCGCAGTGCGTGCGTGGTGCGTATAAAGCTTGCAGTGCAGTACGCTTCGAGTACACAATGCAGTGCGCTTAGTGCAAAAAAATGTAAAAAATTCACCTCTCCCTTAGCAGATACGGTTGATTTTCTGTCTTCTAATACAATCTTTCCAGAATTTTGAAACTCGACGACAAACACGTTGAATTCGTCTTTGCAGTCCCATGTGATAAGGTGAGATGCAGTGCGGATGCGTATATTTAAAAAAAACTTGGCTGCTACTCATATGAGAGAATGTAGTGCGCTGCGAACATGTTACAACTCACGAGGAGGAGTTGGCTGAAAGCTCCATTATGTACATATTTGACATTGTCACTGTCTGCCACCAAAAAAAACACAAAAACTAACTAGACCGGTATATACAAAAGCACACAGCATGGTGTGAACAGTTTTGCAGATCGAGAACTACACACAGCGACCATACATTACTGTTTACAGAAAGTTCTGGAGCACACACGAAAAAAGACATCAACACACATAGAAAAGGATCTGCTATCATTTATGCCTCCTCCTGCTCCTGCGAATCCAGTCTTGGAGAAAAGCCAAGAGAAATGCAGAGATTTCTTAGATCCTCCGGGAACTCGGTGACTACGACCATGTTTTCTGGGTGGAACAGAATCTGGAACAAAAACTCAGCATTCCAATCCTGAATAACAGCTTCCTGCGATGAAGAAAAAAATAAAATAAACAAATATACAACATCATCTACAAAAAAAAACTGACAAAAAAATATCAAGGAATGAGGGGTTATTATTGGGTTAAAAAGAAGATACTTACACTACGCTTTGCGAATTTCACAACAAAGGTTTTGCCGTCGTAATACTGAGCCATCTTCAGAACATAAAAGCCGCACTCGTTGGGGCCCTGCTCAGGGGTGCCCAAATAGCTAGCTTTCTTTGAAACATCGACCCAGTCTACCGACTCCTTTCTCTTGTACTCCTTTTCTCCATAAACCTTCTTCAACAATGCAGTCATCCTGATCATCTGGTGGAAATAGAAAAAACAAAAATACACATCACAACAAAATATTGTTCAACACGCGCACGCATGAAAAAAAAGGTGAAAAAGGAAAAATTTTACCATTTCAGTGCGGTCGCTGTGGTATTCAGACTTATGCCACCTCGTCGTTTGATCAACCGGTCCGTTGTACCTCCTAGTGTCATGAATGTCAAGGGTCTCGCGGTGCCTATTCATCGTGTATAGCGAATAATGCTGGTCTTTCATCCGTGGTAACAGAATCTGATTTTGTTTCATCAAATTTGTTATAGGTTTGATGAGTGAAAAAGGATTACTGGAAAAAATTGGGAGAGAAAATAAATACATAAGGCTGAACAAAAAGCAAATCTGATAACTTACTAATTTGCAATCAAGAAGGTTATCGTCATCACGAACATAAAGTTTGAACTGCTGTGCTGCATCTTCAACATTAAACTTGTCGTGGACAAAAGGCAACACAACATTTCCATCTTCATCTCTATTCGCGTAATCATTCATTTGAAGCACATACTGCGTGTGGGTAATTCACAAAAAAGAACGTTAATGCAGTTCCCCTTAAGATGTTCGCTTCGACGCTTAATAAAAAAACGGATCACGCTTCTCTAAAAATAGTATGCAGTTCACAAATTCTCACCATAATTTTGTTTCATTTGAGATGCATGGGTTAAAACACAAAAAAAATGTATGCAGTTCAGTACATTCTAAAAACAAATTATTATACACTATTTACTGCAGTTCACTCGAGCAGAAAAAAAAGAAAAAAGAGAAATACCGTGATAAACAAAGGGGACAGCAGAACGCGTTTGCCAGATCGATAAACCACATTCATACGCTCGTCATTCTTCCAGAACCTGATGATATGATCCATCAATTCCGAGTCCATAAAACCACCTCTGGTGAAAGTTAAGAACATGTAGTCCACAGTCACGGTGTAGACTTCGATAGGATTCTTGTGCATGAAAAGCGCGCACCTGCACAAAAGAAACGGCGAAGGTGGGGGGGTTAGGAGCACTAAAGCAAAAACATAGAAAGAACATTACACACATTAAAAATCAAAAAAAATTAAAAAACTAATGAAAAAAGAACTGACTCGCTGTATTTCTGCCTGAATTGTGTGCTCGTGATGAGTTGCAAGACTTTCCTCATCTCCACAAGATAGCTGAATCTCGCAGGATTCAACTTCTGTACAGGAGATCAAAACTGCGATGGCTTCTGCACAGGCCTCCTATTTGATAGAATTAGTGCCTCACTGTGTGTCAGGCGTTCCACAGCTGCGCTCCTGGTCCTCCTAGGCACTGGTGGTGGCCTCTCAAAATCATCATCGCTATCTTCAGCATTAGGAGGGCTCGCAGCTTTCTTCCCATGCTTGACATTGACAGGAGATTTCTCAAGAGCTTTTTCATTCGAAGTGCCGCCGCCACTCCTCAACATCTTACACACAGGTTCTTTCACAACCTTAACGGGGGGTTCATCAAGGACAACTTTCTGAATAGTTGGAGTATGAACCTGAGTTTCAAACAAGGAAATACCACCTTGGTGTGCGCCTTCGTCAAAGCCTGCACAAAAAAAATGGATAATGAGCAAAATGAAAAAGAATCATCAAGTTCCCTAAGGAAAACTCATTTTAAACACGCGAATGACGTTCTACTAAAAAGCTTAACAAAAGTAGTGGGCCTCCCCTCTCTGTACCAATGAAGTTCACTTAATAAAAAAGGTGTGTGACTGAAAAAAATGTAATAACCTTCTTTAAAAATTAAAAGTGATGTCAGGTCCAGACAGCAATGCGACGAGGTCAGCCAACTATAGAGCATAGCCTTCCTGATGTAGCCAATGTGCTCCTTCCCAAACTTGGCAATCGTTTCACCATCCCACGTCTGCATGAATTGGAACATGTAAAATCCACAATCATGCCTGCAAAGAAAACCAACACAAAACACATTAATAATGCAGTTCACTCAGTAATGAAAGTGCTACTGATGTCAGTAAAACAATGCAGCTCCATACACACAAGAGACCGAGGGAGAACAACCAATAACACATTAGTAATGCAGTTCGCTCAAGGGAAAAAGTGCTTCTAATTTAGTAAAAACAATGCAGCTCACTTACACACAAAAAACTGAAGGAGGAAAAAGAAAAAAGGAGAACAGGTACAAACCCGTTTCCCTATTGCGGGACATTAATATGAGTCAGCGCAAAGCCGTCCAGGGTGGGAGGGTTCAACGGCTCATCGCAGCTTGCGCTGCCATCTTTCCAGACTTTTTTGATGTTCCTGACCATTTTCCTGAAGACAAGATTTGCAGCAGCGCTGTCTCCTTCGTTCAATGAGTCGAGAAGCTCAAAACGCTTCTCTCGCAGGTTCAAAGTGACCAAGCAGTAGTGGCCTATCGCGTCCTTCATTGTTGCGGGAGGAGGGTCAAATGTTGCAAACATAATCTGAAAAAAAAACAGATGAGAAAAAATAGAAAAAACAGAAAACTTATTTTCAAGATGACGAAAAATGGTCAAGATTCGTTACCAAGTTTTTCTTGTCCACACGTTCCTCTGCGCTTGAAGAAAACATCTTTTTCAAAGCCCTATTTGTGGCACCGCCATTTCAAATGGAATTCTGCAAAAAAGACAAAACCAGAGAGTTAATGAAAATGCTTATAGCACAAATAAAAATTGGACGAGGGGATAAAATATAAATTAATGAAAAATGCTTACACATTGGTTGTACGGGACAATCATCGTTTGAGATCCTTTGAACCTCTCAGCTAGCATAGAGATGCCAATGTTTGCGAGGCGCGTGCTCAGCATTCCATACGACCAAAAAGACTCGCCAACCTGACCGATAGTAATATCACCAAACTCGTCCTTGAACGCAACTAGATGCCTTCAGACAAGAAGAAAAAAGCCCAGCAAAAAGTGATAAAATGGGTGTCCCAAAAAAATAACATATTAAATAACCGGGGCGTAAGACAAAAAATGTCATACTTCTTCTTCTTGTCCCTCCTAACCCTCGCAACAGCGTCATGTAACTCATTGTATCTTCTCATAAGAGCTGGATCAACCCTTGAAGGAGTAACAACAGGTAATTCCTCATCTGCATACAGAGTGGGGATGATATCAGATAATAAAACACACACGGTCCATTTCGCCCCCGGGAAAAGAACAAAAATAATGCAGTTCGCTTACCTTCGGTTTCAGAATAAACTTCCTTCTGCTGCTCATATACATCTTCGCTGAGCGTCAAGTGCTCCAGCCCGGTAATATCATCGTCAAGCGGCGCTTGATTGCTCATGTCCTGAGAGAGTCTTGGTTGTTCCTCTTCAGAATCAATCGAAACTGTCTCAGCTGGGACTTTTGTTGTCTCGGCTGGGAAAGCCAGATTGCCGACAGATTGCTCGGGGGCGCGAGGGACGACACAAAATTTCTCAGGCACCTCATCGCCAACCAACAAAATAGTAGGCCCAACAACACCATCAATGCCAGCGGATGTCCCGGCATCGTCAAATCCGACTCTAGGAGTTCCTTCTGTCTCTTCTGCAACTTCAATTGTAACACCAGGAGCTCCTTCTTTCTCTTCATGCTTATCACAATCAAGTATATCCTCCCTTCCTTCTCTCTCTTGTGCCTTATCAGCCTCAACAGGACACTCCCCTCCTTCTCTACCTTCTGCCTTATCAACCTCCGCATCAGGCTCCTCCCCTCCTCTCCCTTCCACATTATCATCCCCAATGTTGCGCTCCGCTTGGATTTCAACATTTAATCCGCAGTTCTGATGAATTAAAAAATAAAACACATTACACAAAAAAGATGGAATGCAGTTCACTAATAAAACGGACCATGAAGCTCCCACGAAAAATAAAAAATAAAACACAAAAATAAAACTATTATCCAAATCTGTAGTTCTACAACTAAAAAACCAACACCAGATCATGCAGTTCACTGCTAAAAAAGATGATGATTCTTCTCTAAACAACAACTGCAGTACACTACCACTTCTGGTGCACAAAAATACAAAAAAGTTAAAAACTGCAGTTCGCTGCCACTGCTGGTGCAAAAAATGATTGTTTGTTTTGGACACTACAAAAAATCAAACAATGAAGTTCACTGTAACAAAAAAAATAGGAAGAAATCAAACCTTGTCGATGACAACTTCGTCAATAGGATTGTCTTTGGCAGCTTCGTCAACAGGGGATAATGGCCTGTCAAACAAGTAATCAGAATCAACACCGTCGTGGTCCTGGTGGTCATCATCACGACAAGCGTTAGCCTTGGAAGATTCTCCAACACACTGCGAAAAGAACAAAAGGATGCAAAAAACAAATAGTCAATGCCACAAACACACAGAAAAAATAGATAACAAAATATGGGTAAAAAAACTGTTCACATATGGAAAAAACACATACATCCACATCTGCGGGGTCGGGCAAAGAAGCCAGACAACATCTTCATGCCTGTTCATTTCCTTCACAATTGCATCCGCTTCCTGCTCATACGTTGCACACATGTCATCCTGAGACTGCTTAAACTGAACGAATGAAGATCTGATATTCATTACAGCCTGCTTAAGGAATTCAAGCTGCCCACGGTCAAAGTTATGAGCAGCCTCGATTTCTGCTTCAGAAGGGCCTTTGCCTTCAGGAAACAACCCGGCAATATTCCTCATCCTGGAACCGGATGTTGGGAAATCACTAGTTATATTGATGACCCTATCGAGAAGCTCATCGACCTGAACAAATTTATTACGATCAGCAGAACCATGGCCAGAAAAACCTCCAGCAACCGCCCTAGCAAAACCACGACCCCGTCGAATTGGAGCCGCCCTAGCAAGAGGCTCACAAAACATTTCAGGCGCTTCGGCAACTGCAGTCCGCTTGTACACAATGTCCGCTTCCGCCTTCCACTGAAAAAATTAACAAAAAAAAGAGATGCAGTTCACAAAAAAAAGTACATAAGAGGTTCACATTTAGCATGCGCGAAAAAAAAAGGAATAAAAACAAAAACAAAAGGATGGCTATGCACTCACCGGCAGCTTGCCAAACTTGTAAGAGTCCAGGTGTATCTTTCCCCTGAAACGATGTCGACGTTGTGAATCTTCTTCAACTGCACATGGGACAGTATTGCGGCGCGTGGAGTGCGTTTATCCATCACCGATACTTTTCGAAGATTCAACGAATCCAGGTACATGAACAGGGGAACAATGGTGCAACCCTCAGCGCAGTTCTGCTTGCTCCCTTTAGAATTCCACTTGTACATAGTGGCCTGCAGCTCATCGACAACAAGCTGACAAAAGTCCATGCTAGCCATAGATGCAATATCCAAGTTTTCAATCATAGTAGCTACCCTGGACAATCGAGTTGCGGGGCTAGGAAAAAGCAAGCACTGGAAGACAATGAGAAAAAAACCTTCACCGTCTTATCAACCTTCGCAGGGTCCGCAGCCAGCGTGCGAAGTAAGATAAGCAGGTCCTTCGCATCTATGCTACGAGAACGGTTGAAACCGAGTTCATCCTTCAGATTAGTCAGCGAATCATCATGGCCGCTGGCAACAGGTCTGGGAGCAGTGTGAGAACCCATAGGGAAGTAAAAAATGTGATGGACAGCCTCACGATTGATTTCCAGAACCTTGTTTGGCCCGCAGTCCAATCTCATCGTGTCGGGGTCAATCTTTCCCATCAGCTTGCACAACAAGACACGAGAAACATTCTTCTCTAATTTCAGGTCAAAGACAATGCCAAAACCTGCTTGCCGCACCAAAGTTCTGTGCGCCTCACCCAGCAAAGCGATAGCTTTGATTACGTTTGGAATGGACAGCCGAACAGTCTTGTTGAAACGCCATTCATGCGCAACATCATCTTCAGACCTCTTCATCTTCATACTCTTAGCAGTCTACAAAAAAAGGATAAAAAATGCAGTTCACATCAGCAAACTCATGCCAAAACAACTTAAAAAAACAGAAGAAAAAGTAAATAAACAGCGTATACCTTACTAACATCAACATCCTCGTCATCAGAATCACTGTCCAGAGCTTCTTCAGCTGCATTTTCCCGCGCAAGCTTAGATCGACGCTCAGAATCAACACCAGAGTGATCGTCCGCGCGTCTCCGCTTTCCTTGAATCCCACCCACATCAACCTCGGCGTAATTAGGTCTCTTTGAGTAATCAACACGCGGGCTCCGGCGTGGAGAACTTAAACCTTGCTCTGCAACAGTGTTGAGTTTCCTCTTCACAGGATTCTTTGTGGGGGCAAATTTAGCAGACTTCTTTGAATCTGCATTCCTCCTTCCTATCGCCTTACCCTCCCCTAACTTTACTTGCTTCGCCCTATGAGCCTTCACGAAAGTATTACCTAGCGCAATAGCTTTCTGCCTTCTCCTCTCAACATCGGCTGCAATCTGATCAGGGACCATCCAATCATGTGTAACTGGCTCTGTGCCATCAACAGATTGCAACTGGGTTTCACTCAATTCAGGTGGAATGTTGCCCTGATTAGATGTACCGCCACCGACAACATCGGCTGTGAAATAACGTGTAATCAAATAGTTAACACCACCACCACCTGACCCACCAGGAGATAAAACTGTGGGTGAGAAAAAACATAAGAAAAGATGTGTGTGTGAGAGGAAGACCTAAACTTAATGCAGCTCATATCAACTTGGAAAACACAAAAAATGTAGAAATGCAGTGCACTTTTCCAGCAGTTTATGTTTAACAATTAAAAAAATAACAGTAAACCTAAAAAATGCAGTTCAAGTCGCTTGAATATCATATTCACGCGTGTCTGAAAGTGGACATTGGTAAAGGGATATATGATGCAGTGCACTAATTCGTTCAAGTGACCAATTGACCGCATATAAAAAAAGAAGTGCGCTTAGATATACAAAACAAAACAAATTCATGCAGTTCTGTGAGAGGCAAAAACTAAAACTTAATGCAGCTCATATCAATTTCGCAAACCGCATAGTGGATAGACAAAAAAAATACAAAGCAGTGTCCAAAATGCAGTGCTCTTTTAGCAGTTTATGTTTAACAAAAAAACATAACAACTAACTTAATGTCCTTCCAAAAAAGTAAAAACAATTAACTTGACGCAGTTCATATCAGTTTGCCACACGTGTCTTAAAAAATGGGCCTTACTAAAAAGGAATCTAAGATGCAGTGCACTATTTCGTTCAACAAAAGAAGTAAATTGACCCTGAATGAAAAATGCAATTCACTTTGATGTAGTTACCAGATGGAGAAGCCGTTCTAACTGGTGACGCATCAATTGGGGAGGAAGAAGCCATGTTGTGCCTCCAATCAGCAAGGGATAATAATTAAACCCTAGACAGCAAACCCCAAATTCAGGCAGAGAAAAACTTTCAATCCATAGGGCGTTGCAATTTCAAGCATACAAAACAACCTTAAGAAGAGAATGCTGGCTCGAAAAATAACCCTAGCACAAGATCTGCAACGGATTAGGGGCGATTTGGGGCTCACCGTGGGACGAAGTGACGGCCGGACGAGGCGGGGGCAGACGGCCACGGCGGAGGAAGCGCCCTACGGACGGCGGCGGCTGCGGGCGTCGACGCTGTCCACCACGAGAGAGCCCCTACGGACGGCGGCGGCTGCGGGCGTCGTCGCTCTCCACCACGAGAGCACGAGGGCGGGGGGATTTCTGTGCGGGCACGGGGGAGAGGGAAGCGGAAGGGGGCAAGGGGGCTGCAAGAGAGACATAATGAATAAAAGGCCCACCGACAGGCCCACATGTCACAGACAAAAAATAAAAAAACGTCTCGGTGTTGTAACACGATGCAGTTCGCTTACGGAAAACCGACTCGGCTTCTGAAGCGTTGCAGTTCGCTTACGGAAAACGATTCCGCTTCTGAAGCGATGCAGTTCGCTTACGGGGGACGATTCGGTTCGCCTGCCCTAAAATAAATGCGCCCACTATCGCCCGAAGCGCCGCGTCCACGCTCCCCTATCCGGCCGGTTGCACGCCGCGCGAAGGCCCCGATCATCACGAACCCACGATCGCCAACACGGGTGGGAGACGAGATCGTGGCCTCGGCAGAAGTTGCTGCCGCTCCGATTTAAATCCCGCGCTCCATCAACCAGACCATCCGCACAAACACACGACGCTGCCCCTTCCTCCTCCTCTTCCTCCTCTTTGCAGCAATGGGGTTCACCAGGACCTACGACGACGTGCTTGCGCACGGGAACACGAAGCTGAAGGTGATCTACACCACCGACGTCGCCGCCATGGCGACGTACGTCGAAGAGTTCAAGACAGTTCTCCAGCGGCGCCACCAGAAGATCGTCGGCATCGACATGGAGTACACACCCAACAAGAGCAGGGCGGCCCTGGTTCATCTATCCATCGGCAAGTACCACCCAGTGCTTCTTTTCTAGGTATGTGGTACATTGGGCGAGAGATGCATCCCCTTCGACAGGTTCCTCGGTGACCCAAGGTAAGCAATTCTCTCTGCCGAGTACGTGTTGCAGTTCTATATGCCTATGTATGCAGTTCCGAAAGGTATAACTTGCGGTTCACTTTCCTTAGGTTCGAGTTCGCTGGCTTCGCCATCGAGCAGGACAAGGAGAAGCTCTCACGCTGCAACCTCCACATCCCCAACTTCGTCGACATCCAGACGAACTGGAGGGTGCCTGATGGAACGAAGCCATTGGACTCGCTTGGCAATGTAGCTGCTGCCATCATCGACGACGAGTACGCAGACATGAAGATGAAGATGTCAGACCACGACCACAGCCTGTGGACTTCGATTCTCAGCACCAGGCACATCGAGTATGCTGCCAAGGACGCCTACACTGCGTTCGAGGTATGGAACCGAATCACCACAATGAAGAAAGGCCTCGCGCGCGCTGAAACAGAGAAGACCAGGAAGCGCCCGAGGTCATCCTGGAGGGGGTGGGGCAAGGGGGGTTCAACTTCCACCTCCAACTCCAACGGGTGGAACTAGTGAAGCAGGCCAGATGCTGAAAGCCAAGGATTCCTGTCGCAAGTGCTCGATTAGTTTCCCTCTGCGTATGTAGATTAGTTTGCTTTTGTTGTAGTTTGCTTTGGGACAATGTTTGCTTATGTTGCGTTAGTTTGCTTGATGATGTACTTTGTTAATTATGAGCGCAGAACCTTGGTTTCTATCTATCAACGATATGCAGTTCTCAGTAGTCTGTTTTCAGCATGTATATTGCTTCAAACTGCTGCTGTAGCTAGGATACACCTAAAAAACAAACTATCAAAGCAGTTCACATAGAGTATTCTTTCACAAAACTGCTGCTATTGAGAAGGTTGATGCAGTCCTCTTTTATTAAAAAAACTCGAGTTCCGTATGTGGATTAAAAAAACTCGGTGGGGTTTCCAATATGTATGTTCTTCAACTGCTGCTGCTGATAGGATGCACATGAAAAACTATATGTCAAAAGCAGTTCACTTATACTCAGAATTCTTATAAGAAAATACACTAGAACCCACACAAAAATGTCAAATTATTACAACAAAAATGTCTCATGCTGCTGCTGCTCAAGCAAGACTGATCTAAAGCAAATTTAACTTGATTTCCAAACACTTTGCATGCCTATAAAACATAGCCATGACAACATCCCCAGCCTGAAGACCAGCTTCCTCCACAAATTCCTTCCAGCCATCTTTGAGAACCAAACAATCATCAGAGCCAACAGAATACATAACATCAACATCATGATATCCATTCTTGCTGACCAAGACCAAATTAAGACAGCTTTCTGTTACCCTCACTAGACCAGAAGGGAATTTCTGCAAGCAAAACAACAAGAACATAAAAAATAAGAACAAATAAGAAAAACATTACAATCTTTCAGAAACTAAATCGCTGCTACAATCTTCATAAAAAAATATTGATGTCAACACATAATAATATTGACTAGACAAAATTGCTGCTGCTCCTACAATGTTCATAATAAAACTACTATGTGAAAAGCAGTTCACTTATACTTAGTGAAAAAATATTTCTTCAGAAACTAATACTACTACAAAAATTCAGATAGTGTTAACTACAAACAACACATGAAAAAGAATACGCGAGAAATACATACCCATGAAACACGGACATCATCGTCAGTCATCTGATGGACGAATGGAGCCCGAAATCCAATACCTGAAGAATATAGAAGGGAACAGAGCGCGCTGTGCCGCTGCCTCTGGTTCAGAACCAAACCTTGAGAAAAAACGCATGTCTCCAGCATGGGCTCCAACCTTGCCAGGCAGCCGCACGCGCAATCCATTGCCAGGCGAAAAACAGATCTGGTTGGGAGAAAAACAGATCGAGGAAGAGTGGCGCCACCAGGGATAAGGTGAGATGGGAGCCGCCAGTGATAAGGTGGGAGGGGAGCCAATTGACCCACCAGTATATATATATGTAAAGAAACAACATAAAAAAATGACAAATAAAGCAGTGCGGTTACATAACAATGTGCATTTCGCATTGCATATTACTGCAGTCCACCGCGCTTGACCAAGCAAAAAAACTTATCAAACTAGTCCCCCACACCCCCGTGGCTGTAATGCAGTTTATACAGGCTCGCATTGCATATTAATGCAGTTCGCCGCGCTTCAAAAATTCACCGCGCATTGCATATTACTGCAGTTCACCGCGCATTGCATATTACTGCAGTCCACCGCTCTTGACCATGATTCACAGACGAAAAACACAGCCTGCAATGTAGTTCTAACAACTATATAATGCAAAAAAATCTCAAAAAACATCTTTGAGAAACGACCAGAGCGAGTGGCGCCCGCAAAAAACATGGACAAAAAAGTTAAATTCTTCAAAATTAACAACTTAATCCGCTCCAATTCATCTTTGAGAAGCCTGCAATGTAGTTCTAACAACTATATAATGCAAAAAAATCTCAAAAAACATCTTTGAGAAACGACCAGAGCGAGTGGCGCCCGCAAAAAACATGGACAAAAAAGTTAAATTCTTCAAAATTAACAACTTAATCCGCTCCAATTCATACGGATAGATCAAAGGCAGCACGTAATTGCCGAAAACAACAGAATATTACATACAAAACGCAACAATTTCGATCCGGACGGGGAAGGACAGAGAACAGACGTTTTTCTGCTAGAACAGAGAGATACTCGACCAATTATACTGAAATTTCAATCCTATTAGCAGATGAATCTGTCGCGGAATAAGACAAACATCAACGCGATAATGGTAACACACTAGGACCACGCTATAAAATCGAATACGAACAGCCAGCAGCAGGATGCGAAACTCCTCCACCAGCGGAAGAACGGACGCAGATCCGCCGAATCAAAGGATTTCCGTCGTTTTCTCGCTGAATTCAGTGCTTAACCACATATTAAATCAGCGCACACACAAATAAACCAATAGAAATCGATCAAACTAGCCAGAAACGCTGCTCCATGAAGGTTTCCTGCTGCCCCTCTATGTGGTTCGCAACAGAAGAAGGAAGCAGTGCGCATAGCTTTCCAATGCAGTTTTTCAATGCAGTTCAGAAGTGTTATGAGAATATTATTCTCATAATGTTATGAGAATAGACCAGCTATATATATATATATATATATATATATATATATATATATATATATATATATATATATATATACTGCACAACATCTCCATCATCATTATCAGTACATCCAGCGCAGGTGAGTTAGGATGCACTTGATCCCAGAAATGTATCTATCCTTCAAACCAGAGGAGTGCTTCGAACTAACAACAGTACATAATATCCAACAAAAGAGGGTCGTGCTACATCAGCAGAATACGTGGCTCAGTCTACATATCAGTACGAATCAAATTGTGCATATTTGATGTTGGCATGAACCACAACGTCGCATGTCGGGTTTGCAGAAGCCATCCATCGCAAGGAAGCTTAATGCCTTTCACACACTGAAGATTATCTGACAACAAGCTGTGTCGACAAATCTCTGGATATGGTGATTCATGAAACCCATGGTATGATGTGTAAACACAGTCCCCCCTGGCGAATGGAAGTTGCATAGCACGGTAATCATCGCCGGTGATATGATCGATGATTGGTTGGATGATCGGATAATTGAGCCCGGGGAACATGGAGTGGTTGCCGAGGTTGTAAACCCGCCTCCAGTTGAATACGCCTGGCCCAACAGAGCTGGGATCTTTCTCGAACACGAAGCAGCCATAGTCATCAATGTCACGAACGCCCAGGCATTGTACTGCATGCGGTTTGACGAAATGGTTTGGTCAATTTGGTAAGTGCAAATGAGCATCAAATGACCACCATCAGCTGAACGAGCGATAAACCACCACCCATCGGCTAGTATGATTCCAGGTCCTGGAATCATGAAGGCGAGCGCATTTGCGTTTGCTGCAACAATTCAAATTGGAGACCAAAAGGACAAAAATAATCAATCATGTTCAGAGTATGTGTGGAATTAAGATTATTATAACAGTGACACATATCATAGACAGAGAATTGCAATGTCGTGGTCATAATCATACCCCAGTTAAAAAATAAGACGATGGCTTTCATATTCTAGCGATATATCATGGTTCAAACATCATGTAACAATGAGAGAAAAACAGATATGACAGGGCCTACTCATATTCTACCATAGCACTTACTACAGTTATCATATCAACTCTAAGCAATAACATGTGTTGTTATAAAAATCCTGGAAATGAGAGTAACATATAGCAATCATGAGGTTATACTCATAATATCTATTCTAACAATCATTAGATACCAATTGTTCTCATATCAACTCTAACAAGAACATGTGTGGTCATAAAAATCTAGGAAATGAGAGGAACATATAGCAATGATGTGGTTATAGACATACTATATATTCTAAATTTGTAACAATGAACAGGCAGTCATATTCTTAAGGTAAAGATGAGATGAGATAGAACAATTACACAATGATAGATTCCACCAGTATTGGCAGCCAATCTGTGCGTCGACCGCATAAATGATGCCATCATGCACTATAGCATCAGACAGAAGTGTTAGGTAAAGAGGATCGACGATGAGCCATAACCATGTATGGCGACCGGATTCCAGATAGACTAATCCCATGTTGAACACGGAAATGAGCTTGTAATCCATGTAGTCTTCTGATGGTGTGGGCACTTCGCAGATTACAACCTTCAGCAAACAGAGGTCGAGCCAAAAGCTCGACGCGTCTCGTGCGTAGTAGGCAGGAGTGTCCGGCGGGCCACGAGGCTCGATGGCGGCGGTATCCAAAGATGGAAGGGTGATCTCTCGCTGGGTGTAGATATCCACGAGACGCCACGGACTACCGGATTGATGGATGAGGACGATCCAGTTGGCCTTCATGCCCGCCCAGTAGTAGCCGCGCATGAAGGACAGGTGGACGGGTAGTGGTAGCATGTCGAGGGGCACCACGGCAACCTCCGTAGGATCATCAAGTCGGTGTCTGGGCCACCTGCGAGGATCGAGCATCAGCAAGCAGGGTTTCTTGAAAAGAGCCGGCCAGTTGTAGACGAGTAGACGGTACAAAGACACCGAGCATGCGGCCAGACGGACGGTGCTGAGTAGGTCCATATGATTATAGATCTGCTCCAAGAGAACATCAGGGAGGGAATTCCAATCGCGACTCTGTGTGTCAGTCGGTTTTGCCATTGGGGTTTTTGGTGGCCGAGCAGTGAGCGGGGGGATATGGTACGCGCGAGCTACCAAGGAAGATAGCGCGGGCGGGCGAGCAGAGAGCGAGGGGAAATGGTGTGCGGTCGACGATGGGGAAGAGGGGAGAAAGAAGAAGAGAGGAGGAACAAGAGTGGAAGACAGGGAAGAAAGTGCATTAAATCTCAATTCTACTACTACTACCAGGATATACCGTCCTTCGGAGTGTTAATAGTTACACTGATGACATATGTGTCTACCACAAGAGGGCCCATATATCAGTTAATGGAGGACAGAAGCGTGCTCTGCTGGCAAACATGATGGCAGTACTGGGTAAGGCTGATTTAGTAACACCAACACGCTGGTTCAGCTTATTAATTAAGTGTCCCATCTGTTGCAGCGTGTATTGTCACTTCACTGTGAAGACTAGTTGAATAGTTCTCTCTGACTGAGATGGGGAATAATGGATCGCGAAGACTTCCTTTCTACATCATCCCTATGCCTCTACGCTCACTTCACTCATTTTGCTCTGTACGTAGTCACTTGTTGAAATCTCTAGAAAGACAAATACTCCGTATTTGGGAACAGAAGGAGGATTTTACTCCGTACTTGGGAACAGAGGGAGGATTTTACTCCATATTTGGGAACAGAGGGAGTATCACCATATGGAGGGAACGGAGGAAGCTTGAAATATGAACATGTCAATGGGAGGGAGTAAGCCCAATGCATGCATGCAACATGCAACACTCACACATACACATGGACGCACGCAACACTCACGCACCCATGCGGCACACAGCACACGACGCAACACACACGCTCACGCTCAAGTGCTCAACCTACTCCCTACGTCCGTGAAAGTATGTACATTTAGAGATTTACACATTGATCAGGGCATAATTAACACCCAAAAGTAGCAGACTTCTTTTGTGCATGCAACCATTGAGAGAAGAAGATTAAATGAAGGTCGTTGCATGTTGTAATTAAGGATAGACATGTAGCCTATACCTAGAGAACAAGTTGGCGCATTAGTCAATCAATATCGATTTAGACTAAAGGCTAAATGCATTGAAAGGGTAGATGTACTACACTCTTTGTTTTTTAGGTGATTTCTTTGCTCTGCCAACTGATAGGTGGGACCCAGAAACAAGGTGGCAATTTAACCAGTCAACAAAGTGCCACGTCGACTGTGTGGCCGGTCAGTAGGGTGCAATACGGTGCTCTACGATGAGCTAGTGATCGTATAATCACCGCAAAACTATATATAGTGACTGTAAAGAGAGTATTGTTACATACGTTGACCGCCAGTGTATTTTTCTTGTTTCAAATTAAGCCATATTAACCGGAAAGGACGCAGTATGGACTAGTACTAGTACTGCTTTGATGTGTCCCTTCAACTCGCCGAACGAGGAGAAGCTTGCTTACTACGCCTCTCCCTCACCCACGCACGCGGTGGTTCGCAGGACGAGGAGAGGGTTTTGACTACAGCGCCCTCTCCCTCTCCCTCTCCCTCTCCCTCGCCCTCGCCCTCGCCCTCGCGGTGGACGTGCAGCAGTTCAATCGGTGTCAGATTGCCATAAGCATAATGTGTACTGTAGTATCATCATTGTTGGACCTTCCAGAGAGTCGAAGAGCCAAGTGCAAGGTTCACATGAGTACGAACTGTTGAACCTCCCGAAGAGGCAAAGAGCCAAGCGCAAGGTTTTATAGGAGTTGTCGTCCTAGTAGGAGCGTACTACAACTATAGCAAACGATGCTACTGTATGATGCCGCCACGTCACGTATATCCAAAGTTGTGCCACCTTTTTTTTCTCAAAGAGCGTGTTGGAGCCTGTGCAACAACCACACAAGTTGCACATACACATAACACATTTACTAGTAATAAATTCTAAAGGACAAATGCCAGTATGCCACACAAGTTCATCTCCAATTCATGTGATAAATTTGTGCATGACTAGTCTACATATATTCACAGCGCTACCGTTCACAATTTACCGTACTCCACTTACACGTTATAGATGGGCTACATGTCCTCCTCCAGGTTCTAGTCCCAGGTGTTCTTCATGGATGGCACGATCCATAGCGGTGGGCAACGGGAATCATTGTCGCAGCTTTCTAGTCCGGTTCCACATGATGGAGACTCATCCAAGCTAAAGCGGCATAAATCAGGGATAGCGTGTCCCAGCATGTCGTTCATCCGGCGGTGTGCACTGAAGACACAACCATGCTTCATGAACGGCAGGCCTTCCGTGTCGTGCACGGAAGGTGACATCCGCTTCACAATGGGGTATATGTCCCTAATGAAAAGAGAGTACTCTCCAAGAGTGTTCCTCAGCACCCACGTAGCATCACGGGGGTCGAACTCGGCATCGTTCATCTGGTACACGCGGCATCTCAGATCTGGACACATGGTGACGTACATAGTCAAGGTCCATGCATAATAAAGTTCTGCTCAAATATGGCAGTCAATAATACTGTGCAGCAAATAGTACTATTCCGGTATAGAGGAAGTAGAATAATCGGCTTATTATATATAGCCACTCTTGGCTACATGGATGAGATAGTAAGACATGGAAAAACAAAAATGGTGGCGGCTAGTGGGTTCAAGTCTTCAAGGGCCTAGCTAGCTATACGCGTCCTCGAAGGTAAAAAGTACTCCTACTAGTACGTAAGTAGAGTACTAGTACAACATGAAAGAGAGGGCAAGAGGTTAAAAAATGGAATACCTGGGTAGATGGTGACGGTCCGATCATGGTAGATTGTGTGACCATGTTGCACATCAGTGGTACCATGGGTAACGACTGCTAAGATAGTTGAACCCAATATGCCATAGTCAGCTACAAGGTTCCAGGTTAGACCGAATCGCGGATGCAAATGCACATCCGGGATCAGCGATCTTATTTTGATCGCGGGATGACTGGTCCCTGCAAAATAATGGAGTATCGTTAGGGATGCAAATGATGGTTTGTGCATTCCGTTTGTAATCTCCCGCACCGTAGGATGGCAACCAGATGAAACAAGTCCCCTGGCTTGTCACCGCGAAGATGCGGCCTAGATGGTGCACGGCGGCTTCGAACGTGTAGGGGTACAAATCTGCCACCGCCAACATGCGCCAGCCTCTGCCGTTAGTGCCTCTTGCATTGATGGCAATCCTTATGTCGAACACCGCGATGAGATAGTAATCGTCGTAGCCGCGTCGCTTTGTCTGCGGGTTCGCAATTGCTATCTTCTTCAATCTCATGTAGGCATCATCATACGTATTCAAGCCCAACCAGTCTGGAAGGCCGATCCCAATGGTGGAGAAGGGGTCTACCGGAACGGCCGCACTGCTATGGATGTTGTGCAAAATGATGGTGGCATCCGGCCGGAGGTATGCAAGCTAATCTTCGTTGGCACCGACCCAGACCTATATATAAGACGGTGGGCAGCGAAGAAATTACGGGATGGAAATAGAATAACTAAGTACTACATGATCAAACTCCATTACTGACCTGCTCATCGGACAAAATTCGACTACCTCTCAACGTCGGCAACTCTAGCGGAGTCAACGTGCAACCATGGCCAGGGAGCGGTGGACTGTTCGAAGGATTGTCCCATAGAAGAACATTCTCCTCGAGGACGCATGGAATACCAACAAGCATGGCCTTTTCCCAAGCCATTTTAAGCACCGTCTTGAAAAAGTTGGTGCAGGAACCACCGAGTCTTGCGACAGTGAGGACGTCCGAGCGGCGTGCGATTTCTCCCAGAGGATCGTCGTCCAAGGTCTCCGAGCCCCGACGAGGAGGAGAACCGCCTGGCGAATCCATGGGAGCAGCGACGAACTGCCTTCTCTTCGGGGGAGGGGAACTAGCGAGGAGGAGATAAGAGCGTAGTAACCGCAGGGCCTCGTCCCTTCCAACTGTAGTGAAGGGGTGAGGCTATTATTTACTACTAGTACTAGCATCATGGGACGTTATGGGATTGCATTATATTGTAAATAATAGCACTAGTAAGAAATTTTTGGCACTAGCTAGTAGTTTTTGGCGTGGATTAAGAAATTTTGGGTATGTTTTTTCTATTTTTTGTACACGCCAACTAGTGTCAAAAAACATCTTACATTATGTGATGGAGGAGTACATACTCGTACTGTAGCAGTACTAGTACTACTTTCTCAACTAGTAGTGCGAGGGTACTACTAGTGCTATGTACTGTACAGTATAGTGCACCAGTTTTGAACTCTTGAATCTCAGGGCCAAGGAGCTACAGTTGGAAGTGGAGGGTACTACTGTTCTCTAGAACTATCGTTGTACTATCAATACAGGGAAAGTACACCTGCGTAGTGGCCTAGTGGGTACTCTCGGTGCTCTATTCAGCCACTCCTCTCACGTAGCTGGCCTACTCAGGCCCTCCACTATGTAGGCCAAAACCGGTGCCAAATTCACTTTTTGAACATTTGGCACTGGTGTCCTACATTGCCAAGCCGATGCCATATAAAAGTTTTAGGGCATCGATGCGTCTACTTGCTCCAACGCCATATTTCGTTGAGGCAATAAACAAAGCAACCACTGTACTTTTGCATACGAAGCACCACCAGCACCACTAGCGAGACACTGATTTGAGTTGATATATTACTAGTTTATAGCTAGGTGGGCCAGAGGTGGATGGATGCCAAATCCTTCACATTGTGGTGCCGGTGCTAAATATTTTTCATTTGGCATCGAAGTGTATGTGGCAAACTTTTTAGATTTCTGGCACCGAACACATAGTAGAGGGCCTCAGCCGCTCCTCTCACGCACACACTAGCAGCCTGTTTATCAGCGATGGTTACTGCAGGGGCAGAACATTTGAGTTATTTGATACAACGAGACTAGGCTTTTCGCTCCCATTTGTGGAGGTGTAATGGATCTCGTCGAACTTTGTTAGTAGTTCCTTCTTTATGAATGAGATGAAGCAAAGCTTTTGCCTCCATTTCAAAAAAACACGTCAAGAGGAATTTCTTTTATAGTAGAGCCGATAATGGAGTGAAGTCCATGCGTGCAACTCCACAAGCTACAGAGTAGTAGTAGAGCACTTTACGTACAGAGCCATATTGCATAGTTCACAATGCCCTGGCAGGCTTTTCCGGCTCCTCGGGCTTGATTGGGAGGCGCTAGTTTAAATATGCTACTAGCTGATGAGGAAGCTGCAAGCGAGGTGCGGCTAGGGCGAGCACGCGAGCCACGAGATGCTGGGAAGGAAAACTCATTCACGTGGCTAGGCTATCCAGTGCACCCAGATTCTGGTGCCGCACATCCGTTTGACTTCAGAACTCAAACTACCCGTGTAAAATATTGACTCGCAGCGAAGTTACTATTTAATAAAAAGTCCGCCGTGCGTTTGGCCGGGATCGAACCCACAAAACGAGGTATACACTCCCACAACCACTAGTAGTACTCGTTGGAGTACAACGCAACCTAGAATCGCCTTTTGTCGCTAGTAGTACATTGTTCCTTACAAGAAACCCCTAATAATGCAAGAAACCACTAATAATGCCAAGAAACTACTACCACTTGCATACGTGGCAGACTTAAGATAAGACTACCTTATCAACCATTGTACATGCTCTTACCAACCAGCCCTACCAAGAAACGACTACTCTACAAAGTGTCGTTATAGGCACGTTTCAACCCATGGCCATGTTTGGATACATTTGTTATCAATCTAACCCTGCCATCCAAACACCACTTTGGTTAGAGTTAGTTCAGGGTTAGAATCTAACCTCTAACTTAGAGTATCCAAACAGGGCCCATGTCGCCCATTAAGTCAACGCCTTCTATTCGACCGGGCGTTATGACTTGTGGGACCTACATGTCAGTCTGCACAGAAATCCCCGGGTGACCTCCTACCTTCGGCCCGTCCACCTAGTCATCCTCGGCCATGGGACACAGCTACCGCCGCCGGCAGAAGGCGAGGTCAAAACCGCCGGCGGTGCGGAGCCCATCTTGCGGCAGCCCGGAAGCCAGCTCCGTTCGGCGCTCGTGGACGCTAGCTAGCCAAGATAGCTCCGTCCATCTGCTTGTCTGCAAGGTTTGCTAGCTAGATTGGCACGGCGGCGCGGCGGCTTGCTCGCGCGTGCCGCGCTAAGGCCAGCCATCTGGCTCGAGCGAAGGCCAGCGCGGCGGCTTGCTCACTCGCGAGTCATGCTCGGGCCTGCCTGCCAACCCGTCCGGAGGCCAGCGCGGCGTTCGGCCCGTCCGGCGGAGCGGCGGCCAACTCGCTCATCACCGGCGCCATCGACGAACACGCATTAGTACTGTTTGAAGTAATGTTCAGGAAAAATAATGATTTGAGGGGGAATAACAGGATAGAAGGTCAGATGTGGGTCCCTCGTGTCAACGGTCAAACAAAATGTATTGGTTTAAGCTGCCTCGTCAGCACAGACGTGTGGGCCAACCCTGTCATAAATGGGTCTAAACTAACCTAATCGGTAGGTAGTAGTTTTTGACGTGGATTAAGAAATTTTAGGTATGTTTTTGCTATTTTTTTTACAATAGATTCTTCCTAGGGCTAGTTGAAAGTGGTAGTTTTTTGTTAAATACTCTACATATTGTAAGTAGGAGTGAAAGTTAAGCTTTGGAACCCAATAAGCGAGGCTAGTTACATAGTGCATATGTGTACATGATTGAAAGTAAATATCAACCATGAGTGACTAATATCTTGATGGAAAACTCAAAACTATGGAATAGGGGGAAAATTTGCATGGTTGGAAATACTAGCAATGTTCATGTGCATTGCAACGAATCATAATTAGAATAATACTTATTCACAAACTTAATACAAAACACTCTAATTTTGATATACATATATCGCTAGAGACATATTATATTTAAATTAGAATATATTCCTTGGGCTGTTTTGGTGAGGTCAAGGAGGGAAGCGGTTGGTTTTAAGATACTAATTATGGGTTTTTCTGCAAATTGGTAGACAAGTGGGATGTTTGTGAGAAAAGGCAACAACTTACCTCACAGTCGTTACATGTAGATCTAATGGTCACAAACGACGGATGGCAGACACACCATCATCACCAACTTAGTCTTCTGTAGGAGCACTAGCAAGATCCGTGCATTGCACGGAACATCAAGATGCATTTTTTATAAAAACGCTCGTTGTGATTGACCCATGCGGGAGTAATCCCATGTGTAAAAACTAATGATATCTCGAGAAATATGAGATAAGGTGGAGAGGACTGGGCGTGGTGGTGATTGGTGGTCGGACTGAGCGGAGGCATGGGGATTGACGCGCCGGCAGCGGCCACCAGGCCAGTTTGTTCCAGAGGCTTCATTCTTAATTGCTCAACAATGAGGTTGTTGGAGATAAGGATGAACGAGGGAAGACCTTGTCTGCAAATGTGGAGAGGGGTGCGGGTATCTTTTAGTTTAATTTCCATCAGTCAGATATAGATCGGATGATCTATATTGCAAGATGGCACGCGTACCATCATCACCAACTCGGTTTTTTATAAGAGAAGAAATATAAGTATGGAGATACAAACATATTATCGTTACTTGTTTCCGTAAACTAGCATCTACATTCTATTCAACGCCTCAGCATGTGAGGCCTTAGCACAATGACTTTTCGACTGTGTAAAACAAAGGTTTTCCCGTCGCCGATAAGGAGGGGGTGACGGCGGCGCGCTTTTTGGCTTGCTCTAGTCCTAGTAGTCATACTAGGTGGTCTAAGCACGTGTAGATTTATTCTTTTTCACGTCTCGTGTTTGCTGTACTGCCACGACTATTGATGAATAGATGGTAAGTTATTCACGGGGAAACCCTTGTTGAGCGTGTTTGCGAGAGAGAGAGAGAGAGAGAGAGAGAGAGAGAGTGTGTGTGTGTGTGTGTGTGCGTGTGTGATATGTCTAGAGACTGAGGCAATGATGACAGATTCTTTGTGTCTATGTGTGTGGAGGATAGAGAGATACATGTACATGGGGCTTTGTGTTGTGTAACATGGAGACACATATACATAATTACAGACTGAGTGTGTGAGATACACATGCGGACATGGGGAGAGATGAGGATCCAGATTAATGGTTGTTTGTGCATGTCTGTGTGTGTTTGTGCGCGCGTTTTTGTGTGAGAGGGAGTGTGTGTATGTGGAGTAGAGAGACCACTAATGATGTAAACCTAGTATAAGGGAAGGGGGAATGGTGTGACATGTGTAGTAGCGGGATAGCATGGGTGCAGGCGGGGGGCAGACTATTTGGAAGAGACATCGATTGTGTGTGGGAGAGGGGTGTGAGAGCGAGCGAGCGAGAGAGAGAGAGAGAGAGAGAGAGAGAGAGAGAGAGAGCTAGCGACGGAGAGAGAGGGAAAGAGAGGGGTGAGAGAGGGGGCGTTTGTGTCCATAAATTGTGTATAGATAGGGAGACAATGTTGATGTTGTTTGAAATTGGTCTATGTACGGAGACGCAAGGGAAGCGAGTCATCGTGTGTGTGTGATAGGGACTTCATGAGAGATCTAGAATAGATGGTGTAGAGAACAATGTGCAAGATCGAGAACGATGATACATTAGAGAGCTATGGAAAGAGTCACGACATATACGTATACAGGGAGGAGCTGGGGCGGGTACGCATGTGGGAGAGATAGAAAGAGGAGAGTGGTGCACAAGGAGACAAAGTGTGCTTGTTTTGCAGTGGGGTGGTGTGTGAGGTGAGTGTGCGAGAACCACATAACTAGGGAGGTAGACGTTTGGGGGCGACATTTTGTGTGTATGGGAAAGATACACTCTACATAGTGTGTGTGCTTGGGAAAGAGAGATGTCGGGTGACCTAGCTAGAGAGTGGGGGGAGAGATGTGTGCATGCCCAAGAGACAAAGTGATAGAGACCTATATTGGGGTCCGGACTTTAGAAGAGAGAGGGGTGTTAATGTGCTCGTGTGTTAGTGTTTGGGGGAGAGAACGACTTCTCTGTGTGTGGGGGTGACGAGGGGGAGTTGCCTTCAAATAAAGAGTGAGGTGTCTATATTTGAGGGACTTTAGCGTAATTGATATATACATGGTCAATAGTGTGTCCACTCAAGGTTGATCAATTTGTTTCACAGTTTGGACTACGAGATAACGATACTTTTGAACATGTATGATATACTTTGATGTACCAGAATTACAAACCTAAGATAGGAATTTTGGAATTCGACTCCATCATTAGCTTTTGTAATTCATTTAAATGGAGGTACATTTTTAAGCCGGGATTTCGTGATTTCAAATTCATATATCAAACCTAGAGATATACACATACGGGCATGTTCAAACTTTATAATCATCCACTTTATTCATACACATACGCATTTTTGCTTTTGTCATCATAATTAGGATAAACACATTTGGAATTTCATTTGAATTGGACCATATGATGGTATTTGCTTGTAGTAGCTCAATGATCCATATTTGAATTGAATGGACAATCTAAGTTTCGAGTTGGAGACGTTGATTTTCAAAACTTGCACTTTTTTTGCATGCAAAACAAACAAATTCTCGGCCATGATATCATAGTCGGCTGTACAAGAGCAGAATATAATTTCAGGTGTCAAAAGCTTTCAAACTTCCCGCTCACATCGAAATATCTCGCGCCCGAAAGTTTAGCCCTGGGATATTCCTATTTTACCCCTGCCACGTGAACGGAAAAGGGCTGCTTTGGTAGCTCCATTGTTTTCCCCTCTTTGCCCCCAACATTATTCCCCAGAGCCCCTCCCCTTCCCCTCCCTCACCCCCCCCCCCAGAACCACGACAAGCCGCCGAATCTAGTCCTCCGCCGCTGTGGTGGACCTCACACCCCGACGGATCTACCTTCCGCACCTTGGAACCCCCAACTGCCAACTCACCACTTCACCGGAGCCGCTTCAACGACTGGCTTGTACACCGCTCCAGATCTCCTTGACCGCCATCATGGTACACCACACCGGATCTGCTTAACCGGCGCCCTCGTCCACCATAGTGTAGGCCCTTCACTGACTCCCTCGTCCGTCCCTTCGTTGGCCCTTCATACAAGCCCTCGTCCGCCGCAACAAATCCGCCTCACCGAAAGCACTGTACAACGCGCCCGCCGAAGCCTTCGTCCACTGCACCGGACCCGCTCCACAGACGCCATATTCAACTCCACCAGCCATGCTTTACCGACGCCGTAGCCTCATCAGGTTATTTCGATTTGTACTCCTTCGGTTTTTCTCTTTATCGTGCAACTGTTCACTTACCACAGATGAGCTTTCTTGTATGTCGACAAGCGCCGCACCCGTAGCACCGGAGCCGCTTCAGCGACGGCGACAGCCGGCCCAAACTCAACCGCAACACGAGCACCATCGACGATCCTTAGCTATCAACTATGCCAACGATACCCATACACCGCCAAGAATCAGGTACTATTATCCAACGGCCGGCGCCTACGTTCACTTTCTTAGCATAAGCACCGCACCTTTGAATTTCTTCAGGGCATCATTCAGTTTTTCATGACACGCATTATTCTACTTGCACCTGTAGGGCCATACTTCTGGCAGTGAACATGTTACATGTGCTAAATTACATACCAGTGCACATATAGTTAATATGTTTTAGTTTTGTCCTAAGTATTAATGTACTTCCTAGATATCGATGCCTATTATTTTACTTCTTGCATGCTATATTTATGATAATGGTGTTGTTATGATGCCACCTGTTGGTTCCATCAGACCGCTTCATGTTTTCTATGCTTAATTACACATCAGCAAACTAGCATGTGGTTCCGCTGGTTTTTGTTCGTTTTACCCTACATTTTCTGATGCTAGCTATTACATCACTGCTACGAGCCTCTGTTCGTTACTTTTTTGTGTGTTCTTGATCTTCCCAAGTTGCATGACTAATTTGATGCTTCTATTAATTATGGAGCTGCCAACCCCATCAAGCAAAATATTTGTTCTTTTGGGGCTGGCACCTCAAACAATCATAAAAATAGAGGGAAGCAGATATATTGTCGTGTATGCACACACCCTTCTTTCATTAGTTTAGATGAACCATTGATGATCAATTCGAACCAGTGCATGCGATTAAAATTAATTTTACCTAAATAGAGGGGGCAGAATAAACTACAACAAGTAGATTTGCAACCACGGGATGCTGACGGTATCTTCAAAGAACATTGCAACAGCAGCAAGGCTTCACAACAACATATGGTAAGCCAGTGTGTTTTAGTACATGTGAAATGTAATGCATGTGGGCTGCTTTCTTGGCTTGTGCCCTCAACCTGTAATCCTACAGAGTAATAGATAGTTCATTTGTCTGCTTTGCTGTATTGCTTGATTTGAATGCTTGTTTGTTACTTGTTAAGCTATACCTGAGTTGGCCAATATGTCAGAAGTGGCTGATGTACTTGTTGGGGAACGTAGTATTTCAAAAAAAATCCTACGATCACGCAAGATCTATCTACCAGATGCATAGCAATGAGGGGGAGAGTGTGTCTACATACCCTTGTAGACCGAAAGCGGAAGCGTCAAGTGACGCGGTTGATGTAGTCGAACTTCTTCGCGATTCAACCGATCAAGCACCGAACGTACGGCACCTCCGCGTTCAGCACACGTTCAGCTTGATGATGTCCCACGAGCTCTTGATCCAGTTGAGCTTCACGGGAGAGTCTTGTCAGCACGATGGCGTGGTGACGGATATGATGAAGTTACCGGCGCAGGGCTTTGCCTAAGCAATGCAACGATATGACCAAGGTGTGTTTATGTGGAGGGGGCACTGCACACGGCTGGAGAGATCAACTTGTGTGTCTAGAGGTGCCCCCCTGCCCCCGTATATAAAGGAGCAAGGGGGGAGGCTGGCCAGCCCCTATGGCGTGCCTAGGAGGACAAATCCTACTAGGAATAGGATTGCAATCCTATTCCTAGTAGGAATCACCAAGAGGGAGAAGGGGGGAAGGAAGTAGAGGGAGAGGGAGAGGGAGAGGGAGAAGGAAAGGGGCGCCCCCCCCCCCTCCTTCCTTGTCCAATTTGGACCAAGGGGTGGGGGGCATGCGGCCCAGCCCTGGCCCTCCTTCTCTCTTTCTCCTATGGCCCATAAAGACCCATAGCTTCCCCGGGGGGTTCCGGTAACCCCCCGGCACTCCGGTTAATTACGAAACTTTACGGAACGCTTCCGGTGTCCGAATATAGTCGTCCAATATATCAATATTTACGTCTCGGACATTCCGAGACTCCTCGTCATGTCTGTGATCTTATCCGTGACTCCGAACTACCTTCGGTACAGCAAAACTCATAAACTCATAATACCGATCGTCATCAAACGTTAAGCGTGCCGACCCTACGGGTTCGAGAACTATGTATACATGACCGAGACTCATCTCCGGTCAATAACCAATAGTGGAACCTGGATGCTCATATTGGCTCCTACATATTCTACAAAGATCTTTATCGGTCAAACCGCATAACAACATACGTTGTTCCCTTTGTCATCGGTATGTTACTTGCCCGAGATTCGATCGTCGGTATCTCAATACCTAGTTCAATCTCATTACCGACAAGTCTCTTTACTCGTTCCGTAATACATCATCTCGTGACTAACTCATTAGTCATTTGCTTGCAAGTCTTATGATGTGTATTACCGAGAGGGCCCAGAGATACATCTCCGACACTCGGAGTGACACATCCTATTCTTGATCTATGCCAACACCACGAACACCTTCGGAGACACCTGTAGAGCATCTTTATAATCACCCAGTTATGCTGTGACGTTTGATAGCACACAAGGTGTTCCTCCGGTATATGGGAGTTGCACAATCTCATAGTCAAAGGAACATGTATAAGTCATGAAGAAAGCAATAGCAGTAAAACTAAACGATCATAGTGCTAAGCTAACGGATGGATCTTGTCCATCACATCATTCTCCTAATGATGTGATCCCGTTGATCATATGACAACTCATGTCTATGGCTAGGAAACATAACCATCTTTGATCAATGAGCTAGTCTAGTAGAAGCATACTAGGGACATACTGTTTTGTCTATGTATTCACACATGTACTAAGTTTCCGGTTAATACAATTCTAGCATGAATAAAAGACATTTATCATGATATAAGGAAATACAAATAACATCGTTATTATTGCCTCTAGGGCATATTTCCTTCAGTCTCCCACTTGAACTAGAGTCAATAATCTAGATTACAAAGTAATGATCCTAACACCCACGGAGTCTTGGTGATCATCATGTTTTGCCCGTGGAAGAGGCTTAGTCAACAGGTCTGCAACATTCAGATCCGTATGTATCTTGTAAATCTCTATGTCTCCCTCCTTGACTAGATCGCGGATGGAATTGAAGCGTCTTTTGATGTGCTTTGTTCTCTTGTGAAACCTGGATTCCTTCGCCAAGGCTATTGCTCCAGTGTTGTCACAAAAGATTTTCATTGGACCCGATGCACTAGGTATAACACCTAGATCGGATATGAACTCCTTCATTTGTGGCTTCCGAAGCAGCTATGTATTCCGCTTCACACGTAGATCCCGCCACGACGCTCTGCTTGGAACTGCACCAACTGACAGCTCCACCGTTTAATAAAAATACATATCTGGTTTGTGACTTAGAGTCATCCGGATCAGTGTCAAAGCTAGAATCGACGTAACCGTTTACAACGAGCTCTTTGTCACCTCCATACACGAGAAACATATCCTTTGTCCTTTTCAGGTATTTCAGAATGTTCTTGACCGCTGTCCAGTGATCCACTCCTGGATTACTTTGGTACCTCCCTGCTCGACTTATAGCAAGGCACACATCAGTTCTGGTACACAGCATTGCATACATGATAGATCCTATGGCTGAGGCATAGGGAATGACTTTCATTTTCTCTCTATCTTCTGCAGTGGTCGGGCATTGAGTCTTACTCAACTTCACACCTTGTAACACAAGCAAGAACCCTTTCTTTGACTGATCCATTTTGAACTTCTTCAAAATTTTATCAAGGTATGTGCTTTGTGAAAGTCCAATTAAGCGTATTCATCTATCTCTATAGATCTTGATGCCTAATATGTAAGCAGCTTCACCGAGGTCTTTCATTGAAAAATTCTTATTCAAGTATCCTTTTATGCTATCCAGAAATTCTATATCATTTCCAATCAACAATATGTCATCCACATATAATATCAGAAATGCTACAGAGCTCCCACTCACTTTCTTGTAAATATAGGCTTCTCTAAAAGTTTGTATAAAACCATATGCTTTGATCACCTCATCAAAGTGTATATTCCAACTCTGAGATGCTTGCACCAGTCCATAGATGGATCGCTGGAGCTTGCACACTTTGTTAGCACCTTTTGGATCGATAAAACCTTCTGGTTGCATCATATACAACTCTTCTTTGAGATATCCATTCAGGAATGCAGTTTTGACATCCATTTGCCAGATTTCATAATCATAAAATGCGGCAATTGCTAACATGATTCGGACAGACTTAACCATCGCTACGGGTGAGAAAGTCTCATCGTAGTCAACTCCTTGAACTTGTCGAAACCCTTTCGCAACAAGTCAAGCTTTGTAAACAGTAACATTACCGTCTGCGTCGGTCTTCCTATTGAAGATCCATTTATTTTTGATGGCTTGCCGATCATCGGGCAAGTCAACCAAAGTCCACACTTTGTTCTCATACATGGATCCCATCTCAGATTTAATGGCCTCAAGACATTTCGCGGAATCTGGGATCATCATCGTTTCCTCATAGTTCATAGGTTCATCATGGTCTAGTAACATGACTTCCAGAACTGGGTTACAGTACCACTCTGGTGCGGAACGAACTCTGGTTGACCTACGAAGTTCAGCAAAAACTTGATCTGAAGAGCTTCATGATCATCATCATTAGCTTCCTCACTAATTGGTGTAGGAATCACTGGAACTAGTTTCTGTGATGTACTACTTTCCAATTCGGGAGAAGGTACAATTACCTCATCAAGTTCCACTTTCCTCCCACTCACTTCTTTCGAGAGAAACTCCTTCTCTAGAAAGGATCCATTCTTAGCAACGAATATCTTGCCTTCGGATCTGTGATAGAAGGTGTACCCAACAGTCTCCTTTGGGTATCCTATGAAGACACATTTCTCCGACTTGGGTTCGAGTTTATCAGGTTGAAGCTTTTTCACATAAGCATCGCAACCCCAAACTTTAAGAAACGACAACTTTGGTTTCTTGACAAACCACAGTTCATAAGGCGTCGTCTCAACGGATTTATATGGTGCCCTATTTAACGTGAATGCAGCTGTCTCTAAAGCATAACCCCAAAACGATAGTGGTAAATCGGTAAGAGACATCATAGACCGCACCATATCCAATAAAGTACGGTTACGATGTTCGGACACACCATTACGCTGTGGTGTTCCGGGTGGCGTGAGTTGTGAAACTATTCCACATTGTTTCATATGAAGACCAAACTCGTAACTCAAATATTCACCTCCACGATCAGATCGTAGAAACTTTATTTTCTTGTTATGATGATTCTCTACTTCACTCTGAAATTCTTTGAACTTTTCAAATGTTTTAGACTTGTGCTTCATCAAGTAGATATACCCATATCTGCTCAAATCATCAGTGAAGGTCAGAAAATAACGATACTCGCCGCGAGCTTCAACACTTATTGGTCCACATATATCTATATGTATGATCTCCATCAAATCTGTTGCTCGCTCCATTGTTCCGGAGAACGGAGTTTTAGTCATCTTCCCCATGAGGCAGAGTTCGCAAGCACCATGTGATTCATAATCAAGTGATTCCAAAAGTCCATCACTATGGAGTTTCTTCATGCGCTTTACACCAATATGACCTAAACGGCGGTGCCACAAATAAGTTGCACTATCATTATTAACCTTACATCTTTTGGCTTCAATATTATGAATATGTATCACTACAATCGAGATCCAACAAGAATAGACCACTCTTCAAGGGTGCATGACCATAAAAGATATTATTCATAAAAATAGAACAACCTTTATTCTCTGATTTAAATGAATAACCGTCACGCAACAAAAAAGATCCAGATATAATGTTCATGCTTAACGCTGACACCAAATAACAATTATTTAGGTCTAAAACTAATCCCGAAGGTAGATGTAGAGGTAGCGTGCCGACGGCGATCACATCGACTTTGGAACCATTTCCCACGCACATCATCACCTCGTCCTTAGCCAATCTTCGTTTAATCTGTAGTCCATGTTTCGAGTTACAAATATTAGCAACCGACCCGGTATCAAATACCCAGGTACTACTACGAGCATTAGTAAGGTACACATCAATAACATGTATATCACATATACCTTTGCTCACCTTGCCATCCTTCTTATCCGCCAAATACTTGGGGCAGTTCCGCTTCCAGTGTCCAGTCCCTTTGCAGTAGAAGCACTCAGTTTCAGGCTTGGCTCCAGACTTGGGTTTCTTCGCAGGAGTAGCAATTGTCTTGCTATTCTTCTTGAAGTTCCCCTTCTTTCCCTTGCCCTTTTTCTTGAAACTAGTGGTCTTGTTAACCATCAACACTTGATGCTCCTTTTTGATTTCTACCTCCGCAGCCTTGAGCATAGCGAAGAGCTCGGGAATTGTCTTCTGCATCCCTTGCATATTATAGTTCATCGCGAAGCCTTTATAGCTTGGTGGCAGTGATTGAAGAACTCTATCAATAACACTATCCTCATCAACTTTGCAACCAAGTTGAGTCATATGATTGTAGTACCCAGACATTCTGAGCAAGTGTTCACTAATAGCACTATTCTCCTCCATCTTGCAGCTATAGAACTTATTGGAAATCTCATATTTCTCAATCCGGGCATTTGCTTGAAATATTAACTTCAACTCCTGGAACATCTCATATGGTCCATGACGTTCAAAACGCCGTTGAAGTCCCGGTTCTAAGCCGTAGAGCATGGCACACTGAACTATGGTGTAGTCATCAGACCGCGTCTGACAGACGTTCAAAGCGTCTACATTAGCGGGAGGGGGCTTGTCACCTAGCGGTGCTTCAAGGACATAATTCTTCTGTGCAGCAATGAGGATAATCCTCAAGTTATGGACCCAGTCTGTGTAATTGCTACCATCATCTTTCAACTTAGCTTTCTCTAGGAATGCATTAAAATTCAAAGGAACGGTAGCACGGGCCATTGATCTACAACAACATAGATATGCAAAGACTATCA
The DNA here is from genome assembly GCA_902687465.1 of Secale cereale. Classification (NCBI taxonomy): domain Eukaryota; kingdom Viridiplantae; phylum Streptophyta; class Magnoliopsida; order Poales; family Poaceae; genus Secale; species Secale cereale. The sequence continues at coordinate 405,902,267 of LR738713.1, forward strand.
GGACTAAGTTCATGATAAATTAAAGTTCAATTAATCATATTACTTAAAGAACTCCCACTTAGATAGACATCCCTCCGGTCATCTAAATGATCACGTGATCCAAATCAACTAAACCATGTCCGATCATCACGTGAGATGGATTAGTTTCAATGGTGAACATCTTATGTTGATTATATCTACTATATGATTCACGCTCGACCTTTCGGTCTCCAGTGTTCCGAGGCCATATCTGCATATGCTAGGCTCGTCAAGTTTAACCCGAGTATTCTGCGTGTGCAAAACTGGATTACACCCGTTGTATTTGAACGTAGAGCTTATCACACCCGATCATCACGTGGTGTCTCGGCACGACGAACTTTCGCAACGGTGCATACTCAGGGAGAACACTTATTCCTTGAAATTTTGTAAGGGATCATCTTATAATGCTACCGTCGTACTAAAGAAAATAAGAAGCATAATAAGATAAACATCACATGCAATCAAAATATGTGACATGATATGGCCATCATCATCTTGTGCTTTTGATCTCCATCTCCAAAGCACCGTCATGATCACCTTCGTCACTGGCGCGACACCTTGATCTCCATCGTAGCATCGTTGTCATCTCGCCAACTATTGCTTCCACGACTATCGCTACCGCTTAGTGATAATGTAAAGCAATTACATGGCGACTGTATTTCATACAATAAAGCGACAACCAAATGGCTCCTGACAGTTGCCGATAACTTTACAAAACATGATCATCTCATACAATAACATATAGATCATCATGTCTTGACCATATCACATCACAACATGCCCTGCAAAAACAAGTTAGACGCCCTCTACTTTGTTGTTGCAAGTTTTACGTGGCTGCTACGGGCTTAGCAAGAACCGTTCTTACCTACGCATACAAAACCACAATGATGTTTCATCAAGTATGTGTTGTTTTAACCTTCACAAGGACCGAGCGTAGCCACACTCGATTTAGCTAAAGTGAAAAAGACAGACACCCGCCAGTCACCTTTAAGCAACGAGTGCTCATAACGGTAAACCAGTCTCGCGTAAGCTTACACGTAATGTCGGTCCGGGCCGCTTCATCTCACAATACCACCGAACCAAAGTATGACATGCTGGTAAGCAGTATGACTAGTATCGTCCACAACTCACTTGTGTTCTACTCGTGCAAATCATCTACGCATAGACCTGGCTCATGATGCCACTGTTGGGGAACGTAGTATTTCAAAAAAATTCCTATGATCACGCAAGATCTATCTACCAGGTGCATAGCAATGAGGGGGAGAGTGTGTTTACGTACCCTTGTAGACCGAAAGCGGAAGCGTCAAGTGACGCGGTTGATGTAGTCGAACTTCTTCGCGATTCAACCGATCAAGCACCGAACGTACGGCACATCCGCATTCAGCACACGTTCAGCTTGATGACGTCCCACGAGCTCTTGATCCAGTTGAGCTTCACGAGAGAGTATTGTCAGCACGACGGCGTGGTGACGGATATGATGAAGTTACCGGCGCAGGGCTTCGCCTAAGCACTGCAACGATATGACCGAGGTGTGTTTCTGTGGAGGGGGGCACCGCACACGGCTGGAGAGATCAACTTGTGTGTCTAGAGGTGCCCCCCTGCCCCTATATATAAAGGAGCAAGGGGGGAGGCCGGCCAGCCCCTATGGCGCGCCTAGGAGGAGCAATCCTACTAGGAATAGGATTGCAATCCTATTCCTAGTAGGAATCACCAAGAGGGAGAAGGGAGGAAGGAAGGAGAGGGAGAGGGAGAAGGAAAGGGGCGCCGACCCCCCCCCCCTCCTTCCTTGTCCAATTCGGACCAAGGGGTGGGGGGAATGCGGCCCAGCCCTGGCCCTCCTTCTCTCTTTCTCCTATGGCCCATAAAGGCCCATAGCTTCCCCGGGGGGTTCCGGTAACCCCCCGGCACTCCGGTTAATTCCGAAACTTTACGAAACGCTTCCGGTGTCCGAATATAGTCGTCCAATATATTAATCTTTACGTCTCGGACATTCCGAGACTCCTCGTATTGTCTGTGATCTTATCCGTGACTCCGAACTACCTTCGGTGCAGCAAAACTCATAAACTCATAATACCGATCGTCATCAAACGTTAAGCGTGCGGACCCTACGGGTTCGAGAACTATGTAGACATGACCGAGACTCATCTCCGGTCAATAACCAATAGCGGAACCTGGATGCTCATATTGGCTCCTACATATTCTACGAAGATATTTATCGGTCAAACCGCATAACAACATAGGTTGTTCCCGTTGTCATCGGTATGTTACTTGCCCGAGATTCGATTGTCGGTATCTCAATACCTAGTTCAATCTCGTTACCGGCAAGTCTCTTTACTCGTTCCGTAATACATCATCTCGTGACTAACTCATTAGTCATTTGCTTGCAAGGCTTATGATGTGTATTACCGAGAGGGCCCAGAGATACATCTCCGACACTCGGAGTGACACATCCTATTCTTGATCTATGCCAACACCACGAACACCTTCGGAGACACCTGTAGAGCATCTTTATAATCACCCAGTTACGTTGTGACGTTTGATAGCACACAAGGTGTTCCTCCGGTATATGGGAGTTGCATAATCTCATAGTCAAAGGAACATGTATAAGTCATGAAGAAAGCAATAGCAGTAAAACTAAACGATCATAGTGCTAAGCTAACGGATGGGTCTTGTCCATCAAATCATTCACCTAATGATGTGATCTCGTTGATCATATGACAACTCATGTCTATGGATAGGAAACATAACCATCTTTGATCAATGAGCTAGTCTAGTAGAGGCATACTAGGGACATACTGTTTTGTCTATGTATTCACACATGTACTAAGTTTCCGGTTAATACAATTCTAGCATGAATAAAAGACATTTATCATGATATAAGGAAATACAAATAACATCTTTATTATTGCCTCTAGGGCATATTTCCTTCAGTACTATCGTACAGAAATGCATGCCTAGTTCATTTGAGTCCTTAACTTTTCCTCTGAACTTCATCACAAGACTGTCTTCGTAGTTTATATGAGGCCACACTGTTAAGTGCTTTCTCAGATTATTTCAACTGCTTAGATGCCTTGGCAACTTAAATATAGCGGTGGTACACTCCCTTTCAAGTTTTCATCTTACCATTTTAATTTCTTTTCGGCTGATGCTGCTTCGAACCATTTAAATATAGCTTGCCATGCTCGGCAATAATTCGTATGTCGTTTACCATGTAAGCTTACTGCCTGGATCATGCGATAGCTATCTCTTACTTATGTCCAGCGGAAACCTTTCAGGATGCCGTTCACACTAGGACACAATGTACAACCCCAGAATCTATTTGTGGAAGCAGTGCGCCATCCATGTTACCAGATGGTAGTAGTTCAGAGGCAACACCGCCGGAGAGCAGTCTGAGCACAGATATTATAGTTCTTGAGGCTCTACTAGAGGCAGAAAGAGATGGTGTGGCTGCCATGAATGAGGTAATCTCGATCTTGAAGCTAGAAATTATGCAATTAGCTGCACGCATTATGCAAGCAACCCAAGAATTGGTGGAAGTAAGAATGTTGCATTTGAAGACGGAGGAGGTCCTGCTGCTTCTGCTATCTGAAGCCCGGGGTAATCCCAGTTCTTCTTTAGATAGCAGTTGAAATTGTCAATAGATTATTGTACTTGCATGTTGTGTCATGTCTCTGAATGGATTATGTTGTAAGACCCCCTATGATGTCCATGTGTTGTAATGATCCAAATTTTCCAGGCGAGGTAATCCTCAGTACTTGTATGATTGACATAAGGTGAACTGTTTTTTGTGTGAGCATATTGTATTGGATGAAATAACTGTTTGACTCAAAGTGTATCCAACCTACTGAATTCGAAGATCGCGGCATTTCTAAATCATAATCATATATAAAGGTGGAATAAATCTTTGTTGTGGTTTTGAAGAAATAAATAACAAAATGTAGAATTATCTGTGGATATTTGTAATCGAATAAAAATTGGATTTGGATTTAGTTGCCAGGGCCCATGGCAAACGTGAATGCTAATTCTCCCAAGTTTTGAACGAACCGGCTAAACACCCACTATCATATGTGGGCTGCCCGAAGCAAGTGTTTGCGAGATGGAAATTACTGTCTACCCCTGACACTTGACATCCTTATCGACCGGATTTGCACTGTTGTCGATAGGGGTAGACTAGTAACTTCAATCAGACGTGACACGACGGCCTCTGAGCCCATTCAGACACGGTGGGCGCCAAACGTTGGCGGCAAAACACATTTGATTCAAGCTCGTCCAAAAGACACGTGCCTCTCCCTCCCTTTCCCCATTCATCCACGGTGGGCAGCAAAACAAACTCTCCTCGTCCAAAATCGATGTAGGCTAATATTTTAAATAGGGGCAGATGTGTAACTTCCCTCAACCGTGACACAACCACCCTACCTGTCATCCCCGTTCATACATCATGGGCGCCAATCGTGGGCGGCAAAACACCCTCTCCTCGCCCGAAATCGTTACCGGCAAATAGTTGGGAGATGCGAGATTACCGTCCTATCCCCAACTGACGTGATGTCCGAAATTTTAAACGGGGGGTAAGTTCATAACTTTGCCACATTTCGGACAAGCGTGTCCCAAATTTTGAGATCCCCCCTCCCCCTCCATTTGCCCATTCATACACCGTCGGTGCCACGACAACCTCCCCACTGCGGCCAGCCTCCTCCGTCCGCCACCCCATCCTCCACCTTGCCGGAGCCGCTACCTCTACCCCGTCGTCCACTGCAAGAGATGGACGTCTCTCATCCACGGCGCCGGACTAGGATCCTTTCATCGCTTCTTCTCGCTTTATAGGCGCCGTCGTCCACTTTGCTGTTGCCGCTCCTACGACCACCTCGTCCACGGCAACAGGATTTATCCCCCAACCGTCCATCTGCCATCTAAAGTATTCTTCCCCGCCACCGACAGCCATCGCACCCGCAGCACCCTCAATGTATCAGCAGGGGCCTACACGGCGTTGCAAGAGAGGTGGTACTCTTCCATATGTGCTTAAGTTATTGATCTCAGCCGGAAAATAGATCTTAAATTGTTTGTTGTAATTTTCTTGTCCGTACCAAATCGTAGTGGCTAGTTGAATGCAAACATTGGTTGTGAAGTAGCTTTGTCTGGTTTGCACCTTCAGATCCGCCATGTCACGGTCACTATACTCGTAAAGCTTATGGTCCCCCCCCCCCTTTATATTCACTACCATCATCGTAGGTGCTTCACTGCTTCGTGTCGTGCTAGCACTGCTCCTCAAGACCTCAACCCATCAAGCGAAACAACATGCCACTCATAATTCCAAAGCTTACATGTTGAAATACGAATATGATATGATGCTCATATTACTAAAATAGAGCATGTTTAATTGGTCACCTAACGTTCCTATATTCGTTTCGAAAAGCATGTGCGCCACCCACTGGTCCAGCTAGTTCCACTTTCCTGATTTTACTCTTGATACTTAGGGTTTTTCCCTTTTATCTACTCTACTATGATCTGCGTAGATGCTTTCTGTCATACTAGCATTACTCCACCCTTCAAGCTAAACAACACAACACTCAAAATTCCAAAGCTTAGTTGTTCAAATATGATTGTGATATGATACTGATATTAGTTAACAAACACATTTAATTGGTTAGCTAAAGGTCCCACTTGAGTTTCAAAATGCATGTCGCGACATATAGAGAGATAGCAGAATTGCATTTCTTTGTCACTTGTTGACTGTACTTTCTTGTCCATACCAAATCTTAGTTGTTATTTCAAAGCAAGTATCGGTTGCTAACTAGCCTTTGCGCGGTTTGCAGCTTCAGATCTGCCATCCCACTGCCACGGTCAACACTATACTCATCATGCTTACGGTTTCCCCATTTTATGATGACCACGATCAGCCTACATGATTCGTGTCGTAATAGCACTGCTCCACCCATCGAGCTAAACAAGCTTAGTTGTATAAATTCAAATCTGATATTATGTTGATATTAGTAAAACTGGGAGATGTTTAATTGGCCAGCTAAATGTTCCTACTTTAGTTTTGAAATGCATGTGAGCCACATATGGAGAGACCGGAAGGAATAGTATTTCTATGTGTGCTCTGGTTTCTCATGGGTGGCCAACCGACATTGTATAGAAAGACTTGTAATATCTTCAATCTGCTTGCTCTTCTGCTCTTCTTTAAGATGATCCTCTTCTCTTGCGGTCGACTGGTGATGGCTTCTCGCCCCTCGTTGGTTACCCCAAGTGGAAGGTTTGAGATGCAGTGTAGCGGAAGTTTTCCCTTGGCAATACCAAGGATCGATTTCCCTGAGACTCCCAGTTTAAACAAGAAGGTTTCAACTGCTAACGGCACCAGATATTAGCAATCAACGTGGACCTGCACACAGATACAAATAACTTTGCTCCCAACGAGTACAGAGAGGTTGTCAATCCCTCCGGCCTTGTAGTTTACAAAGGATCAAACGCAAGTGATAGTAGTGATAGATATAATTGCAATAGTAAATAAAAAGCGGAAAGTAAATAGCGGATGTGATCAATGATGGTAATATGGATGTGGGGACCCCGACTCATAAGTCATGATCACCGAATGCACGTGTACAGTGATCCCAGAGATCAATGCTCACTGAACACACAGAAGCTGAATAACAAGAGTCTTACATCCTTACATACCGTGTTACACAAATAGGACCATAATGGTCAAGCCTTGAGTATATCTTCGCAGCGAAAAATCTTCAAAGACAACTGGGACCCATGCCATCTGCCTTAACCCTACAGGCATTTTGACTGGGAAGCGTCCTAGCTCGCATGCTCGTCACCAAGAAATCTCCATCATAACTTGTTCTCTCCTGCCTGGCCAATAAAATAACCAGTGGCAAGCCAATGAGTACATTGAATGTACTCGCAAGCAACCCAAGTGTGATAACAGAATATTTATGTAAGGCTCTACTGCTAGGTTGGCAGTTTTGCGAAAAGCTAGTTTTTCATATGCAAGTATGATCAACATGTAACATGGATATGCATGTGTCTGTAACAAGTAACAGGAGGTCACAGACATAATATCAAGAAAGAGTTGTAATCAACTCATACTCAAGCTCATTGTGACTTCCTCACAATCACATCAACAATATCACTGAACCATGTTGACTTCATTAATATCTCTGAATCGTGGTGTTTCCCAGAAACTTATGGACATAGTCTAAGTAGCACCACCCAACTGTCCTTGTCCGCGGACACGGCTATTCGAATAGTTTTACACTCTGCAGAGGTTGCGCACTTTACCCACAAGATCCGGGGAACTTCCGTGTCATCCACGACCCGCGGTACCTCAAGTACCCGGGGTAAGCACCCGGTCATTACCTTTCCTTAGACGACACTAACATAGAGTCCACTCGTTGGTACACGGCCCTCGGGTACAAACAATAGATCATGGGACTTGCCCTAATTTCAATGTTCACGCGTACCCGAAGGGACCAACGGTGTGTCCGGTGCCCTGTGAAAACAGTCATGGCCGCCTATCCAAGCACGACCCCGTCCCGGGAAAGACCTCAAGTCTTCCCGTCACTAGTAATGCGGGCACCATGCTAGTATCGACCTAAGTAATCAATAATGCCCTTTTCCCATATAAGGGTAGAGTGGTTGCGCATGTTTGGTTGGGACAGTAGTCACACATAAATCTAATCCATCTCTGTAAACAACACTTTCGTCAAGCCTCGGCACACTACTTCTTCACCAAGTAGTGCCCTAGCTCCTTATCAACTCCCAGGGGCATTAGTGGCACCCACTGGGTCATTTGCAAGTATGTCAGACCACTCTTGTTTCACTCAATGCATAACCCCGACCCATTTTGCGTAGCCAACTTCGATAGCATACATCTATCTACTCCCACCCACATAACCCTCATAGGAAGGTAGGGTCATGTTTGATGCAAGTTTCAACAGTAAGGTAACAGGGGTAGCAACCAAAGGGGTTTCCACCTCAACATGATTCCGATGCATTGAATAATAAAGGTGCTATGAGACATGCATAAAAAGTTTCTTGAACATGGTCAAAGGGCTGCTTGCCTTATTCTTCTGAGTCTTCAAATCTTCTGGTCCATCTCTGAATACTCCGTTTATTACGTCAACTAACGATGGAAACAATCATAATAAGCAACACAATCAAAAGCAAAATTAAAAGTGCTCTAAAAATAGTAGTTGGACTTTTCTAGGATACCTCTGGTCATATTAGAAATGACCAAGGTGGTTTCATAGGTGTTGGATCAATGGATGATTTGGAACATTCCAATATGATGGAACCAAAGGGCTTATGGATTTGGAGGAAGTATACAGGAATAATTCCTTGAATGATGAGCAAAGGTACCAATCATCAAGTCATGATTTTAGAAGCATTTAGGAGTTGGTTTCACTGGATTTGGATTTGAAATGAATTTCCTAGGATTTTCCAAAGCTGATAAATAGGAAGAAATAGCTCATGATTTGGTGGGGTACAGAAACTATTATTAAAAATGTTCCAAAACTAAGTTTGGACATGACAAGCATCTAGGAACTTGAATCACTGCATTTGGATCAAAAATGAGCTCTCTGTGATTTTCTAAAGTTAATCACAAAAAGTGGAAAATGGGCATTTGATAAATATTTGTATAGGAAAAGTTTCTGGAATAATGTGCATGTTGCACCATGTGATAGGGCATGATTTTAGAAGCTACCAGAAATTTGAATCATGCAATTTGGAGTTCATATGAATATTTGGGGCATTTTTGAAGTTGACTGGAAAAAGAAAAAGAAGAAAAAGGATAAGGGTTTACCCTCCACTGCGCTCAGGGCGGGGGATAGCTTGCGGGCCGGCCCATTGGCACCAGCCGCGCGGGCGGGGGTGGTGACGCCGAAGGCGTCTTCTCTGGAGGGCGCTTTCGCGCGGGGGAGGCGGGCTGCGCCTGAAGCCGCCTCCACTTAAAACGACTGGGCCCGTCGGCTGGGTCGCCGCCAGGTGGGCCCTCCCCGCAGGGCCTTCTTCCTCCTCCCGCTCCCGCAACAGAGGGGAGGGGAGGCACGGGCAGCGCGACGCCGGCGCCTGTCCCCGGCGGCACGGGCCACCCCCGGCCAGGGCGCGGCCACCGGTGGGGTTCCCGGGGAGCGGCGCATCCAGGAGGCCCCTTGGGGCGGCAGGGGAGGGGCCAGAGAGCACGAACAGGAGTGGGGGGCGCGGCGGCACTCCGGCCATGGAGGAGGTATGAGGCCGCGGGAGGAGGAGTGGGGTGGCTCGGGAGTTGCACGGGAGAGGGATAGAGCGGAAGGAGGTGCAAGGGGGGCTCGGGGTGCCCTTTAAGTAGGGGCGCGCCGGTCCACCGATCACGCGTGCGCCGACGAGGTCCTTTCTGTCGCTGCAAGCCACGGGGGGAGCAGCGAGCATGTCCAGGGCGTTCGTGGGTTTAGTCCACGCGTAGAGGGAGAGAGAGGAGGAGCTGGGAGGCGTCAGAGGGGCCGCGCGTGTGAGGTTTTTCACTGGAGCTCGGGGTCGGCCGGTGCGCGTGCGGGCAGGGGTGAAGGAGGAGGAGAGAGGAGGGGGCCGACAGCCCAGCGTGTTGAGGACGTCGAGGGGGCCTCGGGGGACACGGTCTCTCTGCCCAAGGCCGTCTGGAAGCCTCGGGAGGGCCGAGCTACAGTGCCTTGGTGCACTGTAGCGTGCTCCAGAGCACGCCTTTGGCCGGCATGGTCGTGCCTGTGCTATCCTGGCCGTGTCCTCTTGTGTCCAACCGTGTCCAGTGGGTAGAGGGAGTAGTAAAGAAAGGGGGAGGCAGACTTGGATGCTCTAGGAGCCACTGGAGTGAGGAGAGAGGTGAAGGAGGAGAAGAAGGTGGCTGTCCACAAGGGTAAAAATGGGGGTTTTACCCTCCAATAATTGAGATAAGGCAGAGGAGAGTTACTGGAGGTAGAATAGGACTAGGGGAAGCTGTGGTAAGAACTTGAGGCCATGGAGAAAAGTAAAAAGGGTTCAACCACTTGTTTTGGTAAATGAACAGAAGGTGTTTGATCAGTGTTTGGTCAAGCAAATGACATCCACTTGACATGGGACTTAACAGGGTCAAATGTCACATATAATTAGGCCCCTACACCAAATTTGAACTCATTTGGCCAAAGTGGCCAATGTAACTTTGGTGAACCCTAGAAATGAACAGAAATGGTTTCACCATGTTGGAGTTAAGCAAATCATCTCCCCTTGATGCACCACTTGGTGTAGCATCATCATTTGGGGATATGAACATGCCCACAAAGTTTGAGGCTCCAGATAAAAAGTTGACAATGTAAAGTTGTTAAATTTGCATTTGAACAGAAGTGGTTTTGGGGTGATCTGATCAAGTTTCTCTATTCCAAATCTTGTTCCATTTGGTCTAGATGCCTTATTAGGCCATTCTAGCATGTGCACAAAATTTGAGGGCATTTGGACAAGTTTGGCAATGTAGAGTTCCTCAAACTTCAAATATGGACAGAATGGTTTTGAAGGGGTTTGAGGAGGTTTTCTTGATCTTCAAGGCATGAGGCTTTGCAAGATCATCAAATATGTCATATATGACATGATAGAATTTCCCTGGAATTTTTGGAGAATATTTCCTTTGTAAATATTTCAAAAGCTTGAAATATCCAGGAAGGGTTTTGGAAGGATTTGTCCAATATTTTGAACATGACCATGTGTTGAAACTCTTATGTATGGACAATATATGTCCTATGAGTTTCCCTGAATTTTGGCAAATATTTTTGAATTGTTTAAATAATTTTTCCCTATTAAAGACCATTTCTGGCCTTAAGAAAAAGCATTTAAATAAAATATAAAAATAACTTTTAAAATTATACTTTTGTGGTTTCTGGGAGTCCTATATCTAATAGGATTCAAATATACTTTTTGAAAGATTTTTCACACCCTAAATAAGGTACTTGAAGTGCAAACCTCAATTCAGGGGTTTTTGGAAAACTAATTTTAGAAAATACCATTTGGCCAAAATATTTTTATAAGAAAATTCTATACTGGTCTATACACATGGGATGATCATTGGGAAAAGGTTTTGGGTCAAGGAGATGAAGTATAAGAGTTGGAGGATTTATTTGATTTTTAGAGCACTAGCAACCAGCAGACAAAAGTCAAATCAAGCAAAGTCAAAAACACTCAAAAGTTTTTGCAAATCCACATTTTTGACATGAAAATAAGCTTAAGCAATGTGACATGGAAATCAGGGTGTGACAGACCTACCCCCCTTACAAGAATCTCGTCCCCGAGATTCCCAGACTAGGCGTGGAAAGAAAAGCGGAGTCTTGGATACGGGGTAGTCTTCACTTCTTCTTGTTGGTTCTGCTTCCGAGCGGTGCTCCTTGGAATCTTGAAGTGCTTGATGGTATGGCTTCTTGCTTGATGTCTTCCTTGATGGAGGTTGCTGAGGGGTCTCTTGCATAGGTTAGGTTGGGTTAGCTGTCAAAGGCTCGGTGATCGATGTCCTTGCGGCCATCGGGCTAGCTAGGAGATAAGAAGTACTCCCAGAGTGGGGGCTCGTGGAAGATTTGGTGCACGGAGGGTATCTCAGGTGGTAGATCTAGCTGGGGAGCCGTCTACCACATGACTAGCAGTGATCTCAAAGGGTCCAATGAACCTTAGTGCGAGCTTCCCCTTGACGTGGAAACGCTTGGTTCCCTTCACAGGAGTTACCCGCAGGTACACATGGTCCCTAATATGGAAACTCATGTCCCGACGGTGAGTGTCAGCATAGCTCTTTTGCCTTGACTTGGCTGCCTTCAAACGTTCTCTGACTAGTTGGACTTGCTCTTCTGCTGTGCGGAGAATAACCGGTCCAAAGACTAGCCCTTCTCCGGTCCCTGACCAATTGAGGGGTGTGCGGCATCTGTGTCCGTACAATACCTCAAATGGTGCCATTAGAAAGCTTGACCGGTAACTGTTGTTATAGGAGAACTCGGCAAAAAGGGAGACAATCCTCCCACTTGGCTCCATATGCCAAGACACAGGCTCGGAGTCATGACTTCGAGAATCTGATTGACTCGTTCAGTCTGACCTCCGGTCTGGGGGTGGAAAGCCGTGCTGAAAGATACTTGGTTCCCAAGGCTTCTCGAAACTTCTTCCAGAACCTTGAGGTGAACTGGGTTTCTCGATCCGACACAATCTCCTTGGGAAAAGCCGTGAAGACTTACGATTCGGTCGATGTAGAGAGCTGCCAGCCGGTTGCCATCATAAGTGGTTTTGACAGGAATGAAAATGGGCCACCTTGGTCAAATGATCGTCTATGACCCAGATAGAGTCATGTCCTTTATTTGACCTTGGTAATCCAGTGACGAAGTTCATTCCGACTTTATCCCACTTCCACTCAGAAACCCTGAGTGGTTGAAGCAATCCAGCGGGTCGCTGATATTCAGCTTGACCCTTTGGCACACATCACACTTTGCAACATAGGTTGCAAATCTCTCTTTTCATCTCGTGCCACCAGAATCATGCCTTCAAGTCTTGATACATCTTGGTGTGAGCGTTCTTTTGACACGGAAAAGCTCGGCTCCTTTGAGAGGAGTGGTTTGCAGATATGCCCGGTCTTCAACGCGGAAGTTTCTTCTTGATGACGGTGGTCGGTGTAGATCTTCCTTCTTGACAGGGCGGTCTTCAAATGTCTTCTATCCAGCTGTCCGTCTCTTCTTGTCTTCGGGCAGACAAGTAGGCCATCAAATAATGATGTTACCCAACTTGTCCAATTACTCCTTGAGGTCTAAGGGGTACGCAAGGTAAGCTGGGGTATTGGTGGTGGTCTCGGTTGAGTATCAGCAGAGGCCTTCCTGACTCTGAGTCAAGGCCCGTGGTCAGAATCTGACCAGGTTGTGGCTCGGTGGGGCTTAAGGGTTTCAAGGATTCTAGTGAGTGAATGAACTTATATCATCTTATCCTTAAGCACAGTTTCTGAGATGCCAATAGCTCTATCTAGTACTCCGAACGGAAAAGCATCTTCTCGCAGAGACCAACTTCAATCACCACTCATTGCCATACATATCCTCATGATTCTCAAGAGACGGTCTCACAAAATCATACTTGTCTAAGATCCCCAAATCCATATGTACGTCTACCTCTAAAATCCAAAGGTAGACCATACATGCTGTTGAGCCTAAATTAATCTCCACAATCCAAGCACTCAACCTAGTCTTGCAAAGCTCAAGATAATGCATCTCTATTCTAAGGAAACACGTCATATGTCACTCCAAGATTTGTTTCCTTCCTATAGATCAACTCCAATAGCCCGGTAATTACCATCAATCACCACATAATCCAACAATCCTACAAATCCAACGTCTACGGTGTTCCACAAGATCTCAAGTCCCTATGATCCCCAAATACTTGGAAGGACTATGCATCACGATAGTATGTCCACCAAATTCCCACCCTCCGGGTCAAGTAAACTCCAAGATCACGACTATATAGATCCCTAAATCAACTCCGACAAATAAACCAATCTCCTAGGTTATCGTCCACCGAGAAGCATGATATCATAATCAGGATCATAGGCCTAAATCCAATCTTACTCCGAATCATGCAGACATATCCAGCATTATACCAACCAGAATTACCTACATAAATCCAAGTCTCATGCCCAACGGGCACTTCTACATACTTCCCCAAAGTCATGATCTCACCAAAATGAAAACCTCATAATCCTTCAAGGTCTCAGGTAATTTCTCGAAGCCACTGATACAAACCACCAAGTCATCTGTCCAATATCCTTGAACTGGTCTATCTATGGCAAAGTCAGACCTCGTGCTATATCAGGATGAAAAATGTGCTCACTCATCGTGTCCACTAGTTCCTTTACGAACCCAGTGTTGTGCATGGTTACAAAGGCTTAACAGGTTCTCTCGCTTTACCATGGGTTAGGCACATGGTTAAGGATTCGCGTTGGAGTGTCTCGGAAGTCTCAAAGGGTCTAGGAAGAGGGTTACTGGTCTGGAGGGTTAAACATAACACTACGGGGTTGCAATAGATCGTGGAGGTCATAGCAGAAGTCTTCGGTGCCAGTTGGCTGTCGAGGTAGAATCCTTGGTGCATCTTGTCTTGCGGGTCTTCAATTGGGGAAGAAAGAGAATAGAGGGAAGAAGCAGCGTATTGGAGGGAAATGCCTAAAGGGGGTTCTATAGTGCAGGTGCAACAAACAGGTGCAAAAAGGCAGAAACAACAGAAGCAAGGCAAGGGAGGTGATATAGCCATGCACTTGTTGCCTGGGGCAAAAGTGCGACTTATATCAAAACACAAACGAATAAAAGCAAACAACACACAATCATGGTTCTATTCGAACCATCATATGGACTCGACTGCGCATAGGGGGTACACGACTCATCCTACCCTAGGGGTTCTCGGACTCTGTGTCGTGACTTGTGCCTCGTGCAGTCTTCTGAGCTTCCTCGGGTGTTGCTATGTCCCTTGTAGTTGCTTGATGGATGATCCGGGTTGATCCTGAAGAATCTTCAACATCTCCTCGCCTGATGAGGTGATGGGGTGAAGGTGCCTCCTTGTAGCTGGCGTTGACTTGGTCTTCTCTTGTCTCTTTAATCATGACGATCCCTTGTGCCTTCTGGGGCGTCGAGGGTACCAGGTAGGCAATCCATATGTGATGATAATAACAAGGCATAATAGAGATCTACCATGTCGGGTTCGTTGATGAAAACATCGACACCAAGAGCGGGGGATGAAGAGAACCGTTTTCCTGCTCACTATAGTGAGGCGGACCAAATAGCAAGGTTCTCATTCACCGGTGGTTGCCGATACAACAACGGTAGTGACATGTTTACTCTATTAGCGGTGTATATCATGATTTTGCATAACTTATACCCTGGTCATCATAGGCCAACGTTGCATCATCTTGGGACACTGTCAAGGGTATTACCATCTTCTGGGTCTTCATGTCCTCACTCATCGAGGATGTAGTTTCTGTTGGTACCGTCTTGTTGTGGTGTCACCAATCTTGTGTGCAAAGGTGGTGGGTGAGTGTTTAGCAAGGTGCACTCCACGAGGATTACGGAAAATCCAGTGGTCAGGGGCATAGGGGTTTTAGCGACCGAGGTTTTGAAGAGGAAGAGGTCAAGTATAGCCCAGTTTTCGAAAAACTGAGAAGGGAAGAGAAGTATAGATAGTTTTGAAAACTAGTAGTAGTTTTGAAAATAGCTTTACCCTAACTAACGACCATGCTAACTAAGGCTTCCTACAGTCAGGATGGCTCTGATACCAGCTCTGTGGGGACCCCGACTCATAAGTCGTGATCACCGAATGCACGTGTACAGTGATCCCAGAGATCAATGCTCACTGAACACACATAAGCTGAATAACAAGAGTCTTACATCCTTACATACCGTGTTACACAAATAGGACCATAATGGTCAAGCCTTGAGTATATCTTCGCAGCGGAAAATCTTCAAAGACAACTGGGACCCATGCCATCTGCCTTAACCCTACAGGCGTTCTGACTGGGAAGCGTCCTAGCTCGCATGCTCGTCACCAAGAAATCTCCATCATAACCTGTTCTCTCCTGCCTGGCCAATAAAATAACTAGTGGCAAGCCAATGAGTACATTGAATGTACTCGCAAGCAACCCAAGTGTGATAACAGAATATTTATGCAAGGCTCTACTGCTAGGTTGGCAGTTTTGCGAAAAGCTAGTTTTTCATATGCAAGTATGATCAACATGTAACATGGATATGCATGTGTCTGTAACAAGTAACAGGAGGTCACAGACATCATATCGAGAAAGAGTTGTAATCAACTCATACTCAAGCTCATTGTGACTTCCTCACAATCACATCAACAATATCACTGAACCATGTTGACTTCATCAATATCTCTGAATCGTGTTGTTTCCCAGAAACTTATGGACATAGTCTAAGTAGCACCACCCAACTGTCCTTGTCCGCGGACACGGCTATTCGAATAGTTTTACACTCTGCAGAGGTTGCGCACTTTACCCACAAGATCCGGGGAACTTTCGTGTCATCCACGACCCGCGGTACCTCAAGTACCCGGGGTAAGCACCCGGTCATTACCTTTCCTTAGACGACACTAACATAGAGTCCACTCGTTGGCACACGGCCCTCGGGTACAAACAATAGATCATGGGACTTGCCCTAATTTCAATGTTCACGCGTACCCGAAGGGACCAACGGTGTGTCCGGTGCCCTGTGAAAACAGTCATGGCCGCCTATCCAAGCACGACCCCGTCCCGGGAAAGACCTCAAGTCTTCCCGTCACTAGTAATGCGGGCACCATGCTAGTATCGACCTAAGTAATCAATAATGCCCTTTTCCCATATAAGGGTAGAGTGGTTGCGCATGTTTGGTTGGGACAGTAGTCACACATAAATCTAATCCATCTCTGTAAACAACACTTTCGTCAAGCCTCGGCACACTACTTCTTCACCAAGTAGTGCCCTAGCTCCTTATCAACTCCCAGGGGCATTAGTGGCACCCACTGGGTCATTTGCAAGTATGTCAGACCACTCTTGTTTCACTCAATGCATAACCCCGACCCATTTTGCGTAGCCAACTTCTATAGCATACATCTATCTACTCCCACCCACATAACCCTCATAGGAAGGTAGGGTCATGTTTGATGCAAGTTTCAACAGTAAGGTAACAGGGGTAGCAACCAAAGGGGTTTCCACCTCAACATGATTCCGATGCATTGAATAATAAAGGTGCTATGAGACATGCATAAAAAGTTTCTTGAACATGGTCAAAGGGCTGCTTGCCTTATTCTTCTGAGTCTTCAAATCTTCTGGTCCATCTCCGAATACTCCGTTTATTACGTCAACTAACGATGGAAACAATCATAATAAGCAACACAATCAAAAGCAAAATTAAAAGTGCTCTAAAAATAGGAGTTGGACTTTTCTAGGATACCTCTGGTCATATTAGAAATGACCAAGGTGGTTTCATAGGTGTTGGATCAATGGATGATTTGGAACATTCCAATATGATGGAACCAAAGGGCTTATGGATTTGGAGGAAGTATACAGGAATAATTCCTTGAATGATGAGCAAAGGTACCCATCATCAAGTCATGATTTTAGAAGCATTTAGGAGTTGGTTTCACTAGATTTGGATTTGAAATGAATTTCCTAGGATTTTCCAAAGCTGATAAATAGGAAGAAATAGCTCATGATTTGGTGGGGTACAGAAACTATTATTAAAAATGTTCCAAAACTAAGTTTGGACATGACAAGCATCTAGGAACTTGAATCACTGCATTTGGATCAAAAATGAGCTCTCTATGATTTTCTAAAGTTAATCACAGAAAGTGGAAAATGGGCATTTGATAAATATTTGTATAGGAAAAGTTTCAGGAATAATGTGCATGTTGCACCATGTGATAGGGCATGATTTTAGAAGCTAGCAGAAATTTGAATCATGCAATTTGGAGTTCATATGAATATTTGGGGCATTTTTGAAGTTGACTGGAAAAAGAAAAAGAAGAAAAAGGATAAGGGTTTACCCTCCACTGCGCTCAGGGCGGGGGATAGCTTGCGGGCCGGCCCATTGGCACCAGCCGCGCGGGCGGGGGTGGTGACGCCGAAGGCGTCTTCTCTGAAGGGCGCTTTCGCGCGGGGGAGGCGGGCAGCGCCTGAAGCCGCCTCCACTTAAAACGGCTGCGCCCGTCGGCTGGGTCGCCGCCAGGTGGGCCCTCCCCGCGGGGCCTTCTTCCTCCTCCCGCTCCCGCAACAGAGGGGAGGGGAGGCACGGGCAGCGCGACGCCGGCGCCTGTCCCCGGCGGCACGGGCCACCCCCGGCCAGGGCGCGGCCACCGGTGGGGTTCCCGGGGAGCGGCGCATCCAGGAGGCCCCTTGGGGCGGCAGGGGAGGGGCCAGAGAGCACGAACAGGAGTGGGGGGCCACGGCGGCACTCCGGCCATGGAGGAGGTATGAGGCCGCGGGAGGAGGAGTGGGGTGGCTCGGGAGTTGCACGGGAGAGGGATAGAGCGGAAGGAGGTGCAAGGGGGGCTCGGGGTGCCCTTTATGTAGGGGCGCGCCGGTCCACCGATCACGCGTGCGCCGACGAGGTCCTTTCTGTCGCTGCAAGCCACGGGGGGATCAGCGAGCATGTCCAGGGCGTTCGTGGGTTTAGTCCACGCGTAGAGGGAGAGAGAGGAGGAGCTGGGAGGCGTCAGAGGGGCCGCGCGTGTGAGGTTTTTCACTGGAGCTCGGGGTCGGCCGGTGCGCGTGCGGGCAGGGGTGAAGGAGGAGGAGAGAGGAGGGGGCCGACAGCCCAGCGTGTTGAGGACGTCGAGGGGGCCTCGGGGGACACGGTCTCTCTGCCCAAGGCCGTCTGGAAGCCTCGGGAGGGCCGAGCTACAGTGCCTTGGTGCACTGTAGCGTGCTCCAGAGCACGCCTTTGGCCGGCATGGTCGTGCCTGTGCTATCCTGGCCGTGTCCTCTTGTGTCCAACCGTGTCCAGTGGGTAGAGGGAGTAGTAAAGAAAGGGGGAGGCAGACTTGGATGCTCTAGGAGCCACTGGAGTGAGGAGAGAGGTGAAGGAGGAGAAGAAGGTGGCTGTCCACAAGGGTAAAAATGGGGGTTTTACCCTCCAATAATTGAGATAAGGCAGAGGAGAGTTACTGGAGGTAGAATAGGACTAGGGGAAGCTGTGGTAAGAACTTGAGGCCATGGAGAAAAGTAAAAAGGGTTCAACCACTTGTTTTGGTAAATGAACAAAAGGTGTTTGATCAGTGTTTGGTCAAGCAAATGACATCCACTTGACATGGGACTTAACAGGGTCAAATGTCACATATAATTAGGCCCCTACACCAAATTTGAACTCATTTGGCCAAAGTGGCCAATGTAACTTTGGTGAACCCTAGAAATGAACAGAAATGGTTTCACCATGTTGGAGTTAAGCAAATCATCTCCCCTTGATGCACCACTTGGTGTAGCATCATCATTTGGGGATATGAACATGCCCACAAAGTTTGAGGCTCCAGATAAAAAGTTGACAATGTAAAGTTGTTCAAATTTGCATTTGAACAGAAGTGGTTTTGGGGTGATCTGATCAAGTTTCTCTATTCCAAATCTTGTGCCATTTGGTCTAGATGCCTTATTGGGCCATTCTAGCATGTGCACAAAATTTGAGGGCATTTGGACAAGTTTGGCAATGTAGAGTTGCTCAAACTTCAAATATGGACAGAATGGTTTTGAAGGGGTTTGAGGAGGTTTTCTTGATCTTCAAGGCATGAGGCTTTGCAAGATCATCAAATATGTCATATATGACATGATAGAATTTCCCTGGAATTTTTGGAGAATATTTCCTTTGTAAATATTTCAAAAGCTTGAAATATCCAGGAAGGGTTTTGGAAGGATTTGTCCAATATTTTGAACATGACCATGTGTTGAAACTCTTATATATGGACAATATATGTCCTATGAGTTTCCCTGAATTTTGGCAAATATTTTTGAATTGTTTAAATAATTTTTCCCTATTAAAGACCATTTCTGGCCTTAAGAAAAAGCATTTAAATAAAATATAAAAATAACTTTTAAAATTATACTTTTGTGGTTTCTGGGAGTCCTATATCTAATATGATTCAAATATACTTTTTGAAAGATTTTTCACACCCTAAATAAGGTACTTGCAGTGCAAACCTCAATTCAGGGGTTTTTGGAAAACTAATTTTAGAAAATACCATTTGGCCAAAATATTTTTATAAGAAAATTCTATACTGGTCTATACACATGGCATGATCATTGGGAAAAGGTTTTGGGTCAAGGAGATGAAGTATAAGAGTTGGAGGATTTATTTGATTTTTAGAGCACTAGCAACCAGCAGACAAAAGTCAAATCAAGCAAAGTCAAAAACACTCAAAAGTTTTTGCAAATCCACATTTTTGACATGAAAATAAGCTTAAGCAATGTGCCATCGAAATCAGGGTGTGACAATGGACCGGAGTCTCATGATGTTCACTAGTGATGTCTCTCTCCCAAAAGACGATAAAACAGCTATGTGAGGTAAACGAATTACAGTTGGGCAATTGACAGGACCATGTGCGCAAACCAATGCTGACTAAGTTGCAAGAAAGGTAGAGGTTCAAAGCATGGGCGGTACGCCAAGGTAAGTAGACCGAAATCCATATGCATCTACTACTAATCATCCACCTTGAGATATCTATCCAGAACATCTCGCTGGTATTAAGTTGCGAGTCCCACCCATAGTGTAAACTCAAAGCAACAGACAACTGCATTAAAAGAACTTTGCGTAAAGTAAACAATCTTTGCACCCGCGGGCACAAGCACCGTTGTTTTCCCCCTTGTGGCAACAGCACATCCCCTATACTCATGTTTCTGTCACTCAAGCTAGTCATCGAGGGGCATGAACCCACAATCAAGCATAACGTTCCCTCTTGGAGTCACTACCTACTACTTGGCCAAAGAAATAAATAACAACGGAGAACATGCAAGAATTACTTACGAACATAAATATAAAAGAGGTGAATCAAATATATTACTCAAACACAATCTGAACATAATCTCATAATCCATCGGATCCCAGCAAACTCATCATAGCAACAGCATAAGGATTACATATGTGCCTCGGTCATGTAGGGCAGCTCACGAGGACTAATTAGTGAAGCACAAGAACGGGAGGAGAACATCACATAGCTACTGGTCATGGACCCATGGTCCAAGGGAGACTACTCACAACTCATCCGGGAGGCGTCCATGGTGGTGGAGAAGCTCCCGGTGGTGATCCTCCCCTCCGGCAGGGTGCCGGGAAGAGTTCTCTTGGTGCTCCCGATCTTGGAAGCGGCGGCGGCGGCAGAACAGAGATGAGATCGTGAAAAAGAGTTCCCCTCTCGAGGGTTTCGGGAGACGGTATAAATATATGCCCAAGGGGGGCATCAGACGAGGCTCGGGGGGCCCAGGCGCCCCCCCCCCCCCCCCCGGCGCGGCCCAGGGGGGCGCGCCACCAGGGCGCCTGGAGCCCTGGTGGCCCCCCTCCGGCTGTGCTTCGGGTGCCTGGTAGCTTCTGGAACGCTGATTTTTTATATAATTTTTCCGGTATTTTTCTGGCAGTTCTCGTAATGGGAAAACCTGAAATACAAAAATAGCCGAAAACAGAAACTGGCACTAGGGTGCACTGAGTTAATAGGTTAGTCCAAATATGATCAAAAGTGTATGGAAGTGTATAAATATCATAGCAATATCACCCAAAAGAGGCATGGAGCAAGCAGAAATTATAGATACGTTTTGGACGTATCAACATCCCCAAGCTTAATTCCTGCTCGTCCTCGAGTAGGTAAATGATAACAAGAATAATTTCTGTGGTGACATGCTATTAACCATATAGGAATTTTTCATAGTCACATGACAAAAGCTTACTGAGACAATGAATCTATAGTAATTAAGTTGCCTCATGAGAAAATCACAAAGAACTGAAAGTTTTACAATATGATATTGAAACATCAAATAGATTCGTAATGAACATGGTGTGCAAATATGATAAAGTGATATCTCTCTTGCCCCCTTTAGTGAAGAAAAACATAAATGCAGGGGCACCTCCAAGTTTTAAGTGATGACTAGATACAATGATTTCAAAATAAACGATATCACAATCATGCAAAAGACAATGCTACTTTGGGACAATGCACATTACACTCAGAATGACAATCATGCTCTCAGTAGTTGGTGCTTTAAAACAAGGTGGAGACTCTCGAACCGTGGCTTTTGTTGGCAAGGTTGAAAACCCGTAGTCGGAAACAAAGACAAAACATGTACCAGAGCTCTTGGTTTTAAAACAGAGGTAATAATAAAAAAAATAGATCATGCATGTTTCGTCAACGAATGCTAGCAGACAACTCAATCACTGCTTGAGATGGACAAGTTTCGAGGAACGGCTCCCGAATGAGGACGATCACATCCTCTTAATCTCCTTTGTTTATCACTGCCAAAGTTTTCTGATTTCTCATGAACAAAGCGTGAAGGAGGTCCCCGTTAGGAATGGCAGGTAAATACCATGTAGGAAGGTATGGTGGACTCATTTGGCATAACTGGTTTAAAAGAAGGTGGATGCACAAGCTGTCAGTCCGCTTAGTACAGGCGGAGGTTAGCAAAAGACTGGGAGCGACCAACTAAGAGAGCAATGACGGTCATAATCATGCAGAGCGACAAAGCAACATTGAATCAGGCATGGGAGTTATATCGCTACTCAGAAACAAAAGATCATCAAGGCTTGACAGACTTTCTTTACAGTCTTAAATATGCGTGAGCATACGCCAAGTCAATCAAAATAAATTCTTTGAAGGAAGATATTACTAAACCATACCACATCATAGACAAACAAATCATGTTGGTACTCCAATAACACATTGGGAACCCCCTAGCTATTTGAGACTAACCATAAGAAAACATGAACTACTAAGCACCATTATGCACGTAGCATCTTTATCATAGACATACCAACCAATGCAACGGAAGCAAACTCTCTTAATAAGATAATCATGATAATTAAAGAGAGTTCAAGCAACCAACTAAACAAAAGCTCTTTAAAAAGATAAGCATGAAAGTTAAGAGCTAAGCATGATAGTAGTTATTGAAAGACAAAGAACACACACAGCAAAGATAGACATGAAAATTATATGTTATGTTCTAGGTAGAAGTGGAGCGTGTTTCTCTCCCACATAAAGAAAGCTGAGTTCCGACTTGTTATGAAAAGCTAAGGAAAACTAAAAAGGAAAACTAAAAGCAAGACGCTCCAAGCATAGCACATAACACATGAAGTGATTAAAATATAGTGGAACGAAAGACGAACTGATAATGTTGATGGAGAAGGGGATGCACGGGGGCATCCCCAAGCTTAGACGCTTGAGTCTCCTTGAATATTTCTTGGGGGTGCATGGGGGCATCCCCAAGCTTGAGCGTTTGACACTCCTGGATCTTTTTATCATCTTCCCTCGCACACTTGAAAACTCCCTTCATACATAACTCATCATAATCTGATTAGCGAGGTTAGTACCCATAATAAAATAATTCTTCCTTGCTGGAAATAAAGATATTCTTGAAGGTCTACTGTTTCTCAAGATTGCCAAAAGGTTTTTGCAAAGAAAAAGCAAGCTCTAGGTTTGCAAAATGAAGGAAAGGCAAAACAGGACAGAATCTGTGAAAAACAGAACAGCAGGTAGTAAATGATTTTTCCGGGGCACTTCTGCAACTCTAATTAAAAAACTCAAAACAGACGCACGAAAGACAATTATATAGAGCATGCTTTCGAAAAAATTCAGACCAAAAAGATGATCTGGTGATTTTATACGAATTTTTCTATCCAAGGACAGAATCTGTTTCCTGGACAGCACGTCACAACTTTTGAACTTTCTTGCAATCAGAGGCTACACTTGGCACAAAATTGAAAAGCAAAGATACAATGATGATGCTACTGTAGTAACAACATCAAGACACAACAAAAGCAAAATAAAATTTTATTCATGTGGGTTGCCTCCCAAAAGCGCTTTCTTTTATGCCTTTAAGCTAGGCATGATGCATAGGGATCAAGTTTTATCAAGAGTAAAAGAATAGCTAGCCCGTATAACGGACTGAAAAGGTAACTTAATCTTCTTTCGAGGAAAGTGTTCCATCCCTTTCTTGAGAGGAAATTGGAATTTTATATTCCCCTCTTTCATGTCAATGATAGCACCAACGGTGCGTAGGAAAGGACGTCCCAAAATAATTGGACAAGAAGGTTCACATTCGATGTCCATAATAGTAAAATCAACGGGAACATAATTGTCATTGACAATGATAAGTGAAGGAAATATGCCCTAGAGGAAATAATAAAGTTATTATTTATTTCCTTATATCATGATAAATGTTTATTATTCATGCTAGAATTGTATTAACCGGAAACTTAGTACATGTGTGAATAGATAGACAAAACAGAGTGTCCCTAGTATGCCTCTACTAGACTAGCTCATTGATCAAAGATGGTTATGTTTCCTAGCCATAGACATGAGTTGTCATTTGATCAACGGGATCACATCATTAGGAGAATGATGTGATGGACAAGACCCATCCGTTAGCTTAGCACTATGATCGTTTAAGTTTTTTCTGCTATTGCTTTCTTCATGACTTATACATGTTCCTATGACTATGAGATTATGCAACTCCCGAATACCGGAGGAACACTTTGTGTGCTACCAAACGTCACAACGTAACTGGGTGATTATAAAGGTACTCTACAGGTGTCTCCGAAGGTACTTGTTGGGTTGGCGTATTTCGAGATTAGGATTTGTCACTCCGATTGTCGGAGAGGTATCTCTGGGCCCACTCGGTAATGCACATCACTATAAGCCTTGCAAGCATTGCAGCTAATGAGTTAGTTGCAGGATGATGTATTACGGAACGAGTAAAGAGACTTGCCGGTAACGAGATTGAACTAGGTATTGAGATACCGACGATCGAATCTCGGGCAAGTAACATACCGATGACAAAGGGAACAACGTATGTTGTTATGCGGTTTGACCGATAAAGATCTTCGTAGAATATGTAGGAGCCAATATGAGCATCCAGGTTCCGCTTTTGGTTATTGACCGGAGATGAGTCTCGGTCATGTCTACATAGTTCTCGAACCCGTAGGGTCCGCACGCTTAACGTTTGATGACGATCGGTATTATGAGTTTATGAGTTTTGATGTACCGAAGGAGTTCGGAGTCCCGGGTGAGACCGGGGACATGACGAGGAGTCTCGAAATGGTCGAGACGTAAAAATCGATATATTGGACGACTATATTCGGACATCGGAAAGGTTCCGAGTGATTCGGGTATTTTCGGAGTACCGGGGAGTTACGGGAATAGAAGAGAGAGGCCAAAAGGAAGGAGGCGCGTGCCCCCCTTCTAGTCCGAATTGGACAAGGGGTGCAGCCCCCTTTTCCTTCTCCCTCTCCCCCTCTTTCCTTCTCTCCTACTCCGGAAAGGAAAGGGGAATCCTACTAGGACTTGGGAGTCCTAGTAGGACTCCCCACACTTGGCGCGCCCCCTCTAGGGCCGGCCTCTCCCTCCCTCCTTTATATACGGGGGCAGGGGGGCACCCAAAGACACACAAGTTGAATTGTTCCAGCCGTGTGCGGTGCCCCCCTCCACAGAAACACACATCGGTCATACCGTTGCAGTGCTTAGGAGAAGCCCTGCGCCGGTAGATACATCATATTCGTCACCACGCCGTCGTGCTGACGAAACTCTCCCGTGAAGCTCAACTGGATCAAGAGCTCGTGGGACGTCATCAAGCTGAACGTGTGCGGAACGCGGAGGTGCCGTACGTTCGGTGCTTGATCGGTTGAATCGCGAAGAAGTTCGACTACATCAACCGCGTCACTTGACGCTTCCGCTTCCGGTCTACGAGGGTACGTAGACACACTCTTCCCTCTCATTGCTATGCATCTGGTAGATAGATCTTGCGTGATCGTAGGAAAATTTTTAAAATACTACGTTCCCCAACAGTGGTATCAGAGCCAGGTCTATGCGTAGATGATATGCACGAGTAGAACACAAGTGAGTTGTGGACGATACTAGTCATACTGCTTACCAGCATGTCATACTTTGATTCGGCGGTATTGTTGGATGAAGCGGCCCGGACCGACATTACGCGTACGCTTACGCGAGACTGGTTCTACCGACGTGCTTCGCACACAGGTGGCTGGCGGGTGTCAGTTTCTCCAACTTTAGTTGAATCAAGTGTGGCTACGCCCGGTCCTTGTGAAGGTTAAAACAGCACATACTTGACGAAACATCGTTGTGGTTTTGTATGCGTAGGTAAGAACGGTTCTTGCTAAGCCCGTAGCAGCCACGTAAAACTTGCAACAACAAAGTAGAGGACGTCTAACTTGTTTTTGCAGGGCATGTTGTGATGTGATATGGTCAAGACATGATGAGTTATACGGTTTTGTATGACATGATCATGTTTTGTAATGTTATCGGCAACTGGCAGGAGCCATATGGTTGTCGCTTTATTGTATGAAATGCAATCGCCATGTAATTGCTTTACTTTATCACTAAGCGGTAGCGATAGTCGTAGAAGCAATAGTTGGCGAGACGACAACGATGCTACGATGGAGATCAAGGTGTCGCGCCGGTGACGAAGGTGATCATGACGGTGCTTTGGAGATGGAGATCAAAAGCACAAGATGATGATGGCCATATCATGTCACATATTTTGATTGCATGTGATGTTTATCTTATTATGCTTCTTATTTTGCTTAGAACGACGGTAGCATTATAAGATGATCCCTTACTAAATTTCAAGGTATAAGTGTTCTCCCTGAGTATGCACCGTTGCGAAAGTTCGTCGTGCCGAGACACCACGTGATGATCGGGTGTGATAAGCTCTACGTTCAAATACAACGGGTGTAAGCCAGTTTTACACACGCGGAATACTCGGGTTAAACTTGACGAGCCTAGCATATGCAGATATGGCCTCGGAACATTGGAGACCAAAAGGTCGAGCGTGAATCATATAGTAGATATGATCAACATAAGATGTTCACCATTGATACTACTCCATCTCACGTGATGATCGGACATGGTTTAGTTGATTTGGATCACGTGATCATTTAGATGACCGGAGGGATGTCTATCTAAGTGGGAGTTCTTTAAGTAATATGATTAAATTGAACTTTAATTTATCATGAACTTAGTCCTGGTAGTATTAGCATATCTATGTTGTAGATCAATAGCTCGCGATGTTGCTCCACGTTTATTTTTATATGTTCCTAGAGAAAACTAAGTTGAAAGATGTTAGTAGCAATGATGCGGAATTGTTCCGTGATCTAAGGATTATCCTCATTGCTGCACAGAAGAATTATGTCCTTGATGCACCACCAGGTGACAGAACTATTGCAGGAGCAGATACAGACGTTATGAACGTTTTGACAAAAGCTCGGTATGATGACTGCTTGATAGTTTAAGTGCACCATGCTTTACGGCTTAGAATCGGGACTTCAAAAATGTTTTGAATGCCACGGAGCATATAAAATGTTCCAAGAGTTGAAATTAGTATTTCATACTCATGCCCGTGTCGAGAGGTATAATACCTCTGACAGTACTTTGCCTACAAGATGGAGGAGAATAGCTCAACCAGTGAGCATGTGCTCAGATTGTCTGGGTACTACAATTACTTGAATCAAGTGGGAGTTATTCTTCCAGATAAGATAGTAATTGACAAAGTTCTCTAGTCACTATCACCAAGCTAGTAGAACTTTGTGATGAACTATAATATGCAAGGGATGACGAAGGTAATTCCCGAGCTCTTCGCGATCCTAAAATCGGCGAAGGTAGAAATCAAGAAAGAGCATCAAGTGTTGATGGTTAATAAGACCACTTGTTTCAAGTAAAGGGCAAAGGGAAAGAAGGGGAACTTCAAGAAGAATAGCAAGACAGTTGCTACTCCCACGAAGAAACCCAAAGCTAAACTCAAGCCTGAAACTAAGTGCTTCTACTGCAAAGGAAATGGTCACTGGAAGTGGAACTGCCCTAGATATTTGGCGGATATGAAGGATGGCCAAGTGAACAAAGGTATATTTGATATACAGATTATTGATGTGTATTTTACTAGTGTTCATAGCAACCCCTCGGTATTTGATACTGGTTCAGTTGCTAAAGAGTAGTAACTCGAAATGGGAGTTGCATAATGAACATAAACTAGTTAAAGGATGAAGTGACGATGTGTATTGGAAGTAGTTCCAAGACTGATATGATCATCATCGCACACTCCCTATACTTTCGGGATTAGTGTTGAAACTAAATAAGTGTTATTTGGTGTTTGTGTTGAGCATGAATATGATTTGATCATGTATATTGCAATACGGTTATTCATGTAAGTTAGAGAATAATTGTTGTTCTGTTTACATGAATAAAACCTTCTATGGTCTTACACCCAATGAAAATGGTTTATTGGATCTCGATCGTGTGATACACATATTCATAATATTGAAGCCAAAAGATGCAAGGTTAATAATGATAGTGCAACTTATTTGTGGCACTGCCGTTTAGGTCATATTGGTGTAAAGCGCATGAAGAAACTCCATAGTGATGGACTTTTGGAATCACTTGATTATGAATCACTTGGTGCTTGCGAACCATGCCTCATGGGCAAGATGACTAAAACTCCGTTCTCCGAAACAATGGAGCGAGCAACAGATTTGTTGGAGATCATACATACAGATGTATGTGGACCATTGAGTGTTGCAGCTCGCGGCGGGTATCGTTATTTTCTGACCTTCACTGATGATTTGAGCAGATATGGGTATATCTACTTAATGAAGCACAAGTCTGAAACATTTGAAAAGTTCAAAGAATTTCAGAGTGAAGTGGAGAATCATCGTAACAAGAAAATAAGAGTTTCTACGATATGATCGTAGAGGTAAAATATTTGAGTTAGCGAGTTTGGCCTTCAGTAAAAACAATGTGAAATAGTTTCACTACTCACGCCACCTGGAACACCACAGTGTAATGGTGTGTCCGAACGTCATAACTGTACTTTATTAGATATGGTGCGATCGATGATGTCTCTTACCGATCTACCATTATCGCTTTTGGGGTTATGCATTAGAGACAACTACATTCACGTTAAATAGGGCACCATCTAAATCCGTGGAGATGACACCGTATGAACTGTGGTTTGACGAGAAACCTAAGCTGTCATTTCTTTAAGTTTGGGACTGCGATGCTTATGTGAAAAAGTTTCAACATGATAAGCTCGAACCCAAATCGGAGAAGTAAATCTTCATAGGATACCCAAAAGAAACTGTTGGGTACACCTTCTATCACAGATCCGAAGGCAAGGTCTTTGTTGCTAAGAGTGGATCCTTTCTAGAGAAGGAGTTTCTCTCGAAAGAAGTGAGTGGGAGGAAAGTAGAACTTGATGAGGTAATTGTACCTTCTCCTGATTTGGAAAGTAGTACATCACAGAAAATTGTTCCAGTGATTCCTACACCAATTAGTGAGGAAGCTAATGATGATGATCATGAAACTTCAGATCAAGTTTCTACTGAACTTCGTAGATCAACCAGAGTTCGTTCCGCATCAGAGTGGTACGGCAACCCAGTTCTGGAAGTCATGTTACTGGACCATGATGAACCTACGAACTATGAGGAAGTGATGATGAGCCCAGATTCCGCAAAATGGCTTAAGGCCATGAAATCTGAGATGGGATCCATGTATGAGAACAAAGTGTGGACTTTGGTTGACTTGCCCGATGATCGGCAAGCCATCGAAAATAAATGGATCTTCAAGAGGAAGACTGACGCTGACTGTAATGTTACTGTTTACAAAGCTCGACTTGTTGCAAAAGTTTTTCAACAAGTTCAAGGAGTTGACTACGATGAGACTTTCTCACCCGTAGCGATGCTTAAGTCTGTCCGAATCATGATAGCAATTGCCGCATTTTATGAAATCTGGCAATTGGATAACAAAACTGCATTCTTTAATGGATTTATTAAAGAAGACTTGTATATGATGCAACCAGAAGGTTTTGTCAATCCTAAAGGTGCTAACAAAATGTGCAAGCTCCAGCGATCCATCTATGGACTGGTGCAAGCATCTCGGAGTTGGAATATACGCTTTGATAAGCTGATCAAAGCATATAGATTTATACAGACTTGCGGTGAAGCCTGTATTTACAAGAAGTGAGTGGGAGCGCTACAACCTTTCTGATAAGTATATGTGAATGACATATTGTCGATCGGAAATGATGTAGAATTTTCTGGAATGCATAAAGGAGTGTTTGAAAGGAGTTTTCAAAGAAAGACCTTGGTGAAGCTGCTTACATATTGGGCATCAAGATCTATAGAGATAGATCAAGACGCTTGATAAGACTTTCGATGAGTACATACCTTGATAAGATTTTGAAGTAGTTCAAAATGGATCAGTCAAAGAAGGAGTTCTTGCCTGACTTGTAAGGTGTGAAGTTGAGTATGACTCAAAGCCAGACCATGGCAGAAAAATATAGAGAGAATGAAAGTCATTCCCTATGCCTCAACCATAGGTTCTATAAAGTATGACATGCTGTGTACCAAACATGTTGTGTACCTTGCCATGAGTTTGTCAAGGGGGTACAATAGTGATCCAGGAGTAGATCACTATACAGCGGTCAAAATTATCCTTAGTAACTGGATGACTAAGTAAATGTTTCTCGATTATGGAGGTGATAAAGAGTTCGTCGTAAAGGGTTACGCCGATGCAAGCTTTGACACTAAATCCAGATGACTCTAAGTATCAATCTGGATGCGTATTGAAAATGGGAGCAATTAGCTAGAGTAGCTCTATGCGGAGCATTGTAGACATAGAAATTTGCGAAATACATACGGATCTGAATGTGACAGACCTGTTGACTAAACTTCTCTCACAAGCAAAACATGATCACACCTTATTACTCTTGGGTATTAATCACATAGCGATGTGAACTAGATTATTGACTCTAGTAAACCCTTTGGGTGTTGGTCACATGGTGATGTGAACTATGGGTGTTATTCACATAACGATGTGAACTATTGGTATTAAATCACATGGCGATGTGAGCTAGATTATTGACTCTAGTGCAAGTGGGAGACTGAAGGAAATATGCCCTAGAGGCAATAATAAAGTTATTATTTATTTCCTTATATCATGATAAATGTTTATTATTCATGCTAGAATTGTATTAACCGGAAACTTAGTACATGTGTGAATAGATAGACAAAACAGAGTGTCCCTAGTATGCCTCTACTAGACTAGCTCATTGATCAAAGATGGTTATGTTTCCTAGCCATAGACATGAGTTGTCATTTGATCAACGGGATCACATCATTAGGAGAATGATGTGATGGACAAGACCCATCCGTTAGCTTAGCACTATGATCGTTTAAGTTTTTTCTGCTATTGCTTTCTTCATGACTTATACATGTTCCTATAACTATGAGATTATGCAACTCCCGAATACCGGAGGAACACTTTGTGTGCTACCAAACGTCACAACGTAACTGGGTGATTATAAAGGTACTCTACAGGTGTCTCCGAAGGTACTTGTTGGGTTGGCGTATTTCGAGATTAGGATTTGTCACTCCGATTGTCGGAGAGGTATCTCTGGGCCCACTCGGTAATGCACATCACTATAAGCCTTGCAAGCATTGCAGCTAATGAGTTAGTTGCAGGATGATGTATTACGGAACGAGTAAAGAGACTTGCCGGTAACGAGATTGAACTAGGTATTGAGATACCGACGATCGAATCTCGGGCAAGTAACATACCGATGACAAAGGGAACAACGTATGTTGTTATGCGGTTTGACCGATAAAGATCTTTGTAGAATATGTAGGAGCCAATATGAGCATCCAGGTTCCACTTTTGGTTATTGACCGGAGATGAGTCTCGGTCATGTCTACATAGTTCTCGAACCCGTAGGGTCCGCACGCTTAACGTTTGATGACGATCGGTATTATGAGTTTATGAGTTTTGATGTACCGAAGGAGTTCGGAGTCCCGGGTGAGGCCGGGGACATGACGAGGAGTCTCGAAATGGTCGAGACGTAAAAATCGATATATTGGACGACTATATTCGGACATCGGAAAGGTTCCGAGTGATTCGGGTATTTTCGGAGTACCGGGGAGTTACGGGAATAGAAGAGAGAGGCCAAAAGGAAGGAGGCGCGTGCCCCCCTTCTAGTCCGAATTGGACAAGGGGTGCAGCCCCCTTTTCCTTCTCCCTCTCCCCCTCTTTCCTTCTCTCCTACTCCAGGAAGGAAAGGGGAATCCTACTAGGACTTGGGAGTCCTAGTAGGACTCCCCACACTTGGCGCGCCCCCTCTAGGGCCGGCCTCTCCCTCCCTCCTTTATATACGGGGGCAGGGGGGCACCCAAAGACACACAAGTTGAATTGTTCCAGCCGTGTGCGGTGCCCCCCTCCACAGAAACACACCTCGGTCATACCGTTGCAGTGCTTAGGAGAAGCCCTGCGCCGGTAGATACATCATATCCGTCACCACGCCGTCGTGCTGACGAAACTCTCCCGTGAAGCTCAACTGGATCAAGAGCTCGTGGGACGTCATCAAGCTGAACGTGTGCGGAACGCGGAGGTGCCGTACGTTCGGTGCTTGATCGGTTGAATCGCGAAGAAGTTCGACTACATCAACCGCGTCACTTGACGCTTCCGCTTCCGGTCTACGAAGGTACGTAGACACACTCTTCCCTCTCATTGCTATGCATCTGGTAGATAGATCTTGCGTGATCGTAGGAAAAATTTTAAAATACTACGTTCCCCAACAATAAGAACATCATCGATCCTCCCCAAAGGTTTCTTTATGGAAGAATCAACGAGACGAACACCAAAAGAGCAAGAATCAAAAGGTTTCAATTTAAGCATATCATATAGTCTTTTGGGCATAATGGAGGTACTAGCTACAGCATCACATAAAGCATAGCAAGAGAAGTTATTCAATTTAATTTTAATCATAGGATCCCAACCATCTTCTAGCTTTCTAGGTATGGAGGCTTCTACTCTAAGTTTCTCCTCCCTAGCTTTGATGAGAGCATTAGTGATATGCTCTGTGAAGGCAAGATTAAGCGTGCTAGTGTGGGGATCTTTAGCCATTCTTTGTAGAAAGGTGACAACTTCTGAGATACTACAATTATCAAAATCAATTTTATCATTATTGGGCAGAATTGTAGTGTCATCTTCTTTGTTAGAATTGCTCTCTATTATAAGAGTTTGAACGTCTTCCCAAGTTTGGGGAAGCATAGGAGCAAATTTAAACTGAGGCTCATACTCTTTTCCTGGAAGACCATGCCATGGGCATAGCTCTCCATCAAGACTAACATAATCACAAGGTTTATTACTTTCGTAGATCCCGACAGTGGTGATTGGTGTAATGGAAGAAGGGGTGTACTCCTCCCATTTAGTGTTTTTGGTGGAACCCATAGCAGCAAGCAAGCAAGATAACTATTTTTTTGATTTTCGATAAAAGATACTAAGGCAAAAAAACTAAAAGGTAAACTAACAAGACTAAAAAGAAAAGGTAAAAGATAGCGTGCAACTCCCCTATCCTGAAGAGTGGAGTCCCCGGCAACGGCGCCAGAAAACTTTGCTTGATGGCTTCTCGCCCCTCGTTGGTTACCCCAAGTGGAAGGTTTGAGATGCAGTGTAGCGGAAGTTTTCCCTTGGCAATACCAAGGATCGATTTCCCTGAGACTCCCAGTTTCAACAAGAAGGTGTCAACTGCTAACGGCGCCAGATATTAGCAATCAACGTGGACCTGCACACAGATACAAATAACTTTGCTCCCAACGAGTACAGAGAGGTTGTCAATCCCTCCGGCCTTGTAGTTTACAAAGGATCAAACGCAAGTGATAGTAGTGATAGATATAATTGCAATAGTAAATAAAAAGCGGAAAGTAAATAGCGGATGTGATCAATGATGGTAATATGGACCGGAGTCTCATGATGTTCACTAGTGATGTCTCTCTCCCAAAAGACGATAAAACAGCTATGTGAGGTAAACGAATTACAGCTGGGCAATTGACAGGACCATGTGCGCAAACCAATGCTGACTAAGTTGCAAGAAAGGTAGAGGTTCAAAGCATGGGCGGTATGCCGAGGTAAGTAGACCGAAATCCATCTGCATCTACTACTAATCATCCACCTTGAGATATCTATCCAGAACATCTCGCTGGTATTAAGTTGCGAGTCCCACCCATAGTGTAAACTCAAAGCAACAGACAACTGCATTAAAAGAACTTTGCGTAAAGTAAACAATCCTTGCACCCGCGGGCATAAGCACCGTTATTTTCCCCCTTGTGGCAACAGCACATCCCCTAGACTCATGTTTCTGTCACTCAAGCTAGTCATCGAGGGGCATGAACCCACAATCAAGCATAACGTTCCCTCTTGGAGTCACTACCAACTTGGCCAAAGCAATAAATAACAACGGACAACATGCAAGAATTACTTACGAACATAAATATAAAAGAGGTGAATCAAATATATTACTCAAACACAATCTGAACATAATCTCATAATCCATCGGATCCCAGCAAACTCATCATAGCAACAGCATAAGGATTACATATGTGCCTCGATCATGTAGGGCAGCTCACGAGGACTAATTAGTGAAGCACAAGAACGGGAGGAGAACATCACATAGCTACTGGTCATGGACCCATGGTCCAAGGGAGACTACTCACAACTCATCCGGGAGGCGTCCTTGGTGGTGGAGAAGCTCCCGGTGGTGATCCTCCCCTCCGGCAGGGTGCCGGGAAGAGTTCTCCTGGTGCTTCCGATCTTGGAAGCGGCGGCGGCGGCGGAACAGAGATGAGATCGCGAAAAAGAGTTCTCGTCTCGAGGGTTTCGGGAGACGGTATAAATATATGCCAAAGGGGGGCATCAGACGAGGCTCGGGGGGCCCAGGCGCCCCCCCGGCGCGGCCCAGGGGGGGCGCGCCACCAGGGCGCCTGGAGCCCTGGTGGCCCCCCTCCGGCTGTGCTTCGGGTGCCTGGTAGCTTCTGGAACGCTGATTTTTTATATAATTTTTCTGGTCTTTTTCTGGCAGTTCTCGTAATGGGAAAACCTGAAATACAAAAACAGTCGAAAACAGAAACTGGCACTAGGGTGCACTGAGTTAATAGGTTAGTCCAAATATGATCAAAAGTGTATGGAAGTGTATAAATATCATAGCAATATCACCCAAAAGAGGCATGGAGCAAGCAGAAATTATAGATACGTTTTGGACGTATCAACTGGTCAGGTCGAGTTATTTTTCCGTAGTATATTTTGAATCTGTCAGGTCGGGTCGACTTGTTCTTCTTTACTATATGTTGAGGCTGTCACCTGTGAAGTATCATCACTTCTGGAGCTCTCATATTTTGAGTACTAGGCCACATTATATTAATGCACACACCAAATTATAGCATGCATGGCACCTCTTAGAAGAATTGCAGAGATAGCACAAAGGGGTTTACAGGGAGGAAGTATTTGATTAGAATCACTTCTGCATTACAAAGATAATCTCACTTGTTTTTATGTTTTCATGCATGTCAGGTATTGAACATTATGAAAATGAATATGAGAATGGGCGCACGTGTGATGGCCTGGCTTATCAGGGATGATAGACTACTCATATCAATAAGGAATTCCTTCTTTTCCGGGAGCCCATTCGGATAGAACTCCAAAGTTAAGCGTGCTCAGCTTGGAGTAGTTTCAGGATGGGTGACCGACCGGGAAGTTGCTCCCGGGTGCACACGAGTGAGGACAAAGTGCGCAGAAAAGACTAGTATTGATATGTGAGGCCAGTCTAGATCCCTCCAGGAGTAACGACCACCGGCGGGTGTGTCCGGGGCGTTACAGCACGAGAGGAATATTGCAGAACGATCCACTGGCTAACAAACTTGGCATGGTGGAGGATGGCCTATCTTATTCACCCATCAAGGTGCATGCTCTAACTTGGCAAGGTTGTATTGGTCGCACATATTTTGCATCTGACCTCTTGCATTACTTCTACTTTGTTACACCATCTGCTTAGTTTAAGCATCATATATGAGTATATGCCATATCTATCCATTTTCTGTCCCTATTCCATGTGTCGTCATATTATGTTTTTCCAGTCAAATGTTGTTCTTTCGTAATAGATGTCCAAAAGAAAGAGGGTGATTGCAGATCCTCGAGGAGTACAAACTAGGTATTTGGAAAAGGTAGTGATACATGTTAAATCAGATGGATCAGCAGCCACAGAAAACACAGGCCCAACTGTAACAGACTTTACCCCTACTCCAGTGGCCAAACCCCTATAAGAACTGCTGACAGCCCAGCATCACGTACTGTCTATGATATCAATTCAAAATTTGAACTCCTTAATTTCTGCATGTGCCTTACCTTCTCTCTTGTATGAAAACTAATTTCAGATGAATCTCCTTGCTCAAAGGATCATAGGATCTCACGACAATACTGGGCTCTGCATTGCTCTTGTCAGTACCTCTTGCCCTTTGTCAGCATACTTACACTCATTGCTCTTTGATTATGTAGCATCACTGTAAATGTTCGCTTCTTTATCCTCCTTTTGCTTGAAATTATAAGATCTATATTTACTCTTAGATAAATGTAGAATTAACACAATGGTTATGAAGTTTTGGATTGCTCATGTAAGTACCTCTTGTCATGTACTCCCTCTGTATCGAATTAATTGTTGATCAATTGGATGTATTTAGAACTTAATAGTGCTAGATACATCCATTTGAGCGACAACTAATAACGGATGGTGGTGGTATTACTGTACATGCATCACGAGATAGTTGATTGTCTAGCATTACTCTGCATCTTATCTGCCCTGCCCTCCACTTTCTCCAAATTATCATATCCACATTTACTCTTACCAAAATGTTGAATAAAGCCAATGCCACTGCACACGTTGATGTTTGCATTCCTCTTGTCAGTACCTTTTGCCTTGTAACATTGTACTTAATTAATTGCTATTTGATTATGTATCATCAGTCTGCACCTGAGCTTCATTATCCTCTATTTCTTCCAATATTATTTGATCTACATTTACTCTTTGCAAAATGTAGAATAATGGCAACGCTTATAAAGAATTTTCTTTGGGGAATTATTTGAATTGTCTTTCCATCAACATGGAGAAGGGCTTTGTCCAGCCTGTGTTAACATGTAATGTAAGTTCATCCTTCTCAAGCCTTCAAACTTTGTTCTAGTATAGATTTGGATAGGCATCATTTCCTCCACTGCTGTTTGCATCTGATTGGATGTTTGCAACAACTACAAGCTTTAAATTGTAGTTGTAAAAACATGTCCCTTATGTAGAACAGATCCATTTATTTGCTTATATATTTGTGAAACCTGTCATGTGTCTCCTTGTTTCTCTTTCAGAGTCGTATCTCTTATGCCAGGCGGAACTTTAGGAAAGATAGTGAGCCAAACCATCTTGAGGACAGCGAGATGACCCCAAGGTCCTGTCTTGATGAAGACAGTGAGTTGAAGCTACTCACCAGCAGGTGTGAGAAAACCTCTGTGTAGTCGCTGCCTCAATCAGTTCGACTTCTTCAGTCTCAACTTAAAGCGGAAAGGCTTGCTTCAGCTCAACTTTGACTTGAAGTCAAAGATGTAATGAAGATGTCAGGGGACTGCCTTGCGCACTATGGTGCCATACAGCTAGGGATGAAGCATCTATCGTTGACACAACTGAGGTCTCATCAGCTTGTTCGGCTGCTTGCGGGGCCCGAGCTTGCCAGGTCTAGTGCCTTCTGAAGTGCTCTCAGTTTTGTATATTCTTTTGTCGGCGCGTTTATATGCACTGGTGGCAACCTTTGATGCCCAGTGTATGTAATCTGCGGTCATGTTGCGCTTTATTATCACCGGTAGCGAACTTTGATTCCCAGTGGATGTAATATGCCGCAATTTCTTTGTTGTATAGTCTAGGTTTATTCTTTGGTTGGTATGCTGTAATTTAGGCCGGAAAGTTCAGTGGATCTTAGTGTTGTCGGTCTTCAGGCCGACCCGTTACTCATATGGGCCAAAAAGTGGGCCTATAATCATCTTGGCCCATTAGCAGGTTTAAACCTATAGTAGCTTCCCGCCTTTAACAAGCCATGGGCTACATATTTACTGTAGTGACACTGGGCTTCCTACGGGCCGTAGAAACAATGGGCCTTCTACGGTCCGTAGAAACAATGGGCCTTCTACGGGCCGTAGAAACAATGGGCCTTCTACGGTCCGTATCACCAATGGGCCTTAGACGGGTCGTATGATCGATTGGCCAAACATGGGCCAAAAACAGACCGCATTATGGCCGTAAACGGGCTAGAGTTGGAGTCATCCATTCATGGGCCGACCATAATGGGCCGTCGTTAATAGGCCGTATTTGATGACGCTATGAAAACGGCCCAACGTATTAACGGGCCACAAACGGGCCGACTGTAACCACGGGCTGAATTTGGCCCACAAGCAGAAAATGGCAGTAACGGGCCGTAAGTAACCGAATGCTGGAAATGAGCCCAAGAATAAATGGGCCCTAAGAAGGCCGAAAGATAACATGGGCTGCAAACGGCCCAATGGATTAATGGGCCGTTAATGGGTATAAAGTGATACACTGTTCATTACGGGCCAGTTTCACCACGGGCCGTTAATGGGCCAAGAATAAATGGGCTCTGAGAAGGCCGAAAGATAACATGGGCTGCAAACGGCCCAATGGATTAATGGGTCGTTAATGGGTATAAAGTGATACACTATTCATTACGGGCCAGTTTCACCACAGGCCGTTAATGGGCCAAGAGTTACAAAGGGCCTCATATGGGCCGAAAGACGTCATGGGCCATACATGGGCCGGAACTTAAAATGGGCTGGAATCATATTGGACGGCCCAGATGGCGCTATTGGGCCTAATTCGGATAGGTCGTAACGGGCCCTGGGTTAGCGGGCTGTAAATGGGCTATATGCGAACAGGCCGTTAACAGGCTTTTGGTGGGCCGGGCCGCCACCTTTTAACCAAGTCAAACAGGCCGACCTTTTCACAGGAATGGGCCTCTCTTGGGTCGTGCCATGTGTCGACGTATCATAGGCGCTTTGGGTCCAATGAGTGGATGACATCTGTCCCAACGGTGAGCCGACACGTGTTTCTTCCAGCCAATGATGATTTTACACGTGGAAAATCCCCATTGGTCGGAACTGTTAATGGGTTATCGGATCCAAAACCAGACCCGATAGCTTAACGGCGTTCCGTTACGGTGGATACCACGTGTCGGTCACCCTTGACGAAAGCACTTCTGTGACGCGCGATTTATCGTCATGGAAGTGGACACTTCCGTGATGATAATTTTGATAATGTCATGGAACACTTCTACGACAGCACAGGTATGACTATCTTGATTCTGTCATCAATTTGTCATGGATGTACATGCATGACAGAAAACGTGACCTACTGTGACAAACACGTATCATCACGGAAGTGTTTTTTTTGTAGTGCAAGTGTATCTTAAATAATCATCTACAATCACCAAGCAATACTTTCTACCCCCAAGACTATCAAAGGATGGAGGCCCAAAGAGATCCATGTGAAGAAGCTCTAACGGTCCTTTTGAGTAGATGATAGTCGTGGGAGGGTGAGCCTTCTCATGTAACTTTCCTTCAATACAACCAGTGCAAGCACGATCTTTGGCAAAGCTAACATTCGTTAGTCCACGGACATGGTCCCCCTTGAGGAGACTTTGCAAAGATCTCATATTGACATGGGCTAACCGGCGATGCCAAAGCCATCCCACATCAACTTTAGCCATTAGGCAAGTCGCGGTCTTAGTGGGTTGCTCCGAGAAGTTAACCACATAGAGACCGTTCTCGACATGCCCAACATAGGCTACTTTAAGAGTCTTGCTCCACAAGAGGGCCACGGTATCAATATCAAAGAATGTGGCAAAGCCCATGAGTGCAAGTTGACGAACAGAAAGTAAGTTGTATGCAAGGGACTCAACAAGCATGACTTTTTTGATCATGAGATCATGAGAAACAACAACCTTGCCAAGCCCCAATACCTTAGAAGATGAGGCATCACCCCATTCGACATTGGTGGCCATAGATGAACCTTGGTGCACGTCCACCACCAAGTCTTTGCTTCCGGTCATATGATTTGTGGCTCCACTATCGAGCAACCATGATCCCCCACCGAAAGCAAACTCCTACAAGAGATCAATGCTTGGATTTAGGTACCCATTTTGTAATGGGTCCTTTGAGGTTAGTAGCAAGGGTCTTAGGAACCCAAATAGACCATTCAATGTACTCATAAGAAAAACCAACAAAATTAGCAAAAATGCGTCCATCACTAGCACGGCATAGAACATAAGAATGGTTAAAGTCGCCGGCTTTGTTGGTTGGCCTGGCGGGGTTTTTCTTGACTCCGCCACTCTTCACATTGTTCTTATTCTTAGGAGCACCCTCTCCCTATTTTACAAAGGTTTGCTTGAGAGGAGGAGGTTGCTTGGTCTTGTCGGTCTTCTTCTTCTTGGGCTTGGGAGCAAACCCAATTCCTTCCTTTGCCACAACTTCCTTTTGATTGCTCAAAAGATCATTGAGGTTTTTCTCAATTTGTATACATGATACAAGGCCTTTCTCAAGTTGATTCTTCAACTTGGCATTCTCTTCAACAAGATGCACATGCTCGCAACATGGGTTAGTAGCATTTGCATTATCAATTAAAACCATGCGAGGAAAGGTATCTTTCTCCTTGGTTAGCGAAACTCGAAGTTGATCATGAGACTCTTTGAGGCTAGTATCTACACTCTTCAAGACCTTATGAGCCTTGTCAAGCGTAACTAACTCCTCCTTGAGTCTAGCATGGTCAACCACAAGCTTTTCCTTCTCGGAATTGAGCACACGAGAGACAACTAAAGCATGATCAAGATCTTTCTATAATTTAGCATGATCATCGTTGTGTGACTCCTCAAGAGCCAAACGAAGACCACGCTCTTCCTCAAGAGCATTAGAGAGATCCGATATCTCATCGGCATAGTCTTGACTCTGACCCTCCATTTTAGAAATGGTCTCCTCGTGAGCCTCGATCATGTCATTGGCTTCACCGAGTTGTTCCAAGAGAGCAACTAAGTGCTTCTTGGGTTTGCCCTTGAGTTTACTCATAAACAACTCAAATTCATTTTCTTCCTCCTCTGCCCCCTCACTCTCATCAATACAATCCATCAATAAAGGATTAGAAGTGATGGTAGAATTGATGTTGGGGGTTACCTTGTTGGTGGCCTTAGCCATGAGGCACTTGGCGGTGATGTTCTCATTTGGTGAGTCAAAGAGAGATGATCGTGGAGTTGTTGCAATTGCAATGGTGGCCATAATGACCATCTCATCATCATCATCCTCCTCAACATATTCTTCTTGGGCCACCAACCCTTTGGGAGGGGTCTTCTTGTTGAAGTTGTTCTTGTTGGGATAAGACTTGGCCTTGTCCTTTCGGATAAGCTTGCCTCCATTGTCTTCTCTTTTCTCATATGGGCAATCTACAACAAAGTGACTCACATTGCCACAGTTGTAGCACGTCCTCACTCGTTGCTTGCCCTTGTTGCCACTTGAATTGTTCTTGTTGAAGTTGGGCCTTGAGTTCTTCTTGTTGCCCCAAAATTGCCATGATGCAAGAGCCATGTGCTCATGATAGGCATAGTTGGTGTCTTCGGGGCAACTATCATCTTCATCCTCTTCTTCCACACAAGCCTTGGCCTTCAAGGCAAGGTTAGGCTTCTTTGATCGTTGAGCTCGTAATACCACATTGTCGGTGGTCTTGTCCAAGATCCTCATGGCAACGAACTCATCCAACACTTCACTTGATGACAAAGTGTGGAAGTCCGGTCTTTGGCGAATGACGGAGGACATGGCCTTGTGATAAGGCATCATGGCCTTTAGAAACTTGCGCTTGATCCAATTGTCATCTGTGTCCTTGCTCCCATGATCTCGAAGTGCGACCGCAAGAGTGGTCAACCTCTGATAAAGTTCACAGGGATCTTCATCTTCGATCATGGCAAACTCATCAGCTTCATCTTGTGCAACTTCATAGTTTTAGGGTTGAATGCTTGCGCTTCCCTTGTACAAGGAACCAACATGCTCCCAAGCTTCCTTGGCCACGGTGAAGGGTCGGAGATGTGCAATGTCTTCGGGAGGGATAGCATCTTGAAATATGCAAAGAACAGACTCGTTGAATTGATGATCCGCCGCTTCTCTCAGAGTTAAGTTGTAGGGATCATGCGGGTAGAAACCTTGCTCATTGATTCTCCAAAGATTAGTAGAACAATGATTTAAATGGCGTTTAAAGCTAAACGTCCAAGTAGCAAAATCAGAATTTTTTACAAACTTAGGAGGAGGACCAACCGAATTTAAATGCGGAGTAGGAACGGGTCCTCCATAATGGGTAGGAGGCGCGAAGTGGGCAAAGATCCCACTCCCATTCTTAGTAACCGGGACTTGCTCACTACTAGCTTCTCCCTTGTCGGGAATAGCATCCGACACGTTGGTAGTGGGACGAACCACTTCCAACGGTGCGGTGGGTAATTTAAGTCCCTCAAGAAATTCCTTGAACATGCCTTTGACCTCGGTCGCTAGTGAGTTTTTCAATGTGTCCATAGCCACGTTGAACTCCTCATGAGAGACTGAGGTTCCCCCATCGGACGTAGGCAAGGACGGAGTTCCACCGGAGTGTCCCTCCGTCTCGACTACGTTGTCACCCATACTCTTTGGACGGTAAAGTCCTTAATAAAGAGACGAGGCTCTGATACAAATTGAAAGAATCAATATGGTTGACTAGAGGGGGGTGAATAGGCAACTAACAATTTTTAGCTTTTCTTAACCAAATTAAACTTAGCAACAATATAGGTTGTCTAGATATGTAACTAAGTGAGCAACCTATATGATGCAACAATAATAAACACACAAGCAAGCACAAGATACTTAACACAATGAAGCTTGCACAAGTAAAGGTGAGAGATAACCAAAAGTGGAGCCGGTGAAGACGAGGATGTGTTACCGAAGTTCCTTCCCTTTGAGAGTAAGTATGTCTCCGTTAGAGCGGTGTGGAGGCACAATGCTCCCCAAGAAGCCACTAGGGCCACCGTATTCTCCTCACGCCCTCACACAATGCGAGATGTCGTGATTCCACTATTGGTGCCCTTGAAGGCGGCAACCGAACCTTTACAAACAAGGTTGGGGCTCTCTCCACAACTTAATTGGAGGCTCCCAACGAAACCACAGAGCTTCACCACAATGGAATGTGGCTCCGAGGTGACCTCAACCGTCTAGAGTGCTCAAACACCCAAGAGTAACAAAATCCACACAAGAAAGTATGGGGAAATCAAATATCCTTTGGAGGAAGTGTAGATCTAGGTCTCCTCCTTCAATCCCTAGCAAATCAACGAGTTTGTGTGGCTAGAGAGAGAGATCGGGCAAGAGAGCTTTAATGGCAGTAATGGAGGAGAGAGAGTGGCAAGAGGTAGGTGGGAGGAAGGAGAAGCACTTCCTTATATAGCCCCCCCCCCACACACACA
Organism: Secale cereale; assembly: GCA_902687465.1. Classification (NCBI taxonomy): domain Eukaryota; kingdom Viridiplantae; phylum Streptophyta; class Magnoliopsida; order Poales; family Poaceae; genus Secale; species Secale cereale. Next base: position 405,945,325 of record LR738713.1, read on the forward strand.
CACACGCACAGAGATCCAACCGTTATGTGCAGAAAAGCATAGCAGCGGTACTTTCGCAGAAGACACCGATACAATCGGTGCATACAGGAAACCCCTGCTAGGGTACCAAGGCGGTACTTCCGGTGGCGCACCCGGTAGTACCGGTTTATCGGGATAAACCGGAACTTCCTGTGACGTCCCCGATTTGACCGTATACTAATCATGCACGCAAATGTGTACGACCAAGATCAGGGACTCACTGGAAGATATCACAACACAACTCTAGACACAAATTAAAATAATACAAGCTTTATATTACAAGCCAGGGGCCTCGAGGGCTCGAATACATAAGCTCGAAAACACAAGAGTCAGCGGAAGCAATAATATCTGAGTACAGACATAAGTTAAACAAGTTTGCCTTAAGAAGGCTAGCACAAAAGTAGCAAGGATCGAAAAGGCAAGGCCTCCTGCCTGGAACCTCCTAACTACTCCTCGAAGCCGAACTCCATGTAGAAACATCATCGGGATCCTCTGGCTTCTGGGCTCCACCATCTGGTTGCGTCATCCGAGAAGAAGGGACAAAAGGGGAAAAAGGGGAAGAAAGCAACCGTGAGTACTCATCCAAAGTACTCGCAAGCAAGGATCTACACTACATATGCAATGGTATCTGTGTAAGGGAGGTAATATTTGTGGACTGAACTGCAGAATGCCAGAATAGGAGGGGGATAACTAATCCAATCGAAGACTACGCTTCTCGTAACCTCCATCTTGCAGCAGAAGATGAGGGTAGCTGGAAAGTAACAAGTATCCTCGCTTCTCGCAGCCTCCGTCTTGCAGCAGTAGAAGGGAGTAGATGGTAAGTTCACCAAGTAACATTATATAGCATAATCCTACCCGGCGATACTCCAGCACATCACCCTATGAGAGAGCAACCACCGAGTTGTATCTGGCACTGGTAAGGGTGTGTTTTATTAAATATCCGGTTCTAGTTGTCATGAGGTCAGAATACAACTCCGGGTCGTCCTTTTACCGAGGGACACGGCTATTCGAATAGATTAACTTCCCTGCAGGGGTGCACCACATAACCCAGCACGCTTGATCCCATTTGGCCGGACACACTTTCCAGGGTCATGCCCGGCCTCGGAAGATCAACACGTCGCAGCCCTACCTAAGCACAGCTGAGAGGTCAGCACGCCGGTCTAAGTCCTAGGCGCGCAGGGGTCCGGGCCCATCGCCCAACGCACACCTGCACGTTGCGTACGCGGCCGGTGAGCAGACCTAGCAACCTCCATTACTAAGGAAGTTGCGTTACGCGGTCCAACCCGGCGCGCGCCGCTAAGTCGCTGACGTCAAAAAGGCTTCGGCTGATACCACGACATCGAGTGCCCAGAACTGTTCCCACGCAGCTGGTTAGTGCGTATAGACCAAATGGCCAGACTCAGATCAAATATCCAAACTCGTTAAGCGTGTTATTATGAAATAACCGCGGACAACGACCAGGGCCAGGCCACCTCTCCACTGGGTGTCTCAACCTGCCCTGTCGCTCCGCCACAAAGATCCACTCGGGGGCCGTCGGGAACTCAGGCCCACCACTACCTGGATGGAGCCACCTGTCCTTTCAGCCCCCCACATCGAATCACTTGCGGGTACTCAATGAGCCGACCCGACTTTAGTCACATCATGTATCACGTAAAGTATGTATATAGTATATACCCGTGATCACCACCCGAGGTGATCACGGCCCGAAAGTATAGCATGGCAGACGGACAAGGATGTGGGGCCACTGATGGAATACTAGTATCCTACACTAAGCATTAGGATGGCAGGTACATGTATCAACAGTTGTAGCAGCAATGACAGGCTATGCAACAGGATAGGAGCAACCGAACAGTAACATGCTACACTACTCTAATGCAAGCAGTAGAGAGAAGAATAGGCGATATCTGGTGATCAAAGGGGGGGCTTGCCTGGAAGCTCTGCAGACAAAAGGAATCTTCGGAAGCGTAGCCGTAGTCGAACACCGAAGCATCAATGGTCTCGGGGTCTATCACAGTATCGGAGTCTACCGAAAATAAGCAACGAAGGGGGAAACAAATAAATAACGGAGCAATCACAAAGCATAACATGGAAATACGCGGTGCTACGTGTGACCTAACGCAGTAGGAGGTGATACTGGCAAGGATGAAAAACATCCGGGAAAGTTTTCCCGGTGTTTCGCGTTTTCGGGCGGATGAAACGGAGGGGGAATGTTGCACGTTTGGTATGATATAGATGTGTGGCGGACGAATGGACCGCGTATTCGGATTCGTCTCGTCGTTCTGAGCAACTTTCATATATAAAACTTTTTCATCGGAGCTACGGTTGAATTTATATGAATTTCCGAAGTTTGAACAATATTCTGAAATTCTGGAATTATATTTTAATTCGAAAATAAACTGAAACTTCTAAGTGCACACACAGAAGTATACCCAACAGTGGCAATAGAGGATGACGGGTGGGGCCATTGACTGGGTTGACACAGTCAATATTTTGACTAGTCAAAAGTGAAAAGTGTACGTGGGTCCCAGTTGTCACTGACTCATATTATTTAACTGATTCATAAATTAAAGAAAAAAATGCTCAACTAGAGGTTTGGGCTAAAGTAATTAGGACCTCCTAATTAATCTCGGGCCAGGGCCCATGAGGCAGCGGCATAAGGCCAGCTAAGGCGCCGGCGGCCACACGAACGGACGCCACAGGCGCCGTCGGCCATGCGCAGCGAACGAAAGACGGGGGCGGGCGCTGGCTGCTCGAGAGAGGCTGGAGCTTGTGGGCGCGCGGGGGAAGTGGTGGCCAGAGGCGAGCTCGGCGGGTGTGGTGGCGCGCGGCCGGCGTGGCTCGACAGCCGGGCGCGCGGAGCACCGCGGCGGGGGGCTTCGGCGGCCCCGGCCAGAAGCGACGGGTGAGGGCAGCGCGAGGCAAGGGAAGGTAGGAGCAGGCTGCGGGGCGCGCAGGAGCGCAGCCTCCCGGCGGCGTGGGACGACAGCGGCAACGACAAGCGGCGACGGACAGCAGCGCAAGCGGTGGCAAGCAGAACAGCCTAACGGCAAGCAGCAGAGCAAAACAACGGCAGTAGCTTGTAGCAGTAGCAGCTAAAACCGAGCAGCGGCAGCTAGCGCGGGAGAGTAGCTGCAATGGCACGCAGACGGCGTCCTACGACGTACAAATCGAAGGGGGAGAGGGGTAATCCGACGGAGGAGCTCACGGTGAGTCCGTTGGCGTGCTCGGGGAGGGCCATGGTGGACCGGAGCGACGGCATCGACGACGAGTTGGTGACGGCCGGTTGAAGAAGACGGCGATGGCGTTGGCTACGCAGCTCCTCGGCTCGAGCTGGTCCCCGGAACGAATGAAGCCGAGCACGGCGACCCTCCAGGACGTGCCTCCGAGCGACTGTGACGATGGTGGCCACGACAACAAGGCAAGGCAGCGGTGATCACACCGAATTCGAGCTCGAAAACGAGCGGATGAGGACGGGGGCGAAGGGGGATCGAGGGGGGGCTGGACGAGCGTGTGCTAGGGTTTTTGGTGGACACCTTTATAGGCCCGGGGGGGCTACGTGTTGGCCATCCATGGCCAGTGTGCCATGGATGTGCGCCACGTCTGGCTGTGCCTCCTCTGGCGAGAGGAAAGGGAAAGGCCGGCCAGATGGGCTGGGCCTGGAACAGGGGTGAAGATGGGCCACGTGCACAAGGGGCTTTCCCCACTTATTCTTTTTGGCGCAAACTTATTCAACTCCAGTTTTGCAATTGATTTAGAAGTCAAATGATGTTTGTTCTAGTAAAAACTTTGTACATAAGTACTTAGTAACATACGAGAGCTGCACAAAAAGTTTCAAGCTAAAAGGAAATGTTTATCTATTTTTAGAAAATGAAAAGGGCAATTATTTTGCTGCTCGCACAATTTTAATTAGGTTAGGCGCCTTTTAATAATCCAAAAGTTGTTGGATGTTACATGAAAATTACATAGTAAAAATTTGTAACATTGTGAACATTTTTAACCACTGTTTTTATGAAACTAAAATTTGACTGGTTATTTGAATCTGTATTTCAACTTAGTTTGAAACAAGTGAGGTTTAGCAAAATTTTAATTATGATGACCTGGCATCATTAGGGTATTATTACTATAGCTTAACTACCGGGGTGTCACAAATCTCCTCCACTACAAGAAATCTCGTCCCGAGATTTAAGAGGTATAGTAGGGGAAAGGTCTGGTTACGATATTCTAACAGATCTTCTCGAAGAAGTTAATCCCTTTTGTTGATGTCTTCAATTCTTTATTCCAGTGCTTCATGATGAAGTTGTCGTCCTTTCTTCGGGAACTACATCGTACTTACGAATAGGTAAGGGGCAGCTCTACAACGATAGAATGTTACTAGGGAAAATCATCTGGGGGTATCCCAAGAATGAACACATGAGTATCTCTCGAGTTGAACTAATGAAGCCCATCGAGAGTAAAGTTAGAAGATATCATAAGAGGTTTCAAGTGGATAGGCAAACGTTCGATGCCTGAAACAAAGTGTGAGAGGGGTTCGGAGCCACGGAATATGTATGGCGGCTAAAACTAGAATAGATCATCTCAAGGAAGGTGGCTCATGAATTACTTACTAAGCCAGACGCGAGGAATATCTTTGGCCATAGGGGTATACATAAGAGTCAGGTTTCAAACCTGTGGAACTATGGGTTAAGGGCCCACCATGTGGGTGAAAAGTAGAAAGGGCATGGACATATTGCGCGGTCATGGTAGCAAGGCATGTCAGAGGATAACATGTTAGTTATGTTGGAAACAACCTTGGTACCAAGGCGAGGGATGAAGAGAACCATTTTCCTGCTCGTTGAAACGAGGCGGACCAATAGGCAGAGTTCTCGTCCATCGGTGGTTACCGGAATGTTATCAATAATAGTAACAGGGTCTTACTGACAGAGTTGTACACCAAGGTGTTTCCATAAGCAGAAAATTATTACTGCTTAGATTATATGCATATCAAAGAAAGGTTAAACAAACAAATGGAAAGGAAAAATGTGTTTAAACACCATGAATAGGAGTATATCATTCCCAATATTAAGCAGGGCATGATATACGTGTTAAGAGATCAAAGTCATGACCAGATAGAAAAAAGGGGTAAGAAGAATTATGATATGTACCCACACATCGATGTTGGATAGATGATCAGGAAACATTTAGCCTTGTGCTTACAATGTTTTTGTGGAACTTCGGAGTACCACAGACATGCTTCGAGATAGCACCGACTTGGTCATTGGGTAAAGATCAGACTTTGAATACACAAAGGATCCACCAGGAACAACTTATAGAATAAGTCTTACATTTTTAGTAAGGAAAAGATGAGGATGTGGCCGATGGGCTCATCAACAATTCATCGAGATTCCCATAAGCATGGTTTTCTACATTCAAGTGAACAAGATGATAACATTGGACATACCACATTATGTTAGAGGAGAACAATCATAAGTAAACCTTGAGTGGAATGTGCACTTGGAAACTACGCTAGGTAGCACGATCAATGTTATAAGGGTGATTCAATAACCAAAGGACCGAGAATGAGACTATCGTCCATTCACTTCAAAGCAATAGGGTTGCTAGAAGTTTTGAATTCGTACGTAATACTTCAATTGTCGGGTTTCCGGTTAGAAACGACAAGGGTACCAAGGAATGAATGGGTATGGCAAGAAGTATCACATGTATCAAGAATTCTTAAGAGGTGGTGAAATTCTCACGACATTCTTGACATAATAGAAGGTAATACTCCAAGGTAAAGAACAATGCTCGAAAGCAAGGATCTCAAGGTATAACACGAAACACGAAAAAGTTTGTGTTGGAGGAAAGGCAATAATGTTGTCGATGATAACTCAACTCATCGAGGGGAGTAAGGATGGTATTTCTCATCGTGATTTCGATTGATAACCTAGAAGAGCTCGGAATATCACTGATGATCACGACACAGCTGTCGAGAGATTTCATGAAGATGTAATCAATCGGCGATGACATCAAGTCAAATGAATGAGGGGGCGAAAGGTTATTGAAACCACTAGTACAATACAACCTTGAAATCAAGCTAGTTGTTCAAAGCGAAATGATATGCCGAGGAAGATTGGCGTAAGCTTAGTTCATTGCCGAAATTGTGCTCCGGGAAGAAGGACCAGGTAGCACAGTTAAAAAGATGCACGATAATGAGATAGCCGATCAGGCTAGATATGACTTGAAGAATTAATAAACTCGTAAGCAATGGAGATTACTTAAAGCTATAGAATCGGAGTGCGGAATTGATTCACTTATCGATGTCCTTGAGTGTCTAACAACTCAGAACTCGGGGAAAATTGGAATCGGTGAGAAGCAATACCTGAAGAAGAACTCATAAGAAGTAATATGGTTCTATGACATTATCGAGATACCACGGGGTAATACTCGAAGGTAGATCATAATAGAGGTTGGACAGGTGCATTGACCTACAGAGGACAAGTGGTTTAACTTGTCCGAGGAATAATATTTAAGGGAGAGCATGGTCGGAACCACGATTGCAAAAGGCCAGATCCCTGATATAAGATGAACTTATATCAAGGGGATAATTAATTTTAAGAGAAGCTTCCATGATAAGTTCCACATCGGGTCCATTGGGATGAACACAAAGTTCAAGGTCGACTCCCACTTCTTCAATGCATAACCTTCCATTCACTTCTCGCTTCCCATGAAGTCGTGGTGTTGGAATTATATCTGGCAAAACACTAGATGAGTATAACTCGTGAAAACTCTCGGGTTCTCATGGATTAGGGAAAGCATAGGTTCAACCCATAGGGGCATCTTAGGAACATATACCACTAACTTAAAGAGAGAGGATACAATTTACCAAGGCGTTATGTACACTGGAAGAAGTCACAAGGAGATTAAATATGAGGGGCACTGTCGGATAATAATCCAACAAAGGATCTGGTGGTCTACCAGGGATCCAATGTGAGCACCGGTACTCAACCATAAGAAGAAAGGATGGAGGGATATCAGTTTATAGAAACAACCGACTAATTCAAAACTCAAATGCAAAGGATTTATGATTTACAAATCAAACGATCAGAAGCAACCGCTCTGATTAAGGATGGGTAAGTAGAAATGACTTAGGGGTACAATCAACGAAAATTTGATTGGTCGAGATCCCGCTCATATTCAACATGATGTCTGAGACGGAAGGATGAATTCTAGGATCTAGGATTGCGAGCATTCGCAACATGTTGAATCAACGGACTCAAAATGATAATGACAAAGGATGGCAATAGGATTACTAGACTTATGGGGTTAACCATAATGTAAGCAAGCAAGAATTTCAAGAGCAATAGGTTGCTCAGGATATTCCGAAGGTCGAATGATATTTCTGAGACTTGTGAAACACATGAATGGGGATGAGTGGATACTCGGTAAATGGGAGGAATTATCCATAAGGGTATTCATGTAGCAATGAACTGCAAAGCAGTGGCACATTCGATATACGGAATACCGGAAGATGTTTCGGGGTATCTTGTAATAACAAGAGCAATGGAGAATTGATTGGATGAATGACAAGTGTAATTCGTTATCCAAAATGATATAACGATGGTAAGGAATTGCAAAGGTGGAGGCCAGAAGAATCTCGGAAAACATCGAATATTATGTCCAGAATCTTCTGATGAAGCAGGCGACCATCTTGACTGAAGGGGCTCTCCGGGAGAAGTATTTTTGAGAACCTAAAGTTAGATTTTAGCAAAATCATTTAACCCGAATAGGAGAGAGATCAGAATCCCAGAGTATAGATGAGGAATAAAAGATCCTAATACCACCCAATGGCGACGTGGGCCCGTAAACCACACAGCCATGTTAGTAAAACGGTTTTTCGAAGACTAGACTCAACTTCGACCAAGGAGTTGGAAAGGGGGGTTCCTACAGGCAGTCGGCTCTGATACCAACTTGTGACGTCCCCGATTTGACCGTATACTAATCATGCACGCAAATGTGTACGACCAAGATCAGGGACTCACTGGAAGATATCACAACACAACTCTAGACACAAATTAAAATAATACAAGCTTTATATTACAAGCCAGGGGCCTCGAGGGCTCGAATACATAAGCTCGAAAACACAAGAGTCAGCGGAAGCAATAATATCTGAGTACAGACATAAGTTAAACAAGTTTGCCTTAAGAAGGCTAGCACAAAAGTAGCAAGGATCGAAAAGGCAAGGCCTCCTGCCTGGAACCTCCTAACTACTCCTCGAAGCCGAACTCCATGTAGAAACATCATCGGGATCCTCTGGCTTCTGGGCTCCACCATCTGGTTGCGTCATCCGAGAAGAAGGGACAAAAGGGGAAAAAGGGGAAGAAAGCAACCGTGAGTACTCATCCAAAGTACTCGCAAGCAAGGATCTACACTACATATGCAATGGTATCTGTGTAAGGGAGGTAATATTTGTGGACTGAACTGCAGAATGCCAGAATAGGAGGGGGATAACTAATCCAATCGAAGACTACGCTTCTCGTAACCTCCATCTTGCAGCAGAAGATGAGGGTAGCTGGAAAGTAACAAGTATCCTCGCTTCCCGCAGCCTCCGTCTTGCAGCAGTAGAAGGGAGTAGATGGTAAGTTCACCAAGTAACATTATATAGCATAATCCTACCCGGCGATACTCCAGCACATCACCCTGTGAGAGAGCAACCACCGAGTTGTATCTGGCACTGGTAAGGGTGTGTTTTATTAAATATCCGGTTCTAGTTGTCATGAGGTCGGAATACAACTCCGGGTCGTCCTTTTACCGAGGGACACGGCTATTCGAATAGATTAACTTCCCTGCAGGGGTGCACCACATAACCCAGCACGCTTGATCCCATTTGGCCGGACACACTTTCCAGGGTCATGCCCGGCCTCGGAAGATCAACACGTCGCAGCCCTACCTAAGCACAGCAGAGAGGTCAGCACGCCGGTCTAAGTCCTAGGCGCGCAGGGGTCCAGGCCCATCGCCCAACGCACACCTGCACGTTGCGTACGCGGCCGGTGAGCAGACCTAGCAACCTCCATTACTAAGGAAGTTGCGTTACGCGGTCCAACCCGGCGCGCGCCGCTAAGTCGCTGACGTCAAAAAGGCTTTGGCTGATACCACGACGTCGAGTGCCCATAACTGTTCCCACGCAGCTGGTTAGTGCGTATAGACCAAATGGCCAGACTCAGATCAAATATCCAAACTCGTTAAGCGTGTTATTATGAAATAACCGCAGACAACGACCAGGGCCAGGCCACCTCTCCACTGGGTGTCTCAACCTGCCCTGTCGCTCCGCCACAAAGATCCACTCGGGGGCCGTCGGGAACTCAGGCCCACCACTACCTGGATGGAGCCACCTGTCCTTTCAGCCCCCCACATCGAATCACTTGCGGGTACTCAATGAGCCGACCCGACTTTAGTCACATCATGTATCACGTAAAGTATGTATATAGTATATACCCGTGATCACCACCCGAGGTGATCACGGCCCGAAAGTATAGCATGGCAGACGGACAAGGATGTGGGGCCACTGATGGAATACTAGTATCCTACACTAAGCATTAGGATGGCAGGTACATGTATCAAAAGTTGTAGCAGCAATGACAGGCTATGCAACAGGATAGGAGCAACCGAACAGTAACATGCTACACTACTCTAATGCAAGCAGTAGAGAGAAGAATAGGCGATATCTGGTGATCAAAGGGGGGGGCTTGCCTGGAAGCTCTGCAGACGAAAGGAATCTTCGGAAGCGTAGCCGTAGTCGAACACCGAAGCATCAATGGTCTCGGGGTCTATCACAGTATCGGAGTCTACCGAAAATAAGCAACGAAGGGGGAAACAAATAAATAACGGAGCAATCACAAAGCATAACATGGAAATACGCGGTGCTACGTGTGACCTAACGCAGTAGGAGGTGATACTGGCAAGGATGAAAAACATCCGGGAAAGTTTTCCCGGTGTTTCGCGTTTTCGGGCGGATGAAACGGAGGGGGAATGTTGCACGTTCGGTATGATAGAGATGTGTGGCGGACGAATGGACCACGTATTCGGATTCGTCTCGTCGTTCTGAGCAACTTTCATATATAAAACTTTTTCATCGGAGCTACGGTTGAATTTATATGAATTTCCGAAGTTTGAACAATATTCTGAAATTCTGGAATTATATTTTAATTCGAAAATAAACTGAAACTTCTAAGTGCACACACAGAAGTATACCCAACAGTGGCAATAGAGGATGACGGGTGGGGCCATTGACTGGGTTGACACAGTCAATATTTTGACTAGTCAAAAGTGAAAAGTGTACGTGGGTCCCAGTTGTCACTGACTCATATTATTTAACTGATTCATAAATCAAAGAAAAAAATGCTCAACTAGAGGTTTGGGCTAAAGTAATTAGGACCTCCTAATTAATCTCGGGCCAGGGCCCATGAGGCAGCGGCATAAGGCCAGCTAAGGCGCCGGCGGCTACACGAACGGACGCCACAGGCGCCGTCGGCCATGCGCAGCGAACGAAAGACGGGGGCGGGCGCTGGCTGCTCGAGAGAGGCTGGAGCTTGTGGGCGCGCGGGGGAAGTGGTGGCCAGAGGCGAGCTCGGCGGGTGTGGTGGCGCGCGGCCGGCGTGGCTCGACAGCCGGGCGCGCGGAGCACCGCGGCGGGGGGCTTCGGCGGCCCCGGCCAGAAGCGACGGGTGAGGGCGGCGCGAGGCAAGGGAAGGTAGGAGCAGGCTGCGGGGCGCGCAGGAGCGCGGCCTCCCGGCGGCGTGGGACGACAGCGGCAACGACGAGCGGCGACGGACAGCAGCGCAAGCGGTGGCAAGCAGAACAGCCTAACGGCAAGCAGCAGAGCAAAACAACGGCAGTAGCTTGTAGCAGTAGCAGCTAAAACCGAGCAGCGGCAGCTAGCGCGGGAGAGTAGCTGCAATGGCATGCAGACGGCGTCCTACGACGTACAAATCGAAGGGGGAGAGGGGTAATCCGACGGAGGAGCTCACGGTGAGTCCGTTGGCGTGCTCGGGGAGGGCCATGGTGGACCGGAGCGACGGCATCGACGACGAGTTGGTGACGGCCGGTTGAAGAAGACGGCGATGGCGTCGGCTACGCTGGTCCCCGGAACGAATGAAGCCGAGCACGGCGACCCTCCAGGACGTGCCTCCGAGCGACTGTGACGACGGTGGCCACGACAACAAGGGCAAGGCAGCTGTGATCACACCGAATTCGAGCTCGAAAACGAGCGGATGAGGACGGGGGCGAAGGGGGATCGAGGGGGGGCTGGACGAGCGTGTGCTAGGGTTTTTGGTGGACACCTTTATAGGCCCGGGGGGGCTACGTGTTGGCCATCCATGGCCAGTGTGCCATGGATGTGCGCCACGTCTGGCTGTGCCTCCTCTGGCGAGAGGAAAGGGAAAGGCCGGCCAGATGGGCTGGGCCTGGAACAGGGGTGAAGATGGGCCACGTGCACAAGGGGCTTTCCCCACTTATTCTTTTTGGCGCAAACTTATTCAACTCCAGTTTTGCAATTGATTTAGAAGTCAAATGATGTTTGTTCTAGTAAAAACTTTGTACATAAGTACTTAGTAACATACCAGAGCTGCACAAAAAGTTTCAAGCTAAAAGGAAATGTTTATCTATTTTTAGAAAATGAAAAGGGCAATTATTTTGCTGCTCGCACAATTTTAATTAGGTTAGGCGCCTTTTAATAATCCAAAAGTTGTTGGATGTTACATGAAAATTACATAGTGAAAATTTGTAACATTGTGAACATTTTTAACCACTGTTTTTATGAAACTAAAATTTGACTGGTTATTTGAATCTGTATTTCAACTTAGTTTGAAACAAGTGAGGTTTAGCAAAATTTTAATTATGATGACCTGGCATCATTAGGGTATTATTACTATAGCTTAACTACCGGGGTGTCACACTTCCGCGCAACAACCGCTCAACTACCGGGCCATATACAGAAGGTAAAACCCTCAGGCATGTAGTTGGACCGGAGGTTGGGCCAGAACTACCGCTGGGCCAGTAGTCCCTAGGTGGTGGGGTACGAGGCGGTACTACCGCCCCGAGCACCGGTAGTACCGGTTTATCAAGACAAACCGGAACTACCGTGCCACCACCGGTCTACCACCGTTCCCGGTACAGAAGGAAATCACCCTTGACCTGTACTTGGTGCAGTAGTAGGACCGGAACTACCGGCCAGCGGTACAACCGCTCAAGATAGCAGTACTACCGCCATGGCCAGAACTGCATAGAACAGAGGACGAGGAACCTCTCTCTCCTCGAACGGAGGGTATATGGTGGGTGCACGGAATGTGTACGTGAAGTGATTCACCCAATACCTTCCAATGCGGGTTCCCTCTTAATAGTACGGGTATCCTACGACCAAAGGAATAAAAACGTCGGAAACTCCGTCATCGATCTTTTCTGCATAGAGGGAAAACCTAATCGTCTTGCTCTCCACATTGTGTACCTGAGAAAACTATTGCGCACGATTATAACAAACATGTGTTGTCATCATCACCAAAACCCTAAGGCAAAAGATTCCCTAACAGATGTGTATGATCTGCAACAAAACAAGTCACTGTCCATCTCTCCTCTCTTAGCCAACTATCAATTTTGCATCAACGGATGTGTATGATCGGTTTTGCATCCTCTTTCTTCTGGCCTCTCTTCTGGTTGAATTTTGAGGAAGATATATGTGTCCCAAACCTTAACTGTAAGGCATGGTCATTGTAGAATTTCCGAGCGTCCTCGAGTGTGTCAAACGGCATGCCAACATAGGGTGGCAGTGGCTGTGATGAAACATCTCCATCATCTAAATCATCTTGCATTGCATCATCGGCATGCAACAACCCTTCTGAATCTTCACCACCACCAACAGAAAAAATTCCTTGGAGATAGCTCTCTCCCCCTTCAGTTTCAGCTTCCTGCAACAGAGTATTTGTGCAACAGTCATTTTTTTATCTCTCCATGGAATCAACAACTTTTTATTTGTTTCAGAAATTCAGATGCACAAGATATCAAATCCCATCAAATCAAGAGAAACTTTACATTTTATCTTGTCACTTTTCTCATAGGTCAACGATCATGCGGCATGGCCTACCTTCGACCGGAATCCGGAAACACTATATTACTCACTAAACATACACAATCAAATCACACCAGAGGCGTTTTCACTTCAGTGAGTTTTCATCAGTTATGTTGATCAACAATCAGTACCAAAACATGCAAGAATGCAACTAAAAAATAGAGGAGGCTCAAGTTTCAGAGATACTATAATTTTTCATAGAACAGTGGGATGTGTTGATTATGTTTCACAGATAGCTCTGTTTTTACACATATTGTCATGTTTTTCAGAATGAAACATAGATCAAGTTTCAGAAACTAATCCATGCTTCTCGATGTGATCTGGTCGAAGTAATTTCAGGAAACACCACCG
>LR738713.1:405964427-406014464 GCA_902687465.1 Secale cereale
AGAAATGGGCTGCAGGCCCAGTTTGGAGCGAAAGACATGGACAGAGGGCTTGCACGAACCGGTGCAGAGGAGTGGGGCACCGGCGGCGTGTCAAGGCTAGCACCAAGAGGCCTAGATCGTGCAGTTCGGCTGGACCACAGACGAGCGGACCCCTGTGGAGTGACAGGCGGTGCAGCGGATTGCCCGGTAAGCCACATGAACTTCTTACAATCTTGCATACTGTCTGGGGTCAACGTTCATCGACTGGGGTCACGATCCGGGCACCGACCCAGCTCGACCCTACATCGTTCCTGACCCTCGATCTGGGCTGATCGACCCCGGGACACGGAACGGACCTTCAACCCGTGAACCAGGCTACTATGGCCAGGAGTAGGATCTGGGGTCTTGATTGCAGCGGACGAAGAACTTAAACCATAAATCATGGACATTCAGAATACACACACATTCACTTGGTACAAATTATGCAACAGAGCATTCATGAATATGAATATAGAGGGATGTTTATCGTGTACATTTGTACCTATATTAGACAAAAGCGCATTTGTTTGCATCTATGCATCACTGTTGTTTTGTGTACCAATGCACATGACACCTAAAACTCTTCAGTACAAAGAAATGTTAATCTCTGGTGACAAAGATTGAGTGACATTCCAAGGCAGTGTACAAGCGGAAAAAACAAAAGTAAAGATGTAGAACAAAATGAAAATATGAACAATAAAAGTCACTGATCACACATGACAAGAAAAAAATCACTAATCTGACTGCCTTTCTGTCACTTGATGAAACTATTCAAAGGTTGATGATTTATATTCCTAACTGAGTCTAGACATGGAAAATGAAAACGAATCAACCAGAGCCACTAAAGCATTTCTATTCCTAACGGAGTCTAGATGTGTTTCTACTACCAAGTCTGAACGGCAAACCAGTATGGAGATTCACTAACCTTAACATTGCCAAGAATCTCAAGTAGCTTTTTTGGATCAGGACAACCATCCACAAACGATTCTGCGACGGCCATATTATGAAGGACCTGAAAATTGAACACTGTGACATCAGATGCAACACAATAAAACATGACAACCTATCATTTCTTCCTTGGGAGACAATATAATCACTACAGGAAAATGTATTGGCTAGGGCGTATACTCATGCTAGGTACCCTCACAGGTCACGGGTTAATCAGCTTAGGCCTCCTTTGGTTTGTAGGAATCTTGTAGGAATTTCATAGGATAGGATTTTCGAAGGAAAAATTCCTATGGGGCCCTTTGGTTTGTAGGAATGTATTCCTATTCCTATGTAGGATAGGATCCAATCCTTCACATTTTAAAGGAAAAAAACATTAGCCTAGACTCAATGGAGAAATTCCTATCCTATGCATCAAATGACATCTCTTTCTTTATAGGAATTGAGATGCATGTCATCTCACTTCCTATGAAATTCCTATTCCTACAATATTTCTATCCTATGAACCAAAGGAGGCCTAAAGGCTGGGTAACAGCCCGATTGAAAGGCATTAGCACACGGAGATGCAGTGCAGCAGTGGCTGTGTGAAAAATGGGGGATGGGTTTGAATGGTTCATGTATTGGATTCAGAAAATATGTAGTCACATTGTTGCTCAATATTTTGCAGATGTCTAGGTCTGAAGTCTAAACATTACTGATTATTTACTTGCTGCTCATACAGTCATATCCTGAATACTGTTGTAGACACAGTGGTCAGTGAATTAAAGTTGACACTTAACAGTTCCATTGTATCCAGCCAATGTACGCCAAGTAAGGTCCATTTACATACTATACTACATGGTATACATATAGAACTACAAATTTAAATAAACAGAACAGTTTAAACAAATCATCGCCTATGCTTCAAGAAATGTACTCCCTCCGTCCCAAAATAAGTGTCTCAAAGTTGTACTAAGTTGTACAACATTACTAACTAAAATCAGGGAAATGAGAAGCACTCCCACGCCCAGTAGCAAGCCCTGTTGGTATTCACATGCATCACCTAACACCCACATCCACATAACCGTTGATACACACAAAATACAAATGGGTACCAGTCCAACACCAACACATTAAGATGCAAGTGAGCCATGAGACGATCACATACGCGACAGCAGTGTGTAGACAGGCATCAGATATAAGCAGCACACAATCACACACCCAAGATGCACCCAACCCTCCCAACCGCTTACAAACATATGCAGGCTCACCCACCACCCACCGTGGGAGGATGGGAGAACCATGCGGACAGCTACAACAAGCACACCGCACAATTCACGTGCAACATACACTGAGCAAGCATATAAGCACAGTGAGTGGTGACAGAAACATCAAGCGAGTAATACTAAGAAAACAGCAATTCGCTGAGCAAACATGCCGCCATGAATCCGGCGAGATACAGGATTGGCTATGTATATTCAGTTAAAGAATATATAAAGCAATCACAGAGCATCCTAACTCTCCTCGCTTTTAGACGTGTGTATATAGGGAAGCAAAAGCAGAGATCCAATCGCCCACCTTGGGGTCACCCTCCTTCTTGAGCAGGAGCTGCGCGAGCACCTCGGCGCACTCGGCGTACCGGCGGCTCTGGAAGAGCACGGCGGCGTCCCTTGCCATAGCTGCCGTCGCGGAGAGCGTGCCGTCCTCCTCCACCCCGGGCTGTGGCTGGGGCGGCGGGGCCTCCTTCGGCGCCGCGGGCTCCATCCGCCAGATCTTGCACGAACGGCGGCTGAATCGGGAGCGAGGGTGCGACACGCGGAGGCCCGATTCGCGAGCCGACGCAGCGAATTGGACTACTGGCGGTAGGGTTTGGAGTTGGGGAGGGCTAGGGTTTGGACGCGATGGCGATGGGAGACGCCAGAGCGAGGGAGGGGGGAAGGGGGGAGGGGCCGAAATCGACGAAGGCGATGGATAGAGAGAGAAGAGGGAGTTGCTTTCCCCTCCTGATTTGTTTTTTTCACGATACTGCCATTTCGAGAGGGGCCACCTACCTGATTCATGTTGGGTTTTTTTTTGTAACAGCGGTTCACCCTGGTTTGTTCGTCGGGCAAATACAATCTCAAATGCATCTATTTTTTTCTCTACCACTCTCTGTACAGTGTCTTTTTTTTTAAATCTTCCGATCTATTCATAGGACTAGCGCACCAGAACAGCAACCGGCACAGATGAAGAATAATATAGATCGGAATAATCCAATCCGAAAACACACGAACGGACGTAACCAACGATATCCGAGCAAATCTACCAAAGATAGATCCGCCGGAGACACTCTCTGCACAGTGTTGCGACATATTAAAACTTTAAAAGTCAAACAAGCCATCATTCTAAAACAGAATAGAGATGTTGTCATGTTGGTTTATTCATTTTGTTTGAGTCGTTGGGAAAGACATACCATAAAGAGGGGTGCGTCTTGTTAGTGTGGTGGGAATCAACTTCACATACACATAAAAATTTCATCCACGGTTCTCATTCATGTCAGCAGAAAGGTTCCCTAAAATCCGTCGTGCTACCTACGGGGCGTCCAGATAATTATAAGTTTGAGTTACAACTCTTTAAAAAAATTCGAAACCTGCACGGAATCTCCGCAGCCCGAAACCTCCAGGCTGCCTCTAGGGCATCCAAGTACTTCAACTCCTCTATTGCAACTCTTGGGAAATCTCCGAGCCAGCCCGGGTGTAGCCTGGAACCTTCATGGTCAACAACTACTCGGGTGGCCCCGAACCTCCAGGCCACGCAGAATGAGTGCATGTCGGTCGGGTTTGGGGGGCACCTATTCATATCATGCTCCCCCACAGCAAAGAATCTAAGGGGTTCATTCTCTATCTTCATTGATTTGAACTTGATTTCCTTGACACCCCCACTACTGCAGGATGGTCCAAACGCGACACTACAATCGGAGACTCTTCAACGAAACTGTGTGCGATGCATTAATCGCAGACGGTGTTCTAAGAAAACCGTCAAAATGATACAAACGGTTTGCGATGTCGGGGACATCAAACATGATTCAGATTATAGTTGCGTGTGCGATACGTGACATACAGGTCACTCGAATGAACTGTTTGCGATGAACATAACAACATAAACGGTCAACCAGATGAAGGTGTATGCGATATACGACATATAGTTCACTCGGATGAACTGTTTGTGATTAGGCAACACAATAAAAACAGTCAGCGAGATCAAGGTGTGTGCGATAAAGGGCATACAGTTCACTCGGATGAACAGATTGCGTTGAGCCAAGAGAATAGAAACGGTTCAATTTAATAAGATGTGTGCGACATGCGGCAAATAGGTCTGTAATAAAAAAATATGAGAAGATCGATAATAATACAGAAGATTTCTGCTAATAAGCCGTGTGTGTTGTGGGCAAATGCTTCCTGGTATACAATTGTCAGCGATTGATGAATTCATCACCAACGGTTTCCCTAGTATGATCTGTGTGTGATGTGATTGCATACAGAACAACAACATATATACTTATAAGGACATGATTGCGTAACCAAATTAAACATCAAATTGCATAGGTGGCTAGTACACACATGACATTTACACACATCAAAGTAAAGTATTACATGCATAATTAACTAGGATAAACGATCATCTAATCATCATCTACTTCTGTGACGCTTACCGCCACTGCTCTGCTGGTGGCTCGATCCCTCGTCGATTACGGGAAGGAGGCACTCACTCATGTCAACGATCTGCATGTGCATCTTGAAGGAAATATGCCCTAGAGACAATAATAAAGTTATTATTTATATTTCCTTATATCATGATAAATGTTTATTATTCATGCTAGAATTGTATTAACCGGAAACTTAGTACATGTGTGAATACATAGACAAAACAGTATGTCCCTAGTATGCCTCTACTAAACTAGCTCATTGATCAAAGATGGTTATGTTTCCTAGCCATAGACATGAGTTATCATTTGATCAACGCGATCACATCATTAGGAGAATGATGTGATGGACAAGACCCATCCGTTAGCTTAGCACTATGATCGTTTAGTTTTACTGCTATTGCTTTCTTCATGACTTATACATGTTCCTATGACTATGAGATTATGCAACTCCCGAATACCGGAGGAACACCTCGTGTGCTATCAAACGTCACAACGTAACTGGGTGATTATAAAGATGCTCTACAGGTGTCTCCGAAGGTGTTCGTGGTGTTGGCATAGATCAAGAATAGGATTTGTCACTCTGAGTGTCGGAGATGTATCTCTGGGCCCTCTCGGTAATACACATCATAATAAGCCTTGCAAGCAAATGACTAATGAGTTAGTCACGAGATGATGTATTACGGAACGAGTAAAGAGACTTGCCGGTAACGAGATTAACTAGGTATAGTGATACCGGCGATCGAATCTCGGGCAAGTAACATACCGATGACAAAGGGAACAACGTATGTTGTTATGCGGTTCGATCGATAAAGATCTTCGTAGAATATGTAGGAGCCAATATGGGAATCCAAGTTCCGCTATTGGTTATTGACCAAAGAGATGTCTCGGTCATGTCTACATAGTTCTCGAACCCGTAGGGTCCGCACGCTTAAACGTTCGTTGACGATATAGTATTTAATGAGTTATGTATGTTGGTGACCAAATATTATTCGGAGTCCGGGATGTGGTCACGGACATGACGAGGAACTCCGGAATGGTCCAGAGATAAAGATTAATATATGGGATAATAGTGTTTGACCTCCGGAAGGGTTCCGGAATTCACCCAAAGGCTTTTACTCCAAGTTTCGACCCCAAGGCTCAACATATAAATATAGGGGTAGGGCTAGCACCCAAGACATATCAAGATACACCAAGCCGTGTGCGAGCAACCCCGACCCTCTAGTTTATCCTCCGTCTAGTTTCTGTAGTGCTTGGCGAAGCCCTGCGGAGATTGTTCTTCATCAACAACCGTCACCACGCCGTCGTGCTGCCGGAACTCATCTACTGCTTCGCCCGTCTTACTGGATCAAGAAGGCGAGGACGTCATCGAGCTGAACGTGTGCAGAACGCGGAGGTGTCGTATGTTCGGTACTAGATCGGGACGGATCGTGAAGGTGTACAACTACATCAACCGCGTTGATAAACGCTTCCGCTTTCAGTCTACGAGGGTACGTAGACATACTCTCCCCTCTCGTTGCTATGCATCTAGTAGATAGATCTTGCGTGATTGTAGGAATTTTTGAAATACTACGCTCCCCAACAGTGGCATCATGAGCCAGGTCTATGCGTAGATGATATGCACGAGAAGAACACAAGTGAGTTGTGGACGATACTAGTCATACTGCGTACGAGCATGTCATACTTTGATTCGGCGGTATTGTTGGATGAAGCGGCCCGGACCGACATTACACGTACGCTTACGCGAGACTGGTTCTACCGACGTGCTTCGCATATAGGTGGCTGGCGGGTGTCAGTTTATCCAACTTTAGTTGAATCAAGTGTGGCTACGCCCGGTCCTTGTGAAGGTTAAAATAGCACATACTTGACGAAATGTCATTGTGGTTTTGTATGCGTAGGTAAGAACGGTTCTTGCTAAGCCCGTAGAAGCCACGTAAAACTTGCAACAACAAAGTAGAGGACGTCTAACTTGTTTTTGAAGGGCATGTTGTGATGTGATATGGTCAAGACATGATGAGTGATACGTTATTGTATGAGATGATCATGTTTTGTAAAGTTAGCGGCAACTGGCAGGAGCCATATGGTTGTCGCTTTATTGTATGAAATGCAATTGCTATGTAATTGCTTTACTTTATCACTAAGTGGTAGCGATGGTCGTGGAAGCAATAGTTGGCGAGACGACAATGATGCTACGATGGAGATCAAGGTGTCGCGCCGGTGACGATGGTGATCATGACGGTGTCTTGGAGATGGAGATCAAAGGCACAAGATGATGATGGCCATATCATATCACTAATATTGACTGCATGTGATGTTTATCTTTTATGCATCTTATTTTGCTTAGATCGGCAGTAGCATTATAAGATGATCTCTCACTAAATTTCAAGGTATAAGTGTCTTCCCTGAGTATGCACCGTTGCGAAAGTTCGTCGTGCCGAGACACCACGTGATGATCGGGCGTGATAAGCTCTGCGTTCACATACAACGGGTGTAAGCCAGTTTTGCACATGCAGAATACCCGGGTTAAACTTGACGAGCCTAGCATATGTGGATATGGCCTCGGAACACTGGAGACCAAAAGGTCGAGCGTGAATCATATAGTTGATATGATCAACATAAGATGTTCACCATTGAAAACTATTCCATCTCACGTGATGATCGGACATGGTTTAGTTGATATGGATCACGTGATCACTGAGATGATTAGAGAGATGTATGTCTAAGTGAGAGTTCTTAAGTAATTTGATTAATTGAACTTTAATTTATCATGAACTTAGTCCTGATAGTATTAGCATATCTGTGTTGTAGATCAATAGCTCGCAATGTAGCTCCCAGTTTGTTTTTATATGTTCCTAGAGAAAACTGAGTTTAAAGATGTTAGTAGCAATGATGCGGACTTGTTCCGTGATCTGAGGATTTTCCTCATTGCCACATAGAAGAATTATGTCCTTGATGCACCGCTAGGTGACAGACCTATTGCAGGAGCAGATGCAGACGTTATGAACGTTTTGACAAAAGCTCGTTATGATGACTACTTGATAGTTTAGTGCACCATGCTTTACGGCTTAGAACCGGGACTTCAAAAACGTTTGGAAAGCCACATAGCATATGAGATGTTCCAGGAGTTGAAATTAGTATTTCATACTTATGCACGTGTCGAGAGGTATAAGACCTCTGACAGTACATTGCCTACAAGATGGAGGAGAATAGCTCAACCAGTGAGCATGTGCTCAGATTGTCTGGGTACTACAATTGCTTGAATCAAGTGCGAGTTAATCTTCCAGATAAGATAGTAATTGGCAAAGTTCTCTAGTCACTATCACCAAGTTAGTAGAACTTTGTGATGAACTATAATATGCAAGGGATGACAAAAGTAATTCCCCAGCTCTTCGCGATGCTGAAATCGACGAAGGTAGAAATAAAGAAAGAGCATCAAGTGTTGATGGTTAACGAGACCACTTGTTTCAAGTAAAGGGCAAAGGGATAGAAGGGGAACTTCAAGAAGAATGACAAGCAAGTTGTCACTCCCGTGAAGAAACCCAAAGCTAATCTCAAGCCTGAAACTAAGTGCTTCTACTGCAAAGGAAATTATCACTGGAAGTGGAACTGCCCTAGATACTTGGCGGATAAGAAGGATGGCAAAGTGAACAAAGGTATATTGATATACAGATTATTGATGTGTACTTTACTAGTGTTCATAGCAACCCCTGGGTACTTGATACCGGTTCAATTGTTAAAATTAGTAACTCGAAACAAGAGTTGCAGAATGAACGGAGACTAGTTAAAGGTGAAGTGACGATGTGTGTTGGAAGTGGTTCCAAGATTGATATGATCATCATCGCACACTCCTTATACTTTCGGGATTAGTGTAGAACCTAGATAAATGTTATTTGGCATTTGCGTTGAGCATGAATATGATTGATCATGTTTGTTGCAATACGGTTATTCATTTAAAGTCATAGAATAATTGTTATTCTGTTTACATGAATAAAGCCTTCGATGGTCATACACCCAATGAAAATAGTTTGTTGGATCTCGATCGTAGTGATACATATATTCATAATATTGAAGCCAAAAGATGCAAGGTTAATAATGATAGTGCAACTTATTTGTGGCACTGCCGTTTAGGTCATATTGGTGTAAAGCACATGAAGTAACTCCATATTGATGGACTTTTGGAATCACTTGATTATGAATCACTTGGTGCTTGCGAACCATGCCTCATGGGCAAGATGACTAAAACTCTGTTCTCCGAAACAATGGAGCGAGCAACTGATTTATTGGAAATCATACATACTGATGTATGTGGACCGATGAGTGTTGAGGCTCGCGGCGAGTATCGTTATTTTTCTGACCTTCACTGATGATTTGAGTAGATATGGGTATATCTACTTGATGAAACACAAGTCTGAAACATTTGAAAAGTTCAAAGAATTTCAGAGTGAAGTAGAGAATCATCGTAACAAGAAAATAAAGTTTCTACAATCTGATCATGGAGGTGAATATTTGAGTTACGAGTTTGGTCTTCATTTGAAACAATGTGGAATAGTTTCACAACTCACGCCACCCGGAACACCACATCATAATGGTGTGTCCGAACGTCGTAACCGCACTCTATTAGATATGGTGCGATCAATGATGTCTTTTACCGATTTACCACTATCGTTTTGGGTTATGCATTAGAGACAACTGCATTC
This sequence comes from Secale cereale, assembly GCA_902687465.1. Classification (NCBI taxonomy): domain Eukaryota; kingdom Viridiplantae; phylum Streptophyta; class Magnoliopsida; order Poales; family Poaceae; genus Secale; species Secale cereale. Next base: position 405,973,749 of record LR738713.1, read on the forward strand.
ATGTTAAATAGGGCACCATCTAAATCCGTTGAGACGACGCCTTATGAACTGTGGTTTAGCAAGAAACCAAAGTTGTCGTTTCTTAAAGTTTGGGGCTGTGATGCTTATGTGAAGAAGTTTCAACCTGATAAGCTCAAACCCAAGTCGGAGAAATGTGTCTTCATAGGACACCCAAAGGAGACTGTTGGGTACACCTTCTATCACAGATCCGAAGGCAAGATATTCGCTGCTAAGAATGGATCCTTTCTAGAGAAGGAGTTTCTCTCGAAAGAAGTGAGTGGGAGGAAAGTGGAACTTGATGAGGTAATTGTACCTTCTCCCAAATTGGATATTAGTACATCACAGAAACTAGTTCGAGTGATTCCTACACCAATTTGTGAGGAAGCTAATGATGATGATCATGAAACTTCGGATCAAGTTACTTCTGAACTTCGTAGATCAACCAGAGTACGTTCCGCACCAGAGTGGTACGGCAACCCAAGTTCTGGAAGTCATGTTACTAGACCATGATGAACCTACGAACTATGAGGAAGCGATGATGAGCCCAGATTCCGCAAAATGGCTTGAGGCCATGAAATCTGAGATGGGATCCATGTATGAGAACAAAGTGTGGACTTTGGTTGACTTGCCCGATGATCGACAAGCCATCAAAAATAAATGGATCTTCAAGAGGAAGACCGACGCTGACGGTAATGTTACTGTTTACAAAGCTCGACTTGTTGCGAAAGGTTTTTGACAAGTTCAAGGAGTTGACTGCGATGAGACTTTCTCACCCGTAGCGATGCTTAAGTCTGTCCGAATCATGTTAGCAATTGCCCCATTTTATGATTATGAAATCTGGCAAATGGATGTCAAAACTGCATTCCTGGATGGATATCTCAAAGAGGAGTTGTATATGATGCAACCAGAAGGTTTTGTCGATCCTAAAGGTGCTAACAAAGTGTGCAAGCTCCAGCGATTCATCTATGGACTGGTGCAAGCATCTCGGAGTTGGAATATACGCTTTGATGAGGTGATCAAAGCATATGGTTTTATACAGACTTGTGGTGAAGCCTGTATTTACAAAAAGGTGAGTGGGAGCACTACATCTTTTCTGATAAGTATATGTGAATGACATATTGTTGATCGAAAATGATGTAGAATTTTCTAAAAAGCATCAAGGAGTGTTTGAAAGGAGTTTTTTCAAAGAAAAACCTCGGTGGAGCTGCTTACATATTGAGCATCAAGATCTATAGAGATAGATCGAGATGCTTGATAAGTTTTTTCAATGAGTACATACCTTGACAAGTTTTTTGAAGTAGTTCAAAATGGATCAGTCAGAGAAGGAGTTCTTGCCTGAGTTAAAAGGTATAAAGTTGAGTAAGACTCAAAACCCGACCTCGGCAGAAAATAGAGAAATAATGAAAGTCATTCCCTATGCCTCAGCCATAGGTTCTATAAAGTATGCCATGCTGTGTACCAAACCTGTTGTGTACCTTACCATGAGTTTGGCAAGGAGGTACAAAAGTGATCCAGGAGTAGATCACTGGACATCGGTCAAAATTATCCTTAGTTACTGGATGACTAAGGAAATGTTTCTCGATCATGGAGGTGATAAAGAGTTCGTCGTAAAGAGTTACACCGATGCAAGCTTTACAATAATCCAGAAGACTGTAAGTATCAATCTGGATGCATATTGGAAGTGGGAGCAATTAGCTAGAGTAGCTCCATGCAGAGCATTGTAGACATAGAAATTTGCGAAATACATACGGATCTGAATGTGACAGACCCGTTGACTAAACTTCTCTCACAAGCAAAACATGATCACACCTTATTACTCTTGGGTGTTAATCACATAGCGATGTGAACTAGATTATTGACTCTAGTAAACCCTTTGGGTGTTGGTCACATGGCGATGTGAACTATGGGTGTTATTCACATAACGATGTGAACTATCGGTATTAAATCACATGGCGATGTGAACTAGATTATTGACTCTAGTGCAAGTGGGAGACTGAAGGAAATATGCCCTAGAGGCAATAATAAAGTTATTATTATTTCCTTATATCATGATAAATGTTTATTATTCATGCTAGAATTGTATTAACCGGAAACTTAGTACATGTGTGAATACATAGACAAAACAATACGTCCCTAGTATGCCTCTACTAGACTAGCTCATTGATTAAAGATGATTATGTTTCCTAGCCATAGCCATGAGTTGTCATTTGATCAATGAGATCACATCATTAGGAGAATGATGTGATGGACAAGACCCATCCGTTAGCTTAGCACTATGATCGTTTAGTTTTACTTCTATTGCTTTCTTCATGACTTATACATGTTCCTATGACTATGAGATTGTGCAACTCCTGAATACCGGAGGAACACCTTGTGTGCTATCAAACGTCACAACGTAACTGGGTGATTATAAAGATGCTCTACAGGTGTCTCCGAAGGTGTTCGTGGTGTTGGCATAGATCAAGAATAGGATTTGTCACTCCGAGTGTCGGAGAGGTATCTCTGGGCCCTCTCGGTAATACACATCATAATAAGCCTTGCAAGCAAATGACTAATGAGTTAGTCACGAGATGATGTATTACGGAATGAGTAAAGAGACTTGTAGGTAATGATATTAACTAGGTATAGTGATACCGACGATCGAATCTCGGGCAAGTAACATACCGATGACAAAGGGAACAACGTATGTTGTTATGCGGTTCGACATATAAAGATCTTCGTAGAATATGTAGGAGCCAATATGGGCATCCAGGTCCGCTATTGGTTATTGACCAGAGAGATGTCTCGATCATGTCTACATAGTTCTCGAACCCGTAGGGTCCGCACGCTTAAACGCTTGTTCACGATATAATATTTAATGAGCTATGTATGTTGGTGACCGAATGTTATTCGGAGTCCCGGATGTGATCACGGACATGACGAGGAACTCCGGAATGGCCCGGAGATAAAGATTAATATATGGGATAATAGTGTTTGATCTCCGGAAGGGTTCCGGAATTCACCGGAAGTGGTTCCGGATGTTTCCCGAAATGTTTGGGTAAGAGAACACTTTATTTGGGCCAAAAGGGAAAGCACACAAGGTTTTTGGAAAGCGCAAAAGGAAATTTTGCGGAGTCCAGGGGCCAGACGCCAGGGTCCCTGGTGTTTGGGTCCAGACGCCGAGAACCCTTTCGTCTGGCCGTGGAGTCCGAGAAGGACTCTTGCCTTTCGGGTGAAACCGACTTTATGAAGGCTTTTACTCCAAGTTTCGACCCCAAGGCTCAACATATAAATAGAGGGGTAGGGCTAGCACCCAAGACATATCAAGATACACCAAGCCGTGTGTCGGCAACCCCGACCCTCTAGTTTATCCTCTGTCTAGTTTCTGTAGTGCTTGGCGAAGCCCTGCGGATATTGTTCTTCATCAACAACCGTCACCACGCCGTCGTGCCGCCGGAACTCATCTACTACTTCGCCCGTCTTGCTGGATCAAGAAGGCGAGGACGTCATCGAGCTGAACATGTGCAGAACGCGGAGGTGCCGTACGTTCGGTACTAGATCGGGACGGCCCGTGAAGGTGTGAAACTACATCAACCACGTTGATAAACGCCTCCGCTTTCGGTCTACGAGGGTACGTAGACATACTCTCCCCTCTCGTTGCTATGCATCTAGTAGATAGTTCTTGCGTGATCGTTGGATTTTTTTGAAATACTACGTTCCCCAACACATCTCGTAGTATGTGTACACATTCTTGGCCGTGAACTAGGGTGAGCTTCATCCAGTTTCTGCATCCAGGCCTGTGCCAGGATACAAAATTTATTCTCTTGGCATCATGATTCATCTTTTCGTAGTAGGGGTCCTTCTTTGTGTTGCCCCGAGACCTTTTAGTGGACACATATTTCAACAAGGTTCTTGAAGGCCAACCCCTTAACCTTGAGCGCTTTTACATCGTCGGTGGTTTCCACCGTAACGAACTTGTAGTAGGTGTTGTTGACAGACCTGCGAAATGGTCGCTAGGCTTTATGGCCATGCAGTAGTGGTAGACAAGGACATGATGACGCATGCACAACTGGGCGACGGCAACCTTCTGATCTATCCCGGGATGACCGTCGATGTACTGGAGGTCGATGCCAACCACTTTGTACTTGTCCCGAGCAAGCAAGTGCTTCACGGTGTTGATGTAGTCATCCACCACGCCTGAGTCGATGGCGTACACCACCGAGAGATTTGTCTCCCTTGCGTGGGTCTCCACTTGATGCACGCCAAACTCCATTGGAGTGTCGGTATACATCCTCTCTTTATGTGTCGTCGTGGGTGTGGCTATTGTGTTGTGGGGCATGATCGAAAGGTTGAAGAGACTAAGGTTATAATGGCCGCGGGGATTAATGGGGAAACCGGACGGCATGGAATATTGGCATGCCCGAATGGCAGTTTTTGCAACGTGTAACTCCATCGTGCCACACGTAACTGCATCGTGGCGGCGCGCACGACGCAACCACATGCATATGGTGAAGGAAATATGCCCTAGAGGCAATAATAAAGCTGTTATTTTATATTTTCTTATATCATGATAAATGTTTATTATTCATGCTAGAATTGTATTAACCGGAAACTTGATAAATGTGTGGATACATAGACAAAACATCGTGTCCCTAGTAAGCCTCTACTAGACTAGCTCGCTAATCAAAGATGGTTAAAGTTTCATAACCATAGACATGTGTTGTCATTTGATGAATGGGATCGCATCATTAAGAGAATGATGTGATGGACAAGACCCACCGTTATCTTAGCATAATGATCGTTCAGTTTTTTCTGTTATTGCTTTCTTCATGTCAAATACATATTCCTCCGACTATGAGATTATGCAACTTCCGGATACTGGAGGAATGCCTTGTGTGCTATCAAATGTCACAACATTACTGGGTGATTATAAAGATGCTCTACATGTATCTCCAAAGGTGTTTGTTGGGTTGGCATAGATCGAGATTAGGATTTTTTCACTCCGAGTATCGCAGAGGTATCTCTGGGCCCTCTCGGTAATGCACATCATAAGAAGCCTTGCAAGCAATGTGACTAATGAGTTAGTTGCAGGATGATGCATTATGGAATGAGCCAAGAGACTTGTCGGTAACGAGATTGAACTAGGTATGAAGGTACCGACGATCGAACCTCGGGCAAGTAACATACCGACGACAAAGGGAATAACATAAGTTATCATAACGGTTCAACCGATAAAGATCTTCGTAGAATATGTAGGAGCCAATATGAGCATCCAGGTTCCACTATTGGTTATTGACCGGAGAGGTGTCTCGATCATGTCTACATAGTTCTCGAACCCATAGGGTCCGCACGCTTAATGTTCGATGACGATTTGTATTATATGAGTTATGTGATTTGGTGACCGAATGTTGTTCGGAGTCCCGGATGAGATCACGGACATGACGAGGAGTCTCGAAATGGTCGAGAGGTATATATATATATATATATATATATATATATATATATATATATATATATATATATATATATATATATATATATATATATATATATATATATATATATATATATATATATATATATATATATATATATATATATATATATATATATATATATATATATAGGACGATGTTATTTGGACACCGGAAGTGTTCCGGATGATACCGGGTCATCAGAAGGGGTTCCGGGCACCCCCCCGGCCAAGTTATGGGCCTATTGGGCCAAGAGAGGGACAAACCAGCCCCTAGTGGGCTGGTGCGATCCCCTTAAGGGCCTAACAGGGAGAAGAAGGAAGGAGGGGAGGGAGAAGGAAAGGGGAGGATTCAGCCTCCCCCTTTTCCTTCTCCCCCCCCTCTCTCTCTCTCTCTTTCCTTCCACCTCCACCAATTAAGGAAGGGGGGCTGAATTGGACAAGGCCCACAAGTAGGATTCCTCCTACTTGGGGCGCCCCATGGTTGTCCTCCTCCCCCTCCCACCTATATATACGTGGGGAGGGGCGCCTAGAACACACATCAAACATCTGTTAGCCGTGTGCGGCGCCCTCCTCCATAGTTTACTCCCACGGTCATAATCTCGTAGTGCTTAGGCAAAGCCCTGTGCGGATTACTTCATCATCACCGTCACCACGCTGTTGTACTGAAGGAACTCATCTACTTCCTCGACACTCTGTTGGATCAAGAGTTTGAGGGACGTCGTCGAGCTAAACGTGTGCAGAACTTGAAGGTGTCGTACGTTCGGTGCCTGATTGGTTGGAACGAGAAGAAGTTCGACTACATCAACCACGTTGTCTAAACACTTCCGCTTTCGGTCTACGAGGTATGTGCACACACTCTTCCCCTCTCGTTGCTATGCATCTCCCAGATAGATCTTGCGTGAGCGTAGTTTTTTTTTTTGAAATTGCATGCTACGTTTCCCAACGGTGGCATGGTACCTCTTGAGCATGCGCTGTTTTTCCCTTGAAGAGGAAAGGGTGATGCAGCAAAGTAGCGTAAGTATTTCCCTCAGTTTTTGAGAACCACGGTATCAATCCAGCAGGAGACTACACACAAATCCCTAGTACCTGCACAAACAATTAAGAACCTTGCAACCAACGTGATAAAGGGGTTGTCAATCCCTTCACGACCACTTGCAAATGTGAGATCTGATAGAGATAATAAGATAAATATTTTTGGTATTTTTGTGGTATAGATTTAAAAGTGAAGATTGCAAAATAAAAGAACAATAAAGATAGCTAGTGGACGGAAGATTAATATGATGGAAAATAGACCCGGGGCCATAGGTTTCACTAGTGGATTCTCTCAAGATAGCAAATCTTATGGTGGGTGAACAAATTACTGTCGAGCAATTGATAGAAAAGCGCATAGTTATGAGAATATCTAGGCATGATCATGTATATAGGCATCACGTCCGTGACTAGTAGACCGAAACGATTCTAATAAATTCTGATTCATGTGTGTCTCTGCCAAAAGGTGTGTACAGCAAGGATGATTGTGGTACACTAAAAAGCAAAGACTCAAATCATACAAGACGCTCCAAGCAAAACACATATCATGTGGTGAATAAAAATATAGTCTCAAGTAAAGTTACCGATAGACGAAGACGAAAGAGGGGATGCCTTCCCGGGGCATCCCAAGCTTAGGCTTTTGATTGTCCTTGAATTTTACCTTGGGGTGCCTTGGCCATCCCCAAGCTTAGATATTGCCACTCTTTATTCCATAGTCCATTAAATCCTTACCCAAAAACTTGAAAACTTCACCACATAAAACTTAACACAAAATCTCGTGAGCTCCGTTAGTATAATAAAACAAACCACCACTTTAAGGTAATGTATCAAACTCATTATTTATTTATATTGGTGTTAAACCTACTGTATTCCAACTTCTCTATGGTTCATACCCCCGATACTACTCATAGATTCATCAAAATAATCAAACAACACACGAAAAACAGAATCTGACAAAAACAGAACAGTCTGTAGCAATATGTGACTTTCGAATACTTCTGTAACTCTAAAAATTCTGAAATAAATTGGTGGACGTGAGAAATTTGTATATTAATCATCTGCAAAAAGAATCAACTTAAATGCACTCTCCAGTAAAAAATGGCAGCTAATCTCGTGAGCGCAAAAGTTTGTGTTTTTTACAGCAAGATCGCAAAGACTTCACCCAAGTCTTCCCAAAGGTTCTACTTGGCACAAACACTAACTAAAACACAAAACCCTATCTAACCAGAGTCTATATGAATTATTTATTACTAAACAGAAGAAAAAGCAAAGAAAATAAATTGGGTTGCCTCCCAACAAGCTCTTTCTTTATAGCCATTAAGATAGGCTTGAGAATTCAATGATGCTCACATGAAAGATAAGAATTGAAGCACAAAGAGAGCATCCTAAAGCATGTGAAAATCACATCTAAGTCTAACATACTTCCTATGCATAGGCATTTTATAGGAAAACAAATTAGCAAGACAAGCAAGATCTAACATATGCAAGGAATAAGAAAGAAACAAGATCAATCTCAACATGAAGAGAGGCAATTTAATAACATGAAGATTTCTACAACCATATTTTCCTCTCTTGTAATAATTGCATGTAGGATCATAAGCAAATTCAACAATATAGCTATCACAAAACATATTCTCAACATGATCCACATGCATACAAAGTTGACACTCTTCCAAAATAGTGGGATCAGCATTAACTAAAGTCATGACCTCTCCAAACCCACTTTTATCAAACATTTCATAAGATTGGACATTCTCCAAATATATGGGATCTAAAATTGACACTCTTCCAAACCCACTTTCAATATTATTGCAAACACTATTTTCAATCTCATATTCATCATGGGGCTTAAATAAATTTTCAAGATCATAAGAAGAATCGCCCCAATCATGATCATTGCAACAAGTAGTGGGCATAGCAAAATAAGCATCCCCGAGCTTAGGGTTTTGCATATCATTAGCACAATTTAGATTAATAGAATTTATAATAACATCATTGCAATCATGCTTTTCATTCAAGGAGCTATCGTGAATCACTTTATAACCTTCTTCTTTCAACACGCCATCACAATTTTTGGACTCACGAATTTCAAGCAAAACCCCATAAAGATAATCTAGTGCACGCAACTCACTAGCAATTGGTTCATCATAATTGGATCTCTTAAAATATTAGCAAGTGGATGAGGATAATTTAGCAAGCGAAGATGCAAGCTAAAAGAGGGCACATGGCAACACAAGCAAACAAAAAGGCAAACGGAAAAAGGGCGAATAAAACGGCAAAGGTGAAGTGCGGGAGAGGAAAACGAGAGGCAAATGGCAAATAATAAAATGCGAGGGATACGAGTTTGTGATGGGTACTTGGTATGTCTTGACTTGTGCGTAGATCTCCCCGGCAACGGCGCCAGAAATCCTTCTTGCTACCTCTTGAGCATGCGTTGTTTTTCCCTTGAAGAGGAAAGGGTGATGCAGCAAAGTAGCATAAGTATTTCCCTCAGTTTTTGAGAACCAATGTATCAATCCAGTAGGAGACTACACACAAATCCCTAGTACCTGCACAAACAATTAAGAACCTTGCAACCAACGCGATAAAGGGGTTGTCAATCACTTCATGGCCACTTGCAAAAGTGAGATCTGATAGAGATAATAAGATAAATATTTTTGGTATTTTTGTGGTATAGATTGAAAAGTAAAGATTGCAAAATAAAAGAACAATAAAGATAGCTAGTTGACGGAAGATTAATATGATGTAAAATAGACCCGGGGCCTTATGTTTCACTAGCGGATTCTCTCAAGATAGCAAATCTTATGGTGGGTGAACAGATTACTGTCGAGCAATTGGTAGAAAAGCACGTAGTTATGGGAATATCTAGGCATGATCATGTATATAGGCATCACGTTCGTGACAAGTAGACCGAAACGATTCTGCATCTACTACTATTACTCCACACATCGACCGCTATCCAGCATGCATCTAGAGTATGAAGTTCATAAGAACAGAGTAACACATTAAGCAAGATGACATGGTGTAGAGGTATAAACTCATGCAATATGACATAAACCCCATCTTTTTATCCTCGATGGCAACAATACAATACGTGCCTTGTTGCCCCTGCTGTCACTGGGAAAGGACACTGCAAGATTGAACCAAAAGCTAAGCACTTCTCCCATTGCAAGAAAGATCAATCTAGTAGGGCAAACCAAACTGATAATTCGAAGATACTTGCAAAGATATTAAATCATGCATATAAGAATTCAGAGAAGAACCAAATATTATTCATATATAATCTTGATCATAAACCCACAATTCACTGGATCTCGACAAAGACACCGCAAAAAGTATTACATCGAATATATCTCCAAGAAGATCAAGGAGAACTTTGTATTGAGATCCAAAGAGAGAGAAGAAGCCATCTAGCTAATAACTATGGACCCGAAGGTCTGTGGTAAACTACTCACACATCATCAGAGAGGCTATGGTGTTGATGTAGAAGCCCTCCATGAACGATTCTCCCTCCGGCGGAGCTCCGAAAAAGGCCCCAAGATGGGATCTCACGGGTATAGAAGGTTGTGGCGGTGGAAATAGGGTTTCGTGGTGCTCTCGGATGTTTTCAGGGTGTATGAGTATATATAGGAGGAAGAGGTACGTCGGTGGAGCCACGAGGGGCCCACGAGGGTGGGGGGCGCGCCTACCCCCCTAGGCGCGCCCTCCTGCATCGTGGCCACCTCGTGGCTTCCCAGACGTGTACTCCAAGTCTTCTGGACTGCGTTTGTTCCAAAAACGATCCTCGCGAAGGTTTCATTCTATTTGGACTCCGTTTGATATTCCTTTTCTGCGAAACACTGAAATAGGAAAAAAAACAATTTGCACTAGGCTCTTGGTTAGTAGGTTGGTCCCAAAAATAATATTAAAGTGCATATTAAAGCCCATTAAACATCCAAAACAGATAATATAATAGCATGGAACAATAAAAAATTATAGATACGTTGGAGACGTATTAAGCATCCTCAAGCTTAATTCCTGCTCGTCCTCGAGTAGGTAAATGATAAAAACAAATTTTTTGATGTGAAATGCTACCTGACATAAATTTAAATGTAATTTTCTTTATTGTGGCATGAATGTTCAGATCTGAAAGATTCAAGACAAAAGTTTAATATTGACATAAGAGTAATAATACTTCAAGCATACTAACTAAGCAATTATGTCTTCTCGAAATAACATGGCCAAAGAAAGTTCATCCCTACAAAATCATATAGTTTGGCTATGCTCCATCTTCGTCACACAAAATACCCAAATCATGCACAACCCCAGTTTCAGCCAAGCAATTGTTTCATACAGCTTCAATTTTTTCAAACCTTTTCAACTTTCACGCAATACATGAGCGTGAGTCATGGATATAACACTATAGGTGGAATAGAGTGTTGGTTGTGGAGAAGACAAAAAGAGGAAGATGGTCTCACATCAACTAGGGTTATCAATGGGCTATGGAGATGCCCATCAATAGATATCAATGTGAGTGGGTAGGGATTGCCATGCAACGGATGCACTAGAGCTATAAATGTATGAAAGCTAACAAAAGAAATTAAGTGGGTGTGCATCCAACTTGCTTGCTCATGAAGACCTAGGACATTTGAGGAAGCCCATCATTGGAATATACAAGCCAAGTTCTATAATGAAAATTCCCACTAGTATATGAAAGTGACAAAACAAGAGACTCTCTATCATGAAGATCATGGTGCTACTTTGAAGCACAAGTGTGGAAAAAAGATAGTAGCATTCTCCCCCTTTTTTTGGGCCTCCCCATTTTTTGGCCTTTATCTTTTTTTATTTGGCCTTTCCTTTTTTATTTGTTTGGCCTTTTTTTTCCTTCGGGACAACGCTCTAATAATGACGATCATCACACTTCTATTTATTTACAACTCAAATATTACAACTCGATACTAGAACAAAATATGACTCTATATGGATGCCTCCGGCGGTGTACCGGGATGCGCAATGAATCAAGAGTGACATGTATGAAAAATTATGCATGGTGGCCTCGCCACAAATACGATGTCCACTACATGATCATGCAAGGCAATATGACAATGATGAAATGTGTCATAATAAACGGAACGGTGGAAAGTTGCATGGCAATATATCTCGGAATGGCTATGGAAATGCAATAATAGGTAGGTATGGTGGCTGTTTTAAGGAAGATATATGGTGGGTGTATGGTACCGGCGAAAGTTGCACGGTACTAGAGAGGCTAGCAATGGCGGAAGGGTGAGAGTGCGTATAATCCATGGACTCAACATTAGTCATAAAGCACTCACATACTTATTGCAAAAATCTACAAGTCATCAAAACAAAGTACTACACGCATGCTCCTAGGGGAAGGGTTGGTAGGAGTTAACCATCGTGCGATCTCGACCTCCACACAAAGGATGACAATCAAAGAAATACCTCATGCTTCAAATTTGTCACACAATGGTTACCACACGTGCATGCTACGGGACTTGCAAACCTCAACACAAGTATTTCTCAAATTCACAACTACTCTACTAGCATGACTCTAATATCACCATCCTCATATCTCAAAACAATCATCAAGCATCAAACTTCTCATAGTATTCAATGCACTTTATATGAAAGTTTTTATTATACCCATCTTGGATGCCTATCATATTAGGACTAATTTTATAGCCAAAGCAAATTACCATGTTGCTCTAAAGGACTCTCAAAATAGTATAAGTGAAGCATGAGAGATCAATAGTTTCTATAAAATAAAACCACCACCGTGCTCTAAAAAGATATAAGTGAAGCACTAGAGCAAAATTATCTAGCTCAAAAGATATAAGTGAAGCATATAGAGTATTCTAATAAATTCCGATTCATGTGTGTATCTGCCAAAATGTGTGTACAGAAAGAATGATTGTGGTAAACTAAAAATAAAAGACTCAAATCATACAAGACGCTCCAAGCAAAACACATATCATGTGGTGAATAAAAATATAGTCTCAAGTAAAGTTATCGATAGACAAAGACGAAAGAGGGGATGCCTTCCCGGGGCATCCCCAAGATTAGGCTTTTGGTTGTCCTTGAATTTTACCTTGGGGTGCCTTGGGCATCCCCGAGCTTAGTCTCTTGCCACTCTTTATTCCATAGTCCATCAAATCCTTACCCAAAAACTTGAAAACTTCACAACACAAAACTTAATAGAAAATCTCGTGAGCTCCGTTAGTATAAGAAAACAAACCACCACTTTAAGTACTGTATTGAACTAATTATTTATTTATATTGGTGTTAAACCTACTATATTCCAACTTCTCTATGTGTTGGGGATATAAGTATTTCGTATGACCCGCCCAGGAGGGGCCGGGTTACCCAATGGCGGTTCATGGAAAAAAAACTCCTCCAACAAGGAATGGCGACTCCCACCTCTCCACCGCCACCCTAACCCTATCCACCACCACCACCGGCGATCTCCACATCTCTCCGTGGATTTTTTCATCTGATCGGCTCATCATCTCCGGCGCCTCGTCCTCTCTCTTTTGGTTATCATCTTCCTTATGGCGGTCCATGCAGCAATCTCCCTGGGATTGGATTTCTCCACGGGGATGAAGTTGGCGTCTGAGATCCAACACGTCTTCAAGAGATCGGCGCATCCCACGTCGGACACAGGCCATTTTATTATGGTGGTCTCCTTTGCACGGCATACATTCCGGCTGGATGAGGAGAACGTGGGGTTCGCTCTAGAGGCGACCATCGAAGGATATTGTTCACGTCTCAAGGTATCGCTCCTCCACCATGGCGTTTTCTCATTCAACGTTTCTAGCAAGGATGTGGGTTTTTTCATTCTGCACCAGAGGAGTTTTGTTTGTGATCAGTTCAAGTGTTTCTTCCACCTATGGGGTCATGGTGGCCCAGATTGGAAGAAAGAATTTCGTCTTTGGCAATCTGAATGCCAAGAGGAATGGGTTTTAGTTAGTCCCTCTAAGAGAAGAGCTCGCCTTGGTTTACAGGCCATGCAACATGCTCCGGCCAAATCTTCTCTCCGTGCAGGCATGGCCAAACCTATGCCTAGCAAACGTGCTACGTTTGCCACGTTCATGCAATATCCCGCACGTAAGGGCTATAGCTACGGCCCATCCTCCGATGAGGTGGCCACGGTCCGCGAAGCTGGTTATCATGTCTCGTCCCATGAAGATGTGAATGCGGATGTTTCTTCTCCGGTGACGATCTCGCCGCCGGCCAATCTGATGATTCAGTTTGGAACAGTTCCGCCTTCCCCGGAGGGTTTATCTCCTACTCGTTTAAACCCAGGATCTTCGGGTAGTCGTTTGATTTTTGCCTTGGAAGGTTTGGATTCTCCACCTAAGTTGGGCTCGTGGGTCCAGCCCATCGGATTTTCTGATGATGAGAATAGTAGCCCTTCGCCTTGGCTTCTAAAACTCCATCTCCTCGGGATATTATCAACGATCTGCAAAGTTTTGACGAGATGATTGAAGATATGGCTGCAAAGTATTGGGATTGTCAGAACTGTTTGGCTATGCGCCATACGTCAGAGACATGCACGAATCAGGTCCGCTGCCGTAATTGTTTTCGTTCAGGACACGTTAAAAAAAATTGCACAGGCAAGCCTCCTGACTTGTCTGTCTGGGTGCCTAAAATCCCATCGTCGGGTTTTGGGAAGCGGGACCGAAAGGGGACCTTTCCTCCCCCGTCTCTCCAGTTTCCCGAGGCCAAATGACTCCAGAGGAAACCCCATCCTCTGCTCCTCCGCCGCAACCATCACCGCCTCCGCAACCACCACCACCTTCCCGCCCTGCTTTGCATTGCCAAGCTTCCTCCAGCTCAGGTCCAGCTACTCCATCGCAGCCTCCAATGGCGATGTATGCGATTGATCCACATCGCTTCATCCCTGCGGGTTTTGACATTAAAGATGGTGGAGCGGATCGCCTGCCCTGCACCTTCTACACGCCGGCCGTCCCACCATCCCGGGCGCATGAGCAGTATATGGTGGCCATTGTGGAGCCTGTCCCACCTCAAGAGTTGGTGGGTGTTCGTCGTCAACAGGTTCTGGATTTCTTAGTTCAAGTGATGCATGTTCCGGTTATCTCTGCTCAGACTTGGTTTCAAGGAGTGGGTTTGTTTGAGATGGAAGATCCAGTTGTTCGGGGCTCTTTTACTCTGCACCCACCATTTCCGTTAGGGGTTGATGATGAAGGCAATGAGTTTTTTGTCCGTTTTATCCCACACAATCAGGGTGAGGGCTTCCGTGCCATTCATGGCCAACGGACGGGTTGGCTGATGTTCATTGGGATCCCTCTGGACTATAGAAACACTTAATGCATTGCCGATATGGTTGGTACTTTTGGACAGTTCCATTACTGGAATAGCACTGACAGGCGTAAGGTTAGATCTTTGGTCCGTGCCTCTTTCCCTGATAATGCACTAGTCCCTCGATCGGTGACCTTTAGGGAGTTTGCCAATTGGGGTGAGGTCATGGTGTCATGGTCTGCTGGCTGCTATATTTTATCAGGTGAATTTGCTGGTGCCATGATCCCAGCGGATGAAGATCCTATGCCTTTGAATGGGAATCCCTACCCGATGCCTGGAGCTGAGGTGTCGCAGCCGTTTTGGGCAATGCCACCATACCCTGCTCTTGGCTGGAATGCAGTCCCTCCGGGCCAAAATCAAGGTCAGAATGTCATGGCAGGGTGGGCTGATAATGAGCATCACGATGCGGGATGGGGCCCATGGGAAGAACATGTACAACCTATGCAACAGGCAGACGAAGTTCCACCAGCCCAGGACCAGAATTCCATGATTCTGAATCCTTCCATGGATTCCTCTAATGATGAGAATATGTTGAAGTCCAGCAGCCTCTACCGATAGTGCAGTTGGACCCGATTCATCTTGGTATGGTCAAGGTTTTTAACGGGCCAGTTCTTCCGCCAACTATGATCTGGGAGCGATCTTTCAAGTCCTTGTTGCCTGCATTTGCCACCAGAGATATTCAAGCATGCCTGCCTGGGTTTTCTGTGTCAATGCGGCAAGTTTACTTTGGCTCTGAGGATCTGCAGAACAAATTTTTGCTATGGAATACCAAGCAATGCCCTACCAAACCTGGAAATAACTCCTCGGTGGTTATTGAAGAGCTGCCTTCTGATGATCAGTCATGCTTCAGTTCCCATGCTCCTAATACTCCTTCGCAAGACTCTCAACAGGATTTTCAGTTCACGTCTGCCACTCCAACCCCGTTAGGCAAGCGGCCACGTCAGTCTGCTCGCTCCAGGCGCTCTGTCACGCTTGTCGAGCCAGTTCTGGACTTCAGTAACAGAAGAATAAAGCGGAGTTCCGCAAAAAGGACGGGCATGAAGCCGGTCTCGGCTATCCAGTTGAAGCCTGCACCCCCTACGTAAGGATGGCAATGGGTCGGGTTTGGATCGGGTTGAACAATATCAAATCCATATCCATATCCATGAAGAAAGTCTTTGCCCGCCCATGAAAAAATCCATGGGTGAAAATTGTGTTCATGTCCAAACCCGATGGATATCCATACCCACTGGATATCCATTGGGTCCTCTCCAGACAAATAAATAATACATAACACAATGTTAACATAAGCTCTTCCATTCTTCACTTCGTGGCGGGCTAGGCTTCACTTATGGTAAATCAACGTCCACTAACAACATAAGATCATTTAGTATTTTTCAAACAGATGAGAATGACAAGTCATTTAACAAGGAGATAAAAATAAGGGAAGAGCGTTGGGGTATGTTACACAGGGGATTAATTGTCAACTAATAAAAGTTATGACGGGGATTGTGTAATTTCTTTTGCATGTTTTGGACAACAAAGTGTAAAATTGCAGTGGGACATGTGACTGCGGGGTACGGATAGCAGATTTTTGCCTATTAAGTCATACTATCGGGTCGGGTTTGGATATACCCACGGGTACAAGATTATATCCATGCCCTACCCACGAGTAATCGGGTCGGGTTTGGGCGCTGTCCACGGACACAAAAGCATATCCAAACCCTATCCATTCGGGTCGGATATCCATGGATATCCATGTCCATGGATAAAATTGCCATCCTTACCCCTACGTCGCCCGAAGGCCAAGAAGCTTCGCCTTGATGATGATCAAAGCCAGCTCCCTCTCCCACCCCCGACGCCTATACCTACATTGTAGGCAATTGGAGTGGTGCTGGGTATTGACCCAGTGGAACTATCGGTCGAGAAGCTTATGGCTTCTCCACGTGCTACTGAAGAAGACAATGGCCCAAATGATGATTGACGTCCCACGAAGTTTGATAGAGAGTTGGGCACTTTTGTTTGTGTGTCCGTTTTATACTAGTACTATCTGTTTATGTGCATGTCTGAACCCTTTGGTTACCTCTGTTGGCACTTTTGTTGCTATCTTGTCCATGCTGTTAAGCAGCTGGATTTATTACTACTTCGCAACACTATTCTTCTATGGATAATTGTCACTATCGTAATTGGAATGTGCTCTGCTGGAACGTGCGAGGGCTGAATTCTGAGGCTAGGCAGCGTGACTTACGTGCTAAAATTGAGGAGAGCAGTTGCTCTATTATTTGCCTGCAGGAAACTAAATGTGAGAATTTTGATATCCGAAAGATTAAATCCTTTTGTCCTAGGAGGTTTGATCAATTCACGTTCTCACCTTCTATTGGAGCCTCTGGTGGGATCCTGGTCGTTTGGAACTCATCGATTTTTCATGGCCAGCTCATTGATATTCAGAGATTTAGTGTCGTGGTCTCCTTCCAATCCCTGCACAATTCAGAAAAATGGACCTTAGCCTCAGTATATGGGCCATGCGAGGGTCAGCCTAGGGACGATTTCGTTAACTGGCTATACCATTTAGTAATCCCTCCAGATGAAAATTGGCTGCTGTTGGGGGACTTCAATTTCATCATATCTTTGGACAACAGAAACCTCCCGGGTGGTGACATTAATGATATTTTCCTTTTCAATGAAATAATTGGTCACCTTGGTCTATTAGAGCTGCCATTGAAGGGTTGTAGCTACACCTGGTCCAATATGCAGCAGCACCCCCTACTTGAGCAGCTTGATTGGTTCTTTACTACGGCAAATTGGATTTCGCATTATCCGAACACTATGGTTAACCCACTAGCCAGAACTGCCTCAGATCATGTGCCGTGTGTGGTGTCCATTGATACTACCATTCCTGCGGCAAAGACCTTCCGGTTTGAAAACTTCTGGATTGATATGCCGGGGTTCATGGATTGTGTAGCCAAGTCTTGGAATGCTCCAGTTTTTTCTGATCTATCTGCTTCTGCAATCCTCACAAAGAAGTTTAAATGGCCGAGGTATGATTTGAGATCTTGGAGCAAAAAGTTATCATACATCAAAAGCTTACTGTGAATTTCTCAAAGGTAATTTACACTTCAACCAGCTGGAGGAAGTGAGACCCTTAACCAGGCCGGAACTCAACTTCAGGAAAATTGTGAAGCTCCACTATGAGCACCTGTTGAAAATCCACTATATTTACTGGAAACAAAGGTGCACCATTCGGTACATCAAAGTTGGTGAGGAAAATTCGAAATTCTTTCATGCAATGGCATCAGAGCGCCTGAGAAGGAATTCAATATCAAGTCTGAAGACTAACTCCATGGCTGATCCTGTGACTGATCATGATATGATGGCGGGAATTCTTTGGGCTTCGTTCAAATCGAGAATGGGCCAGTCACAAGGGATCAACACGGGCTTTGATCTCAGCCGTTTAATTCAACCCATCCCAGGTGTGGAAGAGCTTTCTACACCATTTGCTGATGATGAAATAAAAGTAGTCTTGAAAGAGTTCCGGTGGATCGGGCACCTGGCCCGGATGGATTTAATGGGATGTTTGTCAAGCGTTGTTGGCATATAATTGAACAGGATTTCCTGCGATTGATTCGGGATTTTTTATGAGGGGAAGCTTTCGTTGGAAAATATTAATGGCTCTCTCATCACACTCATACCCAAGATTGTTTCTCCTGTAGGGCCTGACGACTTTCGGCCGATATCTCTCACCAACACTTGTCTTAAATTTTTAACTAAGTTGTTGGCCAATAGGTTGCAGAAGGTTATCCTTAAGTGTATCCACACAAATCAGTATGGATTCCTTAAGGGTAGGTCAATTCAGGATTGTCTGGCCTGGAGCTTTGAATATATTCACCAATGTAAACAATCCAAGCGTCCTGTCATAATCCTTAAGTTGGATTTTGCTAAGGCCTTTGACACAGTCTAGCATGAGATTATTATTCAAATGCTACAAAATAAGGGGTTTGATGCCAAATGGATTTCTTGGGTGAATCAACTGTTGTCCACGGGTTCTTCGTCTGTGTTGTTAAATGGCATCCCTGGAAAACAATTTAATGCAAGTGTGGCGTCAGACAGGGTGATCCCCTATCGCCTCTGTTGTTTGTCCTTGCAGCAGACTTGTTGCAGTCTGTGGTTAACCAAATGCTGGAGCATGGCACTCTCTCTTTGCCTATTCAAACCCATGACAGAGAGTTTCCCATCATTCAATATGCATATGATACGATTCCGTTTCTTGCGGCTAAGGATAATGAGCTTGTTGCACTAAAGAACATGTTGCTGACCTTTCAACAATCCACAGGGTTGAAGGTCAACTTTGCCAAATCTTCCATGATCCCTTTGAATATGAGTGATGAGGAGGCTTCAAGGCTTGCTGCTATTCTTGGTTGCAAAATTGGACAGCTCCCATTTACTTATCTTGGTTTGCCATTGGGAACTACAAGGCCAAGAATCATTTATCTAATGCCCTTGGTTGACAGCCTTGAGCGGCGATTAACCGCAAGTTCATCCATGTTGAATCAAGGCTCTCGTCTGCAACTACTTACCTCTGTCCTCACTTCCATGCCAATATATTTTCTGTGCAGCCTTAGTATTCCACCAGGGATCATCAAGCAGCTTGACAGAATCTTCAGGCAATGTCTTTGGAGGGGAAACAGTGATGCTCCAAAACAGTCACTAGCTGCATGGGAGCTAGTTTGCAGGCCAAAAGACAAAGGGGGCTTAGGAGTTTTAAACCTGAACATCCAGAACAAAGGGTTACTTATCAAGCATCTTCACAAGTTCTATAACAAGGTTGACATTCCCTGGGTGACCTTAATTTGGAGCAGCTACTATGATCATGGTGTTCCACATGCAACAGCTGAAGCTGGATCTTTCTGGTGGAAAGATGTTTTGAAGCTACAGGAGGCTTACATTCCTATTGCCTCGGTTCACATCAACATGGGTGACTCTGCTCTGTTTTGGACTGACTCTTGGCACATTGGGGGCTCTACTCGTCCACTATGTTGGAGATTGCCAAGGTTGTTCTCCTTTGTCAATAATGATAAGATCTTCGTGTAGGAATTCCTTCAATCCCATGATCTATTCTCCATGTTTTATTTGCCAATTTCTCATGAAGCTGCTGATGAGTTACACCTTATGGAAGGTTGGATCATGCAGTAGGAAAGAGACCCTCTTATACCTGATGTTTGGATATGGCCTGGTAAATCAAAGGAATACACTGCCAAGAGCTTCTACACGATTATGCACTCACATCTACCAACCATTCAGCCTTGCAAATGGTTGTGGCAGAGTCGGTGCACCATGAAGATCAAGGTTTTTGGGTGGTTGCTTTTCTTTGACAGATTAAACACCAAGGACATGTTGGTTAGAAGGCACTGTCGCTCTAACCAAGATGAAAATCTTTGTCTCATTTGCAGTGAGCTAGTGTATGAAGATAGAATGCACCTGTTTTTTAACTGCACCTTCACCTATAGAGTCTGGAATTACCTGGGCATTGATTGGTTGGGAGGCTCTGACATTCGGCAATGTATCATGCATGCTAGGTCCAGCTTCAGGCACCCTTTCTTCTTTGAGGTCATGCTCACTGCGGCCTGGAATATTTGGATTTTGAGAAATGGCAGAACCTTCAGAGCTGAGAGAGCCACTTTCAGTGCTTGGAAGTGTAAATTCATCCATGATATATCATTACTTGCTCATAGGGTGAAGGATTGTATAAAACCAAAACTTTTGGCATGGGTTGATTCTTTGTTGTAAAGGAGGTAGGGATGTTTAGCCATATGTAGTCTTTTTTCCTTTTTTCTTGTATAGTTTCTGTTACTGTTTGTACATTTCCATTTATTTTAATAAAGGGTTGTGGGGCTTTGCCTCACAGTAAATATTCAAAAAAATGGCGGTTCATGGGCCCAGCCAAGAAGCACGTTAAAGATGGCGGTTTAGTTAAGGGCCCAGGGCCTGGGGCAGCTTAAGGCCTATGAGTACTGATGTCTACACACGCTTCTATTCTTGTAGACTATGTTGGGCCTCCAAGCGCAGAGGTTTGTAGGACAGCAGCAATTTCCCTCAAGTGGATGACCTAAGGTTTATCGAACTCAGTGAAGTAGAGGTTGAAGATGGTCTCTCTCAAGCAACCCTGCAACTAAGATACAAGAAGTCTCTTGTGTCCCCAACACACCTAATACAACTAGGAGTTGTATAGGTGCACTAGTTCGGCGAAGAGATGGTAAAATATGGATGATAGGAGTGGCAAAGCAAAGTAATATAAATCTATAATAAAAAGTGCAGCAAGCAAACAAGTGGTAAACGTGAGCACAAATGGTATTGCAATGGTGGAAACAAGGCCTAGGCTTCATACTTTCACTAGTGGCAACTCCCAACAACATTAACATAGTCTAATCACATGATATTTCCCATAAAACATGCAATGGAGACGCACTCGGAGGTCATTCCTTTGTGGTCAAGAGAGGACGAGAATTATGTAGGGCTACAAAAGCACACCTCAAAGTTCGTAGTTCTCAATCTATGGATTTCCCAATGTCACCGCGGCCATCCAAAGAGAGTACCACAATAACCACAACATATCTCCAGGATAGTCAAAGACAAGCACCAAGAGACTCTCAATCTTCAATCAACACACAAAAGAGGAAATCACTCATGAAAATATTCTTCTAATCCATGTCCAATAGACCGCTGTCACCTTGGTCTCGGGGATTATACTAGATAAAGACAAGTGAGTACATCAATTCAATACATAGAGGAAGGGGAAATATCATGGGATCACCCTAGATTAACATAGCCTACAATCACAACGAAGATCACATCATGGGAGAGAGAATTGACCACATAGCTACTGGTAGAAACCTCAGCCCCGAGGAGGAACTACTCCCGCATCATGGAGGGAGGAAGCAATGTCGATGGAGATGAATCCGGGGGCACTTCCTCGTCCCGACAGGATGCCGGCACAGGAATTCTGGTCCCCCGAAACTTGGTGGCGATGGCGGCGGAGGTCGGAATTGCTTCTGGAGAAAAGGGTTCTGGAATCAGGGTTTCCGCGACGGGAGAATAAATAGGAGGCCAAGTAGGGCACCAGAGGAGTTGGGAGCCCCCCAGGCGGCCCCCCGGCGCGGCCAGGGGTAGGGCCGCGCCATCAGGGCGCCTGGGGCCCCTCTGGCCCCCCTCTGGCCCCACTTCTGGCACATGGAAGCTTCTGGAGCACTGATTTTTTATATATTTTTCTCGGAATTTTTCTGGCAATTTAAGTAATGGGAAAACCTGAAATACAAAAACAGCAGAAGACAGAAACTGGCACTGGGGTGCACTGAGTTAATAGGTTAGTCCAAATATGATCAAAAGTGTATGAAAGTGTATCAAAAGCATAGCAATATCACCCAAAACATGCATGGAGCAAGCAGAAATTATAGATACGTTTGGGACGTATCAACATCCCCAAGCTTAATTCCTGCTCGTCCTCGAGTAGGTAAATGATAACAAGCACAATTTCTGTGGTGACATGCTACCAAAGAGTCTTTCACAATCACATGACAAATGCTTATTGAGATAATGAATCTTTAGTAATTAAGTTGCCTCATGAGAATATCACAAAGAACTGAAAGTTTACAATATGATACTGAAACACCCAATAGATTTGTAGTGAGCATGGTGTGCAAACATGACAAAGTGATACCTCGCTTGCCCCCTTTAGTGAAGCAAAACATAAATGCAGGAGCACCTCCGAAGTTTAAGTGACGACTAGATACAATGATTTCAGAATAAGCGATATCACAATCATGCAGAAGACAATGGTACTTTGGGACAATGCACATTACACTCAGAATGACAATCATGCTCTCAATAGTTGGTGCTTTGAAGAAAGAAGGTGGAGACTCTCGAACTGTGGATTTTGATGGCAAGGTTGAAAACCCGTGGCTGGAAGCAAAGACTAAACAAGTACCAGAGCTCGTGGTTTTAAAAACAGAGATAAAAAGCTTTTGGGAGGTGCATAATTCATCAACGAATGCTAGTAGATAACCCAATTACTTCTTATGCTGGACAAGTTTCGAGGAACGGCTCCCACGCGGGGACGATCACATCCCCTTAATCTCCTTTGTTTATCACTGCCAGAGTTTCCTGATTTCTCATGAACAAAGCGTGAAGGAGGGTTTGTTTGTTGCTATTATCTTTTGTGAGCTGGGCGCACTCATGCCAGTCCCTCCTCGTATTAGGGGTTTGCAGATTAGACATGCAATCCTGGGGTAAAATTTGTCCAACATAAGAAGATCATGAATTACCTACTACTTCCTCATGAGCTAAAACAGAGGCACAAAAGAGAAATGCTTTTGAATAATTTTGAGATGGTACAAGAAAGTCTTCGTTAGGAATGGCAAGTAAATACCATATATAGGAAGGTATGGTGGACTCATATGGCATAACTGGTTTCAAGGATTTTGGATGCACAAGCAGTCAGACCGCTTAGTACAGGTGAAGGCTAGCAAAAGACTGGGTGCGACCAACTAAGAGAGCAATGACGGCCATAATCATGCAGAGCGACAAAGCAACATTGAATCGGGCATGGAAGTTATATCACTACTCAGAAATTAAAGATCATCAAGGCTTGATAGACTTTCTTTACAGTCTTAAATATGCGTGAGCATATGCCAAGTCAATCAAAATAAATTCTTGGAGGAAGATATCACTAAACCATACCACATCATAGGCAAACAAATCATGCTGGTACTTCAATAACACATTAAGAACCCCCCAGCTATTTGAGACTAACCATAAGAAAACATGAACTACTAAGCACCATTATGCACATAGCATTTTTATCATAGACATATCAACCAGTGCCACAGAAGCCAACTCTCTTAACAAGATAAGCATGATAACTCAAGAGAGTTCCAGAAGCAACAACCTAAACAAAAGCTCTTAAAAAGATAAGCATGAAAACTAAGAGCTAAGCATGACAGCGGCTATGAAAAGATAAAGAACACACACAAGAAGATACGCATGCAAGCCTATGTTGTGTTCTACAGTGGAGTGGAGCGTGTTTCTCTCCCAAACAATGAAGGCTAGGATCCAAATTGTTAAGAATAGCAAGTAAAACTAAATAAACTAAAAAGAAAAGAGCAATACGCTCCAAGCATAGCACATAACGCATGAAGTGATAAAAAATAGTGGAACGAAGGACGAACTGATAATTGTTGATGGAGAAGGGGATGCATGGGGGCATCCCCAAGCCTAGATGCTTGAGTCTCCTTGGATATTTCTTGGGGGTGCATGGGGGCATCCCCAAGCTTGGGCGTTTGACACTCCTGAATCTTCTTTTATCATCTTCCCCCGCACACTTGAAAACTCCCTTCATACATAACTCATCATAATCTGATTAGAGAGGTTAGTACCCACAATAAAATAATTTTTTTCTCTACTGGAAACAAAGATATTCTTGAAGGTCTACTGTTTCTCAAGATCGCCAAAAAGTTTTTGCAAAGAAAAAGCAAGCTTAAGGTCTGCAAAACGAAGAAAAGGCAAAACAGGGCAGAATCTGTGAAAAACATACCAGCAGGTAGTAAATAAATTTTTTGGGGTACTTCTGCAACTCAAATCAAAAAACTCAGAACAGACGCTCGAAAGCCAATTGTATAGAGCATGCTGTCGAAAAGAATTCAGATCAAAAAGATGATCTGGTGATTTTATTCGAATTTTTCTTTCCAAGGACAGAATCTGTTTTCTGGACAGCATGTCACAACTTTTGAACTTTCTTGCAATCAGAGGCTAAAATTGGCACAAAGCTGAAAAATAAAGATACAATGATGTTGCTACAGTAGTAACAAACATCAAGACCACTAAAAACTGAAAGAACAAACTGAAAGCAAAGATAACAAGGGTTGTCTCCCTAGAGCTCTTTCTTTATAGCCATAAAGATAGGCTTAAGACTTTAATGATGCTCTCGTAGGAATAAGAGTTGAAGAACAAAAGAGAGCATCAAGAAGCAAATACCAAACACATTTAAGCCTAACATGCTTCCTATGCATAGGAATATTGCAATAGAATAATTCATTGAAGTATAAAGTAATAAGCATAGGAAGACAAAACAAGTGCATCTTCAAAACCTTCAACATAAAGAGAGGGAACTTGATATTATTGAAATATCTATAAGCATATGTTCCCTTCTCATAATAATTTTCAGTGGGATCACGAATAAACTCAACAATATAAGCATCACATAAAGCATTGTTACCATGATCCACATGCAAAAAGGTACTCTTACTCTCCACATAAGCATAATCTTTCTCATTGGTAATAGTGGGAGTAGGACTATCATAAACAACTTGAACACTATAGATTAATTGTGTATTAGGAAGATGGTGTTCAACAAGGGAGTAATTCCCTCCATGATTATGACAAGTTTCATAAGGATAATTTCTCCTTATGTCATAGGTACCTTTATAATGACTATAGATTGGAGTTATAACATCATCATAGTAGAGAAGAGCATTATCATTGCTAACAACTATATTTGTAAACATGTTGTCTTTATTCTTACTAGCAAAAGAATTATCAATTATCACATCACTAGTGGGTAAAGGATTTGCAATCCTATCATCCCCAAGCTTAGAGCTTTCCATATCATCACTTTCAGAGTTGGTACCAAAAAGATTTTCAAGATCATAAGTAGCATTATCATCATTTTCCCAATCACAATAAGTAACATGCATATCATAATCAAAATCATCTTCAATAGTACCTACGGACGTATCATCAAGATGATAATTAAGGCAATAAACTTCACCTTCTTCTTTAAACTTACAACCATTAGGATAAAAGTTGATGGGAGGAATATGCTCAGGCCAGGTTGATACCCATTCTTCTTCCTTCTTGCTCCTCTTCCTCCTCCTCTTCTTTTTCTTCTTCTTCACCTTAGGAGGGAGTGGTTGGAGATGAAGCTTCTCCACATATCCTGGTTTATCATTAGAAACAATAGGGGAAACTTGGGAGAAACTCTCCTTTTTATTAGCAGAAATATAAGAGACATTTTTATACTTTGGTAAAGTTCCCTCCTTTCTAATCTTACTTATGTAATCATTTTTATGTCAATTAACAACACAATAGAGATGACAATTTTGCAAAGTGTTTTTTATTCCTATGGCATTAACATCTAGCCAAGAAGTCTTTTCTGATAACTCTTCACACATCAAAAATAACATAAGCTCATCATAAAGATCAGGGGTGATCATGTTATCACACAACTGGTTAACAGTTGTGTTTTGAAAGTGCATGCATTGAAAATTAAAGTGACCCTCAATACAGCAAAGTTCACAAGTAAAAGGATAAAGGTCACATAATTCTCTAGCAATTTCATTTAAATCTTTGACCCAAGTGATTGTTCTTTCATGCTTATGTTGCTTACAATACTTCTCTTCTTCAATCATAGGCCTTTCACAAGGTCTATCCACTCCACAAAAATTAACATGCTTATATAAAACTTCATTTTTAGGAATTGGATCATGCATGTTGCAATCATCATAAAAAATTTCATTTTCTTTGCAAATCTCTTTAAAAGGTTCATGATGCTTGATCCAATCCTCCTTAGGCATATTAAGATGTGAAGCAAAAGATTTGAGGAAATCAACAAGGAGTTGAGAATCAAGCCCAAACTTAGCACTAAACTTATTAAAACTTGTAGTTTCAACAAAGGACTTAATGCAATCATACTCATAAATTATACCTGACTCTTTACCTTTGTCGATCTCCCAATCTTCAGTGTTGCGTTGAATTCTTTCAAGGAGTTCCCATTTAGCATCAATCCTTTCGTTTGTGAAAGAACCCATAGAGGAAGCATCGAGCAAATCTTTATCCTGTCGAGAGAGCCTCACATAGAAATTAGTAATAATCATATCTTTGGGGAGCCCATGGTTAGGACATTTTAGCATTAATGTTTTCAGTCTCCCCCAAGCTTGAGCTATGCTCTCTCCGTCATGAGGATAGAAATTATAAACATAATTCCTATTCTCATGGACTTCATGAAGAGGATAAAACTTGGAGTAAAAGAGAGACTGGATCTCTTCCCAATCCAGCAGGTGAGAGTCATCTAGTAGCCTATACCATTCCAATGCTTTTCCTTTCAGTGACAAGGCAAATAATTTCCTCATGACTCCATCTCTTGTCAAACCTGAAATCTTAAACAACTCACAAAGTTCTGTAAGTTTCAACAAATGAATACTAGGATTGACTGTCCCATCATAACAATCATTCCTAATTATTTCAATTATCCCAAGTGGTATTTGGAACAGGATACATTCAGTAGGTGGAGGAAACTTCTCTACCACGGGTGTGGTAAAGCGGCCTTCCCCAAGCAGCGAACTAAGAGTGCGGTTTTCCATAAACATAACTAGTGAAACTAAAAATAAGAAACGAAAAGATTTAATTGCAAGATCTAAAGATATACCTTCAAACACTTACTTCCCCGGAAACGGCGCCAAAAATAGCTTGATGTCTACACACGCTTCTATTCTTGTAGACTATGTTGGGCCTCCAAGCGCAGAGGTTTGTAGGACAGCAACAATTTCCCTCAAGTGGATGTCCTAAGGTTTATCGAACTCAGGGAAGTAGAGGTTGAAGATGGTCTCTCTCAAGCAACCCTGCAACTAAGATACGAGAAGTCTCTTGTGTCCCCAACACACCTAATACAACTAGGAGTTGTATAGGTGCACTAGTTCGGCGAAGAGATGGTAAAATATGGATGATAGGAGTGGCAAAGCAAAGTAATATAAATCTATAATAAAAAGTGCAGCAAGCAAACAAGTGGTAAACGTGAGCACAAATGGTATTGCAATGGTGGAAACAAGGCCTAGGCTTCATACTTTCACTAGTGGCAACTCCCAACAACATTAACATAGTCTAATCACATGATATTTCCCATAAAACATGCAATGGAGACGCACTCGGAGGTCATTCCTTTGTGGTCAAGAGAGGACGAGAATTATGTAGGGCTACAAAAGCACACCTCAAAGTTCGTAGTTCTCAATCTATGGATTTCCTAATGTCACCGCGGCCATCCAAAGAGAGTACCACAATCACCACAACATATCTCCAGGATAGTCAACGACAAGCACCAAGAGACTCTCAATCTTCAATCAACACACAAAAGAGGAAATCACTCATGAAAATATTCTTCTAATCCATGTCCAATAGACCGCTGTCACCTTGGTCTCGGGGATTATACTAGATAAAGACAAGTGAGTAAATCAATTCAATACATAGAGGAAGGGGAAATATCATGGGATCACCCTAGATTAACATAGCCTATGATCACAACTAAGATCACATCATGGGAGAGAGAATTGACCACATAGCTACTGGTAGAAACCTCAGCCCCGAGGAGGAACCACTCCCGCATCATGGAGGGAGGAAGCAACGTCGATGGAGATGAATCCGGGGGCACTTCCTCGTCCCGGCAGGATGCCGGCACAGGAATTTTGGTCCCCCGAAACTTGGTGGCGATGGCGGCGGAGATCGGAATTGCTTCTGGAGAAAAAGGTTCTGGAATCAGGGTTTCCGCGACGGGAGAATAAATAGGAGGCCAAGTAGGGCACCAGAGGAGGTCGGAGCCCCCCAGGCAGCCCCCCGGCGCGGCCAGGGGTGGGGCCGCGCCATCAGGGCGCCTGGGGCCCCTCTGGCCCCCCTCTGGCCCCACCTCTGGCACATGGAAGCTTCTGGAGCGCTGATTTTTTATATATTTTTCTCGGAATTTTTCTAGCAATTTAAGTAATGGGAAAACCTGAAATACAAAAACAGCAGAAAACAGAAACTGGCACTGGGGTGCACTGAGTTAATAGGTTAGTCCAAATATGATCAAAAGTGTATGAAAGTGTATCAAAAGCATAGCAATATCACCCAAAACATGCATGGAGCAAGCAGAAATTATAGGTACGTTTGGGACGTATCAAGTACCAACCGTCATATGTGTGACTTGTGTTTTAAGGCATGTAATAAGAGTCACCGGGCCGAACACGATTGTATGAGCCGACCGGGACTCCGTAGGCCGCAGGGCGTCAACCCGTGTATATAAGGGGACGACCCGTCAGTGGCTTAGGGCAAGAAACAACAGATCGAGAGCTAGGCAAGCGCATCCGCACCCTAGCAATCGACAGCCCCGCAATTCCACCCAAACCCAAACCAGTATAAAACTCCCAGTGTCCTTTGTCTCGTTTTTAACCCCTTTAAGCTAACCACATCGTTATGGCTCCGCAATCAAGTCCTTACCTTAGGACATCTACTGTGACACTTCCATGACAGTTGGCGCCCACCGTGGGGCCTGCGGCTGGTGGTTTCCAGTTCTTGAACGGCAACTTCGGAGGGCTCAAGGGATACATTGTGGGCCGGATGACCAAGAGTCGTCCCGGCAAGCTTTACATCGATGACGAGGGCTGGGGTCCCGAGGCCGACTCAATTGAGTACGGGTACCGGGTCCCCTTCGGCGGAATTCATGTCTTCATCGGCAAGATTGACGAACCGGGCCCTGAGCCGGACACCTGCACCGACATCGTCGAGCCGGCTCAGCATGCGCGACCTGCCCGGATTCGGCCCGCTAGGAAGCATGCCTTCGTTGGATACATCCAGGGCACTAGAAGCTCTGGATCTTATGAAGAAACAGCCGTTCTCTCCGACGGTGAGTCATCCACAGGTGAAACTAACTCCATGTATCGGATGCAGAGCGGACGGCTTGGGGGCTCGTCCGACGGTAACAGTATTTCAGACCTCAGTGAGCCGCCGAGCAGGGTGGTGATTTTCATTACCGGCACCCAGCCGGTTCTCAGATCAACAATCGTCGGGACCATAACACCCGGCGCGACAGCGGCTGTAGCAGGCGCAGACGACTCAGCACGCCCACCGACTCAAGCTTTGTCAGATCTGTTGGAGAATCTGGTGACTCTGATGGGAACAGAGGTAACCCTAGAAAACCAGGAACAACACAAGACAACTGTGGATAAGCTGCACCAGGAGATAGCACATTCTAAGGAAGACCTGGCAGCAGAGAACACCAGGATGACCGAAGAACAGGCCGTTTTGGACGCCCGGGCCCAGCAGATTCAAGAGGAAGCTTTTCGGCTCTCGGTAGGTCAGAATGCTGCTAATGAAGCCGTGAGGAGAAAGCAAGAGAGTCGTCTCCCCTTTGTTTATGAGCCAAGAAATCTTTTTTCGGACGGAGCAGGGGGCAGTGGTCCACCGGTGTTAAACCGGACGACGGAGGCACCCAGGACCGGTGGTCCGGTTCATCAGCGTACAACCGGATCTCTGTATGCATATCAGAACCGCCTGACCCCTCGTTACCCAATGGCACTGGCGGGTCACTATTCCAACCCTCTGGATAACATGATAACAACGACATCAAGGCTGGCGGCTTTGCCAGTTGAGGGCGAAACTCTGGTAGCAGTGGAAACCCGGAGGGCTCAGGAACTGCTTCAGATAGCGCTACAGCAGCAGCATGCTTATTCTTATAGTCGAGACCGGATTCATTCAACTCCCTCCGAGTGCCAGCTACATCAGAGACGTTGACTCGCCAGAGGTTTAAAGTGCGGAGCGACGCTGTAACTCGCCTCGTGGACATAACCCGGCGCGACATGACGCCAGAGTACAGGACGTGCCACCTCAGGTGACCGATCATCAGCCGACACCATACTACCCGGCAACCTTAGTGCAGACAGGCAGGACTTCCCGTGCTTGGGGCGTGCTGTGTCTAACAGCAGCTATACGGAACGAGCGGTTGCCCAAGGATTTTAAGGGCCCTCGTAAGGTGCCAAACTACACAACAGATCAGCCCCTTGAGGCTTGGATAGAGAGCTACGAGATGGCGATGGATATGCTGGACGTTAGCGAAGCTGCATGTGCTAAATATTTTACCATGATGCTAGAAGGCATAGATCATAACTGGTTAAAAGGATTACCCATCAATTCCATCGGGTCATGGGCAGAGTTGAAGGCCAGTTCATCAAGCACTTTAAGGACACATGCACGCAGCCCATGTCGATTGTGGATCTAGACTCTTGTGTTCAGAATGAGGGCGAATCAACAACTAGTTGGGTGCGCTGGGTGTCGACCATCATGCACTCCTCAGATAAGATCAACGCTGAATCGGCGATATTAACATTGGAGAAGAATTGTCGTTTCCCTCCACTCAAGCTGAAGCTAGGGCGGCTTAAGCGCCATTGTAGTGATGTGGGGGAGATCATGGCGGCTCTCGTCAAGTATGCCGACTCTGATAGTACCAAGGACCCCGAGTCTGAAGTGGAAAGACTGGGAAAGGGAAAAAGGGGTAATGACCTGGGAGGACAGTAGTATAACCCGACCAATCAACACAGTGGCAATAAATGCAAGGCTGATGCTTTCGTAGCTAATACGGGGGCACGAAATTCTAACTAGCATCGCAAGGGGAGGCCACCTCCAAGGTACAACATCTATGAGGTGATAAATCAGCCGTGTCCGAAGCATGGGTCGGACAAAAAACCGGCCACCCATTCGTGGAAAGATTGCAGCATCATGCGATCTTACAGAGAGTTTATCCAGAACGTTTATGGACCAAACGATGGCTCAGGATCCGGTTTTTAGGGTCCGGGTCATGGTGGCGGTGGCTCTAGCTCCGGGTTTTAGGGCCAAGGCAGTCAAGGCAGCAACAATCAGTAGAACATCCAAGGGAACCAGCAGCAGTCCAGTTATCATAGTAACCCGAAGCAGCTGAGCAATGGGCAATACCACGTGTTCACCACGAGTCTGTGTAAACGAGACCAGAAGCTCCATAAGAGGGCGGTGAATGCTGTTGAGCCAGCAGTGCCCCGTTACTTGCGATGGTCTGAGCAGCCCATCATGTGGAGCCGCGAAGATCACCCGCCCTGAGTTGATAATCCGGGTCAGCTGGCCCTAGTGGTGGCCCCTCAGGTCGGAGGGTACAAGTTCACCTAGGTACTCATGGATGGAGGTAGCAGCATCAACATTCTTTATTACAATACCTTCCGTCGTATGGGGTTAACTGATAAGAAGCTCAAGCCGTCGAACACTGTCTTTCATGGAGTTGTGTCTGGTAAGTCGGCGTACCCAGTTGGCAAGATTGGGAGGTAACCTTTGGAGATGAACATGATGCCAGGACAGAAGCTTTGACGTTTGAAGTTGTGAGGATCCACAACCTGTACCGTGCTTTATTTGGCAGGCCGGCTTACGCTAAGTTTATGGCAAGGCATGTTACGTTTATTTGCAACTCAAGATGCCGGGTCACAAGGGGAATATCACAGTGCATGGGAGTCGCACCATAGCTTTGGAATGTGAAGAAGGCGACGCGGCTTATGCAGAGTTGGTTTGTGCCACAAAGGAGCTCAAGTTTTACAAAGATAATGTTGACCCGGCAGATATGACATCTTGAAGGAAGCCAACTACAGAGCATGACTCGTTGCTGAAGATTAAGTCGGCAGATGATACCAAGATGGTTGACTTTGTTCCTGGCGACTCATCTAAGCAGTTCAATATCAGCGCAAATCTGGATCCGAAATAGGAAAGCGCGCTCATCGAGTTCATCCGTGAGAACCGGGACATCTTTGCATGGAAGCCTTCAGACATGCCGGGTGTACCGAGAGAACTTGCTGAGCACACTCTCAATATTGATCCGAAGTATAAGACGATCAGACAGTTTATTCGCCGTTTTAATGAAGAGAGACGGAAGGCCATTGGTGAAGAGGTGGCCCGGCTCTTGGCGCCCGGGTTCATCATAGAAGTTTTTCATCCTGAGTGGTTGGCTAACCCGGTTTTGGTGCTTAAAAATAATGGCATGTGGCGCATGTGTGTGGACTATACAGACTTAAACAAGGCTTGTCCAGCTGACCCGTTTGCCCTCCCTCGTATTGATCAGATCATTAATGCTACGACGGTTTGTGAGCGCTTGAGTTTTTTGGATGCATATTCTGGATATCACCAGATCAAAATGGTTGTTAAGGACCAGGAGAAGACGACTTTCATCACTCCATTTGGAGCCTTCTGCTATGTATCTATGCCTTTCGAGCTTAAAAGTGCCCAGGCAACTTACCAGAGGTGTGTACAGAACTACCTGCATGGTCAGATTGGGCGTAATGTTCATGCTTATGTGGATGATATTTTGGTCAAATCCAAAAAGAAGGAGACCCTGATTGATGACTTGAAGGAAACGTTTGACAATCTCCGAGTGTATAAGATGATGCTTAACCCGGCCAAGTGTGTTTTTGGTGTTCCATCAGGCAAGCTTTTAGGTTTTCTGGTCATCGAGGCTAACCCGGAAAAGATCAAGGCGATCACCTCCTTGGCAAGGCCAAAGTGTATCAATGATGTCCAGCGCGTGGCAGGACGGATAGGAGCGTTGAGCCGGTTCATAAGGCGCTTAGGTGAGAAAGCTATCCCTCTATACCAGATGATGAAGAAGACGGATGATTTTGTCTGGAGTGAAGCTGCTGATGAAGCGTTCGAGGCACTCAAGAAACAATTGGCTGAGCCGCCGGTTCTCGCGGCCCCCATTGACAAAGAGCCTTTGTTGTTATACTTTGCTGCAAATAGCAGGGCTGTCAATGTGGCCATTGTGGTGGAAAGAAAGGAGGCTGGCAAGGAGCACCTGGTTCAAAGGCCGGTTTACTACATCAGCGAGGTGCTCATTGAGTCTAAACAGAGGTATCCACATTGGCAGAAGCTGGTTTATGGAGTCTTTATGGCAAGCCGGAAACTCAAGCAGTATTTCCTCGGTCATCCCATTACGGTGGTGAGCTCTGCTCCCTTGGGGGACATCATCCAGAATAGGGAAGCTACAGGTCGAGTGGCCAAGTGGGCCATTGAGCTTGGGCCTCATGATTTAAAATATATGCCTCGAACAACCATCAAATCGCAAGCACTGGTGGATTTTATCAATGACTGGATAGAACTGCAGACGCTTGAGGAAAAGCCGGATAACACATATTGGACGATTCACTTTGACGGGTCCAGGGAATTGGAGGGCTCGGGGGCTGGAGTTGTTTTAACTTCCCCATGAGGTGATAAACTTTCTTATGTCCTCCGGTTAATGTTTCCATGTACTAATAATGCCGCTGAGTATGAGGCCCTGCTCCATGGTCTTCGGATGGCTAAAGAGATGAACTTAAGCTGGGTAAGATGTTTTGGGGACTCAGATTTGGTAGCTCAGCTGGTTTCTGGCACCTGGGACTCAAAAGGTTACCAAGTAGAGCATATCGATCGAAGGAAGAATGAGGCAGCTGACGCCTTAAGCTGATTGGGATCTCAGCGTAAGCCGGTGCCCCCAATACCTTTCTAGACGTTTTGCTTAACCCATCTGTCAAGTTGCCTACATAGGAGGACCTTGCTATCCCTGACCCGGAGGCACAGTTGGTGGCGGCTCTTCATGTCATACCAGATTGGACAGTTCCATATTTGGCTTATATGACCCGGGGTGAGTTACCTGAGGATGAAATTTGAGCCAGACAGATAACCCAGCGGTCTAAGTCAATGACGATTGTCAACGGAGAATTGCACCACCGCAGTGTTACAGGTGCGTTTCAATGCTATGTCTCGCCTGAGGAAGGCTGTGAGATCCTGCGAGAGATCCATGAGGGAGATTGTGGTCATCATGCCGGATCTACATCTCTGGTGGCCAAAGCTTTTCGTCACGGATTCTACTGGTTAACAGCTCATGCTGATGCCGAAGACTTGGTCAGTAGATGTGACGGTTGTTAGAAATTTTCGCGACGTGCTCACGTTCCAGCTCAAGAATTGAGGATGATTCCGATAACCTTGCCGTTTGCGACTTGGGGGCTTGATATGGTTGGGCCTTTTAAAAGGTCCAATGATAAGAAAACCCACCTGTTGGTGGCAGTGGACAAATTCACCAAGTGGATCGAGGCAGAGCCAGTCAGCAAATGTGATGCGGAAACAGCGGTGCAATTCATCAAGAAGGTGATTTTCCGGTTTGGTTTTCCCCATAGTATCATAACAGACAATGGCACTAATCTGTCTAAGGGTGCTATGTAGGAGTTTTGTCAGCGTGAGCATATCCGGCTTGGTGTATCTTCTGTAGCTCACCCTTAGTCCAATGGTCAAGCAGAGCGGGCTAACCAAGAGATTCTACGAGGGTTCAAGCCCCGGCTCATAGTTCCTTTGAAGAGAACACCAGGTTGTTGGGTGGAAGAGTTACCTTCCGTGTTATGGAACATTAATACGACGCCCAACAGGTCTACAGGATACATGCCCTTCTGCATGGTCTACTATGCAGAGGTGGTTCTTCCTAACGATATCCGTCATGACTCGCCCCGAGTGGCGACTTACGTGGAAGCTGGTAATGAGACGACACGTCGGGATGCGTTGGATCGATTGGATGAAGAGCGTGATCTCGCCGCGGCTCGTTCAGTGATTTATCAACAGGATTTATGACGATATCACAGCCGGCGGGTCAAGACCAGAACCTTTCAAGAAGGCGACTTAGTTCTCCGGCTCATCCAAGATTAGACTGACATGCATAAACTTTCGCCGCCTTGGGAAGGGCCCTTTGTTGTCAGCAAGAATCTGCACAACGAGTCATACTACTTGATCGACATTCGAGAACACAAGGACTCACGCACATCAGAGGAGGAGACTAATCGGCCATGAAATATTGCTCATCTCCGGCCTTACTATACTTAAGCCTCTGGCTCTCATGATGTAATTCGATGATGTAAATATCAGTACAATATAATAAAGCTGGCATCCCCACTAATTCGGGGCCTCTGCCATTTTTTCAAAGTTGAGTCCTTATTATCATCATACATATTTTCTCAAGAGGCTTATTGCCCAAATCAAAGGAATCATGGAGAGTTGGATGCATATCACAACTCCAACATAAGCCCTTGATGAGAATAATCAGCAAGTATGTCACTTGGGGGCTTCCTGTTCAAACATAGGCATATTCGACCAAAGAGAACACAACATTACTACCCATTTGACCGGGTTATGTTCAAACATAGGCGTATTCGACCAAAGAGGACATAACATGTGGGTCATCCTACATGTACCCAGCTGCTTCAACTCCATCAGGTCATCCTGATTGACCCGGCAAACTCTTGGCAATCAGTCTTAATGGCATATTCGACCAAGACCTGAGCTTGCTAAGGTCCAAATGCCAACTGTCACTGCGAGAGCACGGTGCTACAGATAGTCAGGATATATCCAGGCTCAAAATGCCACCTTCCTTGAAACTTGGATAACTCGGCCTATGATGCAAGATGCAACTCTGACCCCGCGTACTCTAGGCAAGTCTATCTTTAAAAACAAAGACATACACTTGTCTAGGTTCAAATGTCGATTGGGTACTGTGAGGGCCGGCTCATAGCACGCACGTACCTTCCAGGGGCCACCAAGGCTAGTTTCATTGAAGAAGAACCTTTGGCTTGGCGGCCTGCAAAAGCCTCGAGTGTTTTTTCGATCGTTTTTTCTAATTCTCTTTGCTTTCTTGCAAGTTTTTCGTTTTTATTTGCGTACTTTGCAAGATCGACCTAGCTGCCTCCCTTCATGGCTCATATTTGAAGCCTCTCTAGGTCTCTACAACCCAATCTAATGAATGGCTCTAAGCTGCCGGAGAATAATAATATTATTTCTGGAATTATACCTTTACAAGGTTATGACTATATGGAGACTGATTAAGCCGGCAGTCCAAATCATATCTTCAGGTATGACTATGTTTATAACAATTAAACCGGCCTTGGTTCTGGACATCTGTCCCCAATGGCACCGGTTGGGCACAATGACCCGCCTGGCAGTAAACCGCCAGGGCATTTGTTTTCTGTTTATATACAACACACAGTTTATATTGATCTACGCACACCAATACCATCATAAGTATAAAGTAAGGATTTCAACATTCGGTGGATCCATAATGTCATCAAAAGACAAGAAGTGTGCACGATGGCGCGACAGTTGGTGCAATAAACCGACAGGAACAAAGTTTCGCTATCCTATTACAAGATGTTGTGAGCTAGACAAAAGTTCAAATGTTTTTATCATAAGTACATGAGCCGCCCGACGATTCATTCTCCTTGGCCTTGCTGCTTTGACGATTCCGGGTCATCCCTTGCCGGTTCTTCCTCCTCCTCTATTTGAAAATTCTGCGCCAACCAATCCAAGCTAGCCAGAGCTTCAAATTTAGCCGCCTCATCAATAAGTTCAGAGGGGTCAATTTCACGGGCAAAGGTATGCTTACTAATTCGAGGAATCAGATCCATCACTTTATAAGATGGAGTGGACATCTTCTGGTTCTCCATATCATAAGCCGGCTGATATTTAGACAAATCAGTGTCATTCGCAATCAAACTGGCTAGTGGGCGGATGTCCTTGACACATGCATCGAAGTCTTTATGGTCAAAAGCTGAGCCATTTTCTTTCAAACTTGGGTACCCAGTACCTAAGTCGGATGGGTCCAGCTCTGGAAGCCATGCCTTAGCCCGACTTAACGCTATCACAGCACCGGCTCTTGCAGACGACCATTTGATTTCATCTATTCTGGCAGGCAGAACAGGGAGTCTTCTTAATATATCCACAAACAATGTTGGCGCCTGACTGGAGGGAGAAACAGCGGCCAGGGCACACTGCGCTCCAGTATACAGTTGTTCAACAAGAGTGTAGATGGCCTTCCGTTTTACAAGTGGATCTCTGCAAAGAATGCTGCTTCTCCTACCTACATAACACACAAGTTGCTCAGGAATGAATTTAGTTACCACAGGATATTATTTAACAAGGCGGCTTACCAAAGATGGCTGAAGTCATTTCAGAGACACGCTGCTTTAAGCCGATGAGCTCAGTTGTCACCGCCTCCAGAGATTATTCGGCTTGTTCTGCTCGTTGCACTAAGGCAATCCTCTCATTAGCCCATGCAGACTCCTCAGATTTAAGTTTAGCCTTCAAATCGTTGGCTTCTGACAGGCTAAATTGAAACTTTGATTTAGCTTTCTGAGTCTCCGACTCTTGGTGCTTAAGCCATTTCTTGGCATCCTCTAACTGTGTTTGTAATTCAGCAGTGGTTTCCTAAACAAACAAAGTGAGCATGAGACAGATTGATTACCAGTTTACAAAGATTGAAGTCCCAAGCCTTTTGCAAGCAACAACACTT
This sequence comes from Secale cereale, assembly GCA_902687465.1. Lineage (NCBI taxonomy): Eukaryota > Viridiplantae > Streptophyta > Magnoliopsida > Poales > Poaceae > Secale > Secale cereale. Next base: position 406,011,689 of record LR738713.1, read on the forward strand.
GGCACTTGCGGGCTAATGGAGGTTGAAGTTGTTCTTTTTTGAGCTGGATTAATGTTACTAAAGTCTCAAGCACTTTGCAAGCAAGAGCACTTGACCCTTGGGGGCTAATGGATGCGGAATTTTTTCTGAAGTTAACAGTTCATGAACATAAAAGTCCCAAGCACTTTGCAAGCAACAACACTTGGCACTTGGGGGCTAATGTACATTGCTTCTGTATTATGAGTTAAATATCTTAACCCGGCGGCAACATAGTTATTACCACCGGCTCATGGAGGGTGTGCACGCAAGTTCTATGCAATGATAATAAGGACCGGCTCATTCAACCTGATTAAGCCAGGCCTTGGGGGCTACACATGCAATGTTCCTCAAGGATGGAATTTTCGTTAAGTGGTAGGCCGATTTAAAAGGTGACAATTGTTCTAAGTCTACAACATATTCCGTTTTATCATATCCATTAGACTTGGGGGCTGGAAGGATAGTTAGAAACCGGTCAAGAATGTTACCTCAAATTTCTGGTGCATCAGCTTCACCATATCAATTTCAAGATCGCGATTGCTGTGGACCTGATTGAGAAAACCAGAAAATACTTCGCTAGTACTCAGGTGTGCATACTGAAACGTGTCAAACCTCACTCGTCGCTTTTCAACAAGTTCTTGCTTGGCGGTTGTGACGCCCGAAGACCGACGTCCCAGAAGATTCCAGAAGATTCCAGATGTTCCGGGTTCTCCCGTGTGTTTCTTTTGTGCTTGTGTTATTTATTTTTTTGCATTGCATCGTGTCATCATGCCATCATGTCATATTTATCTTTGCATCTCAACTTAAATAAATTGTGTGGACCTTCGGTCCATTTAAATCGAGGGAAGTGTGACTTCTCTTTATAACATATACTTCCAATATTTTAGGGAGCTATTATAATAATATTCCATTGCTTCGGAATAACCCAACACACTTGCATATATTTTTCCCCATGCCTTTTCTTCTCAATTCCTTGCCTTAAACCCTCCCTATATTCTTTCCCCGTTTATCGAGGTTCTTCCAAAACCCTCCAACAATTTTATTTAAATTCCTGACATTTTTGCGAGTCCAGGGATTTTTACCCCATGCCCTAAGCCTATTCCTAACTCCTCCTTTTTTATTCTTTCCCTTTCTATTTCTGTTTTATCTTTTAGATTTTAAGGGAGAGATCCCAGCAGCAGCGGGCCTCCTCCTTCCCCTGCAGCCCATCTGGCTCAAGGCCTCTAGGCTCACTTCCCTCCCAGGCCGGCCCATCTCCCTAGGCCCATCTCCTCCTGTCGCCAAGGCCAGCCCGACCGCTCCCCCGTAACCTAATCCCGCAGCCTCCATCTCCCCCTCGTCCTCCCGATTCCTAGCGTCGCCACCTCTCGCCAGGACGTCCGCTCCCCTCGCTCGTCTTCTCCCCCCGATCCCGAGCCCGACCTCCTCCTTCCATCTCCCTCGCAGGCCCTAGGCCGGAGCCGCATCTCTCCCTCCCCGCGGCCTCCCTCCTCCGCACCAGCTCCGCGTGTCGGGACCCCGATCCTAAGTCACACAGGTCTAGCCTGTAACACACCATATCACTTTGCGGCCTCACGCACGGTATCCCCACGGGTGCCACCTTACCTGGCCCGGGACCGTTTGCGTATTTTGGCACACGTATATGATAGTGTCGCTAGCATCCATATGACAGAGAACCCGGGCCGACATGACCAGTTATAAACCAAAAGTGGCACTAAATTACAGAGACAGGCATACATGACCCAGCAACGAACGTGTCGGTCATCAACGTATGAACCCGAGTCGTAGCAAGCTACAAGGACTTAAAGGAACAACGCGTGACATTTCCCCTAAGGGACAGACACATGAACGAAGAAGGACACATGCCGGCCAGCCTAAGTGTTCCGGAGCAGTAGCAAGCTACCAAGGCTCAGTGGAATCACTAGGAGACATTTCCCTGTAAGATAGGCTACCAAAGGTAAACAACTAGGTGTCGGATCCCACACATAGCAATACACATTACACGTACGCATAACATGCAAGTATGTGCTGTACAACATGGCATCACAACATAACTCAACAACTCATATAGATAAAGGCCCAGAAGAGCCATCATAGCATTTATTACAATCAGAGGTCACATGACCCAACATACAGAGCATACAGGCAACGGAAGCATAACATGTCTGAGTACAGACAACTACAAATGAAAAAGGCCGAGAAGCCTGACTATCTACAAGACCCTCCTAAGGGCACAAGACCGTAGCTGAGGTAACAAGCTAAACGTCGAAGTCCACGCGGAATCACTAGCGAGACTGAAGTCTCTCTGCAAAACATAAATTAAGCAAACGTGAGTACAAAGGTACTCAACAAGACTTACATCAGAACTAACTACATATGCAACAGTATCAACAAGGGGGTAGTGGAGTTTGACTGCAGCAAGCCAGCTTTGAATCGTGGCTATCCTGAACTACGACTGCAAGTAACTCTTTTGAGGTGGCGCACACGAGTCCACATATTCACCAATCAATACACCACTATGGATCCATTCCGTCTCCCTGCGAGAAGGCCATCCATAGCACTCACACTTGTCTTGAGTATTTTAGAGTATCCACTTTCGGTTGTCTATGTACCACGTAAGCATCCAAGAAGTCCATATCCGCGGACCCGGCTATTCGAATAGATCATGTTAACCCTGTAGGGGTGTACTTCTTCACACACGCTCTCGCCACTTACCGCCATGTACACGTCGTGTATCTCGGCAACCTTCAAGCGGAAGCCT
>LR738713.1:406014474-406042721 GCA_902687465.1 Secale cereale
ACCGACAAACAGAGAAAGAACACAATCAATGCAATGCAACAATATGATGCATGAACATGACATGGCAATATGATGTGGTTTGGCCTAATGCAACTAGCAACCAAATTAAATGAAGTTGGTTTGAACCAAAGGTTCAAATTCAAACTCCATATGTGATTATTCAAATGCCATTTATTAAAATTGTCCTAAACAGCAGCCATAAGTTGTTCTAACATGCATGAAAATGCCATAAACAGATTCCTTGGATTTTTCTGATCAATTTTCATATATAAATTATTTTCATCTGAGTTATAGATTATTTTCTATGATTTTTAGAAGTTTTGGCTATTTTCTGAAATAAATAAATCATTTCTGATTTATTTAAAATTCCAGAAAATACTTACTGCGTCAGCACTGCGTCATGCTGACATCAGCAGGTCAACAGAGGCTGGTCCAGTCAAACCTGACCAGTGGGGCCCACTGGTCAGTGACACAACTAACTAAACTAACTTATTTAATACTAACCTAGTTTAATTAGCCGGGCGGGGCCATATGTCAGTGAGTCACAGGGTTAATGAAAGTGCAACTAATCCCCGGGTGGTTTTGGTAATTAATAACAACATATATATCATTGAACTAATATTTACTTGAGAATCATTTTAGAAAAGTTCGATGATATGGGTATGGAAATGTCTGAAGAAGTGGACCCCTCAAAATGCTAAGACAAGCATTGGCAAAAGCTCAAGACTCTTTTTTTGGTTTAGTGATCAAAGATCACATTGAGTCCATAGGAAAAGCCAATACTATTAAAAGGGGATGAGGTTGTGTTAATGATCTGGTTGCTCAAGTGCTTGGTGATCTAGCTCCCTCAACTATCAGCACTCTTCACTACTTAACACACTCATAAGTAATCTCGGACAAACCGATTTCACAAACTCAGTCCCACCGAGATGAACCACCTCAGTTATTCTTCCAAACCCTAATTTCTCGGTCCATCCGATTTTGAGTTTCGGTCTCACCGAAAATGGACTGCCAACCTTCTGTAACCATTTGACATCACTTCGGAATATCTGAGTTGTTACTTTCGGTCCCACCGAGATGGCAAGCTCCAACCTTTGACTCACTTCGGACACACCGAGATGGTATTTTCGGTCCCACCGAAAATCCCAACGTTCACTATATTTGAACTTTCGGTCTGACCGAGTTTTAACTTCGGTCTCACCGAGATTGGTCAAATGTGTGTGTAACGGTTGGATTTTGTGTGGAGGCTATATATACCCCTCCACCCCCTCTTCATTCGTGAGGAGAGCCATCAGAAAGTCTACCACTCCTACCATACACTTTCTGAGAAGTGAACCACCTACCCTTGTGTTGAGATCAAGCCATTCCATTCCTACCATATGAAACTTGATTTCTAGTCTTCCCAAGTTGCTTTCCACTCAAACCTTTCTTCCACCACAGCCAAATCAGTGAGGAGAGTTGAGTGTTGGGGAGATTATCATTTGAAGCACAAGAGCAAGGAGTTCATCATCATCAACACCGTCTATTACCTTTTGGAGGGTGGTGCCTCCTAGATTGGTTAGGTGTCGCTTGGGAGCCTCCGTCTTTGAGATGTGGAGTTGAACCAAGAATTTTGTAAGGGCAAGGAGATCGCCTACTTCGTGAAGATCTACCCCGAGTAAGGCTAGTCCTCCGTGGGCGTAGGCCGTGATGGAATAGACAAGGTTGCTTCTTCGTGGACCCTTCGTGGGTGGAGCCCTCCGTGGACTCGCGCAGCCGTTACCCTCCGTGGGTTGAAGTCTCCATCAACGTGGATGTACGATAGCACCACCTATCGGAACCACGACAAAAATCTTCGTGTCACCAAACTGCGTTTGATCTTCTCCACCTCTCTTTTACATGTGCAATTTACTTTCCGCTGCTATTACTCTAGAATTGCATGTGTAGGGTGATACTTGAATTGATCTTAATTGTGAAACTGCCAAAAACATTGCATGATCTAAAGGCAGATTTTTATATTGTCAAGTAGTCTAATCACCCCCCTCTAGACCTACTTTCGATCCTACAGTTAACTAATTACAAATTAGCACTAACCTAAATTAGCAGGGCACTGGGCCCACCTGTCAATGTCACATGGTCTAAACCCGGTCAAAACCAACGCTGACTGGGTTTGACCATGAAGTGGGGCCCGCAGTCAGTGGCTGTGTGGGGTTTAACTAATGGTCATTAGTTCCTAACTAAGTGCTACGTCAGCGGTCATCGGAGTTCGGCCGGCGGCGACCAAAACTGCGGCGGAAGCTTGCCGGACTTGCGTTAGGGACGGCCGTTCGTCGCGCTGCTGGCACCAGGGAGGAGGCCTTGCTCGTGCGCATCCAGTGGGCCAGGCAGGGGGTCGCGGGGCGGCCGGAATCTCGCCGGCGACGAGATTTGGCGGCGGCAGAGCCACGAGCTCGAGGCAACGACGGCTGCAGTGAAGTAAACAGGGTGTGGATCATCGTTTTGGGTTGCTGGGAAGGTGCTGAGCACAGTGGTATGCTCGGCTGCAAGGCGTAGGGCCTGTGGCCACGGCGGCGACATGGCCGGCGGCGGGATGCTCGCGGGCGCGACGGCTAGCAGGGCTACGGCACGGCAGAGACCACGAGGGGGGAGGGAAACATCGAAGGAGCTCACAGCATTATCGTGGTGGTGCTCTGCGGCTCGGGGGAGGCGTCGAAGGAGGCAGGCAATCGCCGGCGATCTCGGGCGGTCGAGGTTGAAGACGGTGATGGCGACGGCGTTGCAAGGCCTCTGGCGTCGCGTAGCTCGGTGGAGAGGACGATGGAGACGTGGCGGAGCGTCTGGGCGCGTTGGCGGGGTGTGTGGTGGCCGGTGGCCGCGGTGGTTCAGGGCGGCAGCGACGAGCTCCGCTCGGTGGCTGCGTGCGAGAGAACAGAGGGGAGGGAGAGAGAGCAGCGAGTGAGGGGAAGGGGAGAGAAGTCTCTGGGCGACTGCGTGGCGTCGTCAGGGACGACCGGGGCTAGCAGGCAGGGTGGAGGTGGCTCGGCGCGTGCCCGCGCGTAGCGACCACTCTCCCCTATCCTCCTGGCGTGAGGACAGGGATGACTGGCAGGGGAAGCCCAGGTGGGCTGGGCTGCCAGCTGGGCCGGCCAGGTAAGGCCCAGGTGAGGTTCCACTGTCTCACTCTTTTAATTTAGTTTCTATTTTCTATTTTTCTGTAACTATTTGGCTTAATCTAAAATACTAGAACAAACTCAAAATTCATGAAACTGCTTGAGGCTACTGTTTGGATTATTTCCAACAGTAAACATTTTAGTTCATGAATATTTGGACATTTAGAATAGTATATATCATTTAAATGCCCAAATGCAAATACTTAAGATTTAATTCAAAAATCCAGAATGGTCCTAGAAATATGTGCAACATTTTTGGCAGAGGTTTTTAATCAATCCAAAAATGATGAACTTTTCCCAAGGCATTTTGGGTTTATTGAAAAAGATTTTAATTTGACCCTAGTTGAATTCATTTAGTGCTAGGGTTTGATCATTCCCCAATTCAAGTTTAGCAAGAACTTAAACATGATGACATGATGATCAGGCAAGGACCACAGGGGTTGATCTAGGGATGTGACAACTCACCCCCACTAAAACAAGAATCTCGTCCCGAGATTCAGGACGTGAGATAAGAAATCAGAGGGGACACTAACTAACACAATCTTCTCGATTCAACTGTCCTCCTCGAAGTTGCTGATTCATTGCATCATGTTGATCTTGTCATCCTTGCTTTGAGATCTTCATCCAACCAGATGATAACGGAGTCATACTCTGTAGAAATCAATCTTCCCGAAGATCGAGGAACTCAAGATCAACTCAAGGATTGAGATGTCGAAACATCCCTTGAGCTGAGACACGGAGTACACCTCCAGGGGGATGGAGTGAAGCAAGCGATGAAGGTCACTTGATAGGCACTAATTACACACCTAAGAAGATGGTGATCAATGTCACCAAACGGGACACCTTGGAGAAGGTGACTCGTAGAGTTATTCCCTTAAGTGGCAAAAAGAATTACTTTTGATATAGAGATAATTTAAATTCCCTATACCAGCCTAAGGCAATCACAAACGATCATTTGACAGGGTCCGTAAGAATGACATTCTCGGGTCAGAATAGATGATGTGGACTACCTTGTTGAAGACAACACCAGGGATGATTTTGCTTATCATCGGAAATGAATGGGATCCATGGCAAGTTGGCACATTGGCGGTGCAAGCTGGGAACAAAATGCAAATGCTGGGAATGATTCTAGTATCTGGGAAGAAACCCAACAGTAGAGAGTGAATCTACTCTTTGAGAGGTTATAGCATAACCAAGAACACTGTAAGCAATCCCGGATAGTGCCGGTGATAACACCTAGTGCTTGTGCGTGCTCTCAAGAACTTGAGCATTCCCATATTCATCAAGGTTTTACCAATATCCGTGTCAAGGATCCCGGCAACACCACATACTACCCTGATGAATAACGATGGACGATGCAGATGCAAAGGAAGATAACACTTTCTCAAATTTCACCTTAGCGAGGCCAAGGGGCAAGATCTGGATGATCGACCGAGAGACATTTAGCACTCCGCTTCTAATGTTCTCCTTGATGTGCTAGCACAACCCATTTATTATAATGGTTTGGTACCTAGAACGTCAAATAAAAGGTCGGACTTCAGGAGCACAAGAATCCATAAGGAACAACTAGGGAGTAAGTCCTACGGAGTCCTTATGGGGAGGTGGCCAACTTCTTCAAACAAGATACTACAACAATAGGTCTTCCGATTGGGTGTGTTGGCCACGACATCCACTTTACCGGTTATCGAGAGACCAATATTATAGTTCTTGGGAAATGCACCAACCATCATATCTGCCTGAGATTCAGTTCTGATTAGTGTCAGGAAATTCCAGACCCATCGGGTCTAGAAAGAATGAATGTTTGCAACACAAATCGACGAGACGGCGTTGCGAGATTCTCGGGAAATGGACTGCGGTAGTAAGCTCCAAAACATGAGCTAGTTCTGCTACAAACATGTGAACACGTTGTCCAAGACAAGCATGACCACGGAGTAGTCTTATAATAAAACACTACCGAGTTCGGGTGGGGAACCATCAACAAGGATAGCGAAGTCCTATCATAAGTCATGATTCTTAAGAGGGAACTTCTTCTCCTTGAACAAATCTATCAGTGGCTTGGTGTGCTAGGAATACATATGGGGTGGAGGTAATTAATCTACCAAACCATAGAATACTTTGTACATATGCATGACCGATTTAGGATGATTCCAGGGGAAGCAAAACAAACCTTTCTCAATTTAATGGCGGCATCTTACATCAAATGCACATGAATTGGAGGAAGTCACTTCTTCCATCCAAGCATAAGCTTCATGACGGAACACGAAGGCATTGCTTACAAAGTTTCCAACACTAGCTTAATGTCCAACAAAATCACGGAGAGGATAAGGACGTTGTCTATGGGCTCAACAATAACTCATCCAGATTTCCATATAGGTGGAATTCCACAATTAAGTGAACACGGTGATAGCATTGGTCAGACCAAAAGATGTAATGGTATATGCTCAGGGGAACAACCATGAGTAAGACAACATTACGAATATCGTTGGTTCTGATTTGACTTGGCTATAACCCATACTCAAATCAAAGTTTTGGACAAGACAAGAGATCCACAAATGATCACGGAGATCAATCGATGAAGATATCATCTTTCTTCAACACACACACAAGATATCCCTAGGAGTGAGCTATGTGGGTTAAGCTTTTATGTTCCAACTCTCCAAGTTGTTGTCTAGCTTAACCAATTAGCTCAAGGGTATGCAATACAGATTCCTGGAGAAGGATTGGTTACAAGAAACCAACTTGATCACGAGCTCAACATAGCGGTCAGGGGACAACCTGGAAATACTTCCGAGAAGATATTCGAAAAATCACGAACCACCGATATGTTATGAAGCTCGACAACAATCTTGCTTTTCAGGGCAAGACGATATGATCAAAAGAGCCAGAGATTGATACAATCCTAGCTCGTTGATCGAAAAGTGCACCAAGTAATATGGACTAGGTAGCACAATCAATCTTAGAATGATGGTTCAGAAACCAGCACGCTAAGAATGAGATTATCGTCCATTAACCACCTAGCAACAGGGTTGCTAGGAGTATTTATTTCACACATCACAATTCACTTGTCGGTGTTCCAGTTATAACAACGCGGAGACCAAGGAATGAACGACGATGCTGGGAAGTATTACTGTATCAAGAGTTTGTAGGAGGTTGTGCAATTCCCATGACATTCTTGATATAAAGGTGGTAATACTCCAAGGTATAACAGATTAGAAGATGGCTTGACATCCTTCATCTGCGGAGTACAACTTCTTTGACCCGATCCAGGATATGGATAAGGTACTGGGGTTTGTTTCTCATAGTCATTCCAGAATAGAATGGCTTGACGGACCACAAGAGTAAAAGGCATCGATGCACGAGTGCACAACTACTCCTGACTATCAATTGATAGATGAATGTCGGAAAATAACTGAAGGGAGACAACTCGAGGAACATATAACTTTCTGAGTTGTGGATGCATAGATTAGCGTGTCGAACTAGTTCAACATATTTCTTCCGGATAACCCATGCAGAAAGGTAGGACTGGCAGAGTCACGGTATGAATGGAGTACTACTCAGGAGCACTCTGGTTGTGATCTTTTGGCTTAGAAGAACTTCTGCCATAATGGTTCATGGTATTGGAAGAACGATAACCATGGACCTTGAAGATTATCACAAGGTTACTAATATCCTAAAGGGACGAGCAAATACTACCAACATGAAGTAGGTAGAATGAATCTTGGATTCAAGAACCCAGGAGTAGAATGCTTACTAACTAAATGGCATCACGGGATGCTTTCGAGAATAATGGCCAGAATCATCACACTGAGAATATAAAACATTGCTGGATTACTGGGTGATCTTCTAAGATACTTAGGGTCATAATAATAAGTCCAACATATATGTCGAGGTAACAGAGTGCCTCAACACACCGACTAGTGTGGTTAATCTGGCCTAAAAGGACATTAGGAACAGATAGGAATGATTTGCAAATGCATCAGACTATTTAGAAACCTGGGATGACTCGGACAGCATAACGGCTGCAAATGCTCGAAAATACTTTTGAGATTCAAGCCAAAAGGGTAGCATATCCACTTAACATCATAATGTCAAGGTTCTGAGACCAACAGTTGAACAAACAGAAGTAGTAGAAACTGAACTGAGGGTTGAATCCACAATAACGTGATCCTGATAAATAGAATGAGAATCCTAGTTCTTAATCCCCGTAGAAAGAAAAAGGTGACTCAGATCAGAAGGTCATAAGGTAAAGGAGTAAAAAGAGCTTTACGTTCCCTTCCACAATCAATTCCCTTATATAACTAAAGAGTTTCTAGACACGACTTCGACCAGTTTGGCTTACTAATCCTACAGGCAGTCAGGCTCTGATACCAAAGCTGTCGGGACCCCGATCCTAAGTCACACAGGTCTAGCCTGTAACACACCATATCACTTTGCGGCCTCACGCACGGTATCCCCACGGGTGCCACCTTACCTGGTCCGGGACCGTTTGCGTATTTTGGCACACGTATATGATAGTGTCGCTAGCATCCATATGACAGAGAACCCGGGCCGACATGACCAGTTATAAACCAAAAGTGGCACTAAATTACAGAGACAGGCATACATGACCCAGCAACGAACGTGTCGGTCATCAACATATGAACCCAAGTCGTAGCAAGCTACAAGGACTTAAAGGAACAACGCATGACATTTCCCCTAAGGGACAGACACATGAACGAAGAAGGACACATGCCGGCCAGCCTAAGTGTTCCGGAGCAGTAGCAAGCTACCAAGGCTCAGTGGAATCACTAGGAGACATTTCCCTGTAAGATAGGCTACCAAAGGTAAACAACTAGGTGTCGGATCCCACACATAGCAATACACATTACACGTACGCATAACATGCAAGTATGTGCTGTACAACATGGCATCACAACATAACTCAACAACTCATATAGATAAAGGCCCAGAAGAGCCATCATAGCATTTATTACAATCAGAGGTCACATGACCCAACATACAGAGCATACAGGCAACGGAAGCATAACATGTCTGAGTACAGACAACTACAAATGAAAAAGGCCGAGAAGCCTGACTATCTACAAGACCCTCCTAAGGGCACAAGACCGTAGCTGAGGTAACAAGCTAAACGTCGAAGTCCACGCGGAATCACTAGCGAGACTGAAGTCTCTCTGCAAAACATAAATTAAGCAAACGTGAGTACAAAGGTACTCAACAAGACTTACATCAGAACTAACTACATATGCAACAGTATCAACAAGGGGGTAGTGGAGTTTGACTGCAGCAAGCCAGCTTTGAATCGTGGCTATCCTGAACTACGACTGCAAGTAACTCTTTTGAGGTGGCGCACACGAGTCCACATATTCACCAATCAATACACCACTATGGATCCATTCCGTCTCCCTGCGAGAAGGCCATCCATAGCACTCACACTTGTCTTGAGTATTTTAGAGTATCCACTTTCGGTTGTCTATGTACCACGTAAGCATCCAAGAAGTCCATATCCGCGGACCCGGCTATTCGAATAGATCATGTTAACCCTGTAGGGGTGTACTTCTTCACACACGCTCTCGCCACTTACCGCCATGTACACGTCGTGTATCTCGGCAACCTTCAAGCGGAAGCCTAGCGAGGGTGTCGGCCACGACCTGACTAACCACACAAGTCTCTCGTCCAGGTTTATCGCCTATTCGGGTTCCATCCGTGGGGAGATCCGGCCGGGGTGTCGCTCACGGCCCCAAAAGATGTGCGCAGGGTTCCCAAGCCCACCTCGTCGGATGGATCTACGCTTGGTACACCGTGCCACGGTGCCTAGTCTGACCCAAGCCCACATGTACCGTGTGCCACTTGGTAGACTACTAACACTACCTACAAACACCAGAAACTAGTTGCAACTCCTGGACAGAGATCTAGTTGATTAATAAGTCGAGAGGGGTCGAGTTACCGGAACCCAATGTGTGGTAGTAACTATGTCATTGGACAACTTACACAGAACTCAGTTCTTAAGGACGGCTCTAGTGAGACAACCCACCATGTACTCCTACATGGCCTCTCACCGCTACCTTTACCAAAACGTGTTCACACACTTAGCTCACACACAGTAGGACATGTTCACCACATTCCAATTCATCCCCGATGAATCAGACCTGACTCAACTCTAAGCAATAGCAGGCATAACCAGAAAGCATGAATGAGTAGGCACAACATGGCTCAAACAACTCCTACTCATGCTAGTGGGTTTCAACTATTTACCGTGGCAATGACAGGTCATGCAGAGGAAAGGGTTTCAACTACCGCGGCAAAAGCAGTTCAATCGTTGTTGTCCTAATACAGTAAAAGAGAGCAAGAGCGAGAGAGTGGGATTATATCGGGATGCTCAATGGGGGGGGGGGTTTGCTTGCCTGGCACCTCTGAAGATATCAATGAGTCTTCATCGGTGTCATCGATCACATCGTCGGAACGTCGTCTACTCAGAGGGGACAACACCGACAAACAGAGAAAGAACACAATCAATGCAATGCAACAATATGATGCATGAACATGACATGGCAATATGATGTGGTTTGGCCTAATGCAACTAGCAACCAAATTAAATGAAGTTGGTTTGAACCAAAGGTTCAAATTCAAACTCCATATGTGATTATTCAAATGCCATTTATTAAAATTGTCCTAAACAGCAGCCATAAGTTGTTCTAACATGCATGAAAATGCCATAAACAGATTCCTTGGATTTTTCTGATCAATTTTCATATATAAATTATTTTCATCTGAGTTATAGATTATTTTCTATGATTTTTAGAAGTTTTGGCTATTTTCTGAAATAAATAAATCATTTCTGATTTATTTAAAATTCCAGAAAATACTTACTGCGTCAGCACTACGTCATGCTGACATCAGCAGGTCAACAGAGGCTGGTCCAGTCAAACCTGACCAGTGGGGCCCACTGGTCAGTGACACAACTAACTAAACTAACTTATTTAATACTAACCTAGTTTAATTAGCCGGGCGGGGCCCATATGTCAGTGAGTCACAGGGTTAACTAATTACAAATTAGCACTAACCTAAATTAGCAGGGCACTGGGCCCACCTGTCAATGTCACATGGTCTAAACCCGGTCAAAACCAACGCTGACTGGGTTTGACCACGAAGTGGGGCCCGCAGTCAGTGGCTGTGTGGGGTTTAACTAATGGTCATTAGTTCCTAACTAAGTGCTACGTCAGCGGTCACCGGAGTTCGGCCGGCGGCGACCAAAACTGCGGCGGAAGTTCGCCGGACTTGCGTTAGGGACGGCCGTTCGTCGCGCTGCTGGCACCAGGGAGGAGCCCTTGCTCGTGCGCATCCAGTGGGCCAGGCAGGGGGTCGCGGGGCGGCCGGAATCTCGCCGGCGACGAGATTTGGCGGCAGCAGAGCCACGAGCTCGAGGCAACGACGCCTGCAGTGAAGTAAACGGGGTGTGGATCATCGTTTTGGGTTGCTGGGAAGGTGCTGAGCACAGTGGTATGCTCGGCTGCAAGGCGCAGGGCCTGTGGCCACGGCGGCGACATGGCCGGCGGCGGGATGCTCGCGGGCGCGACGGCTAGCAGGGCTACGACACGGCAGAGACCACGAGGGGGGAGGGAAACATCGAAGGAGCTCACATCATTGTCGTGGGGGTGCTCTGCGGCTCGGGGGAGGCGTCGAAGGAGGCAGGCAATCGCCGGCGATCTCGGGCGGCCGAGGTTGAAGACGGTGATGGCAACGGCGTTGCAAGGCCTCCGGCGTCGCGTAGCTCGGCGGAGAGGACGATGGAGACGTGGCGGAGCGTCTGGGCGCGTTGGCGGGGTGTGTGGTGGCCGGTGGCCGCGGTGGTTCAGGACGGCGGCGACGAGCTCCGCTCGGTGGCTGCGTGCGAGAGAACAGAGGGGAGGGAGAGAGAGCAGCGAGTGAGGGGAAGGGGAGAGAAGTCTCTGGGCGACTGCGTGGCGTCGTCAGGGACGGCCGGGGCTAGCAGGCAGGGTGGAGGTGGCTCGGCGCGTGCCCGCGCGCAGCGACCACACTCCCCTGTCCTCCTGGCGTGAGGACAGGGATGACTGGCAGGGGAAGCCCAGGTGGGCTGGGCTGCCAGCTGGGCCGGCCAGGTAAGGCCCAGGTGAGGTTCCACTGTCTCACTCTTTTAATTTAGTTTCTGTTTTCTATTTTTCTGTAACTATTTGGCTTAATCTAAAATACTAGAACAAACTCAAAATTCATGAAACTGCTTGAGGCTACTGTTTGGATTATTTCCAACAGTAAACATTTTAGTTCATGAATATTTGGACATTTAGAATAGTATATATCATTTAAATGCCCAAATGCAAATACTTAAGATTTAATTCAAAAATCCAGAATGGTCCTAGAAATATGTGCAACATTTTTGGCAGAGGTTTTTAATCAATCCAAAAATGATGAACTTTTCCCAAGGCATTTTGGGTTTATTGAAAAAGATTTTAATTTGACCCTAGTTGAATTCATTTAGTGCTAGGGTTTGATCATTCCCCAATTCAAGTTTAGCAAGAACTTAAACATGATGACATGATGATCAGGCAAGGACCACAGGGGTTGATCTAGGGATGTGACACCGCGCCAGGGCGCCCTCTCCATCGATCTCCCCTGCCCCGGTCTCCAGCGTCGCAGCGCCTCCAGCAGGCCCCGATCGTTGTTTCCCTACAGCACCGCAGCACAGCGCCCCGGCGGGCCAGGAGCAGCCGCCATCGTTGCGCCAACTTCCTCGTGTTCCGCCGTCCTCGCTCCCTGCGGGCCCCAGCGCCGGGGCCTTCTCCAGGAGCTGCGCGCCGAGCCCCAGCGCCGCTGCATCGATCTCCTGCGCCCCAGGCCGTGCCTCGTCCGTCGCCAAGGTCGCCCCGCCTCCGCGCATCTCCAGCGCGCGCCAAGGTCGCCGCCGTCGCCGCCGAAGTGCTGCCCGCGCAGGCCCTTCCTCCTCTGCCGCGCAGGCCGCCCTTCCGAGCGCCTCCCTCCGGCCGGCCAGGGTCATCCGCCTCCGTGCGCCTCTCCTCCTCGCCTCTGGCCGCAGCCCCGAGTGCCAAGGCGTCGCCCCGAGCAACCCCCGCAGCCCTTTTCCTTTTTTTTGTTGATGTTATTGTTTATCTCAAGTACCCAGGAGCGCCAAGAACCACTAGGTCCGGACCCGAGCAGCTACATGGCCATTTTCATGAACGGCTACTATGTCAAGTACACCTTCGCCAAGTTCCTCTCCATCGAGTCGGCTACTCGGAGACGCACCAAGTACCACTATATAAAACGTGTACCCCGACGTCAACTTCGACGATGCGACAAGTACCCCTACGTCAAGTACTACGACGCATGCTCAGAGCCTCGATTCCATCAAGTCCGACTACTACATGTACGAGTACCGCGACATCGACAGCCCGTCAAGTTCGACTACAACGAGAACCCGACAAGTACCACGACGACCCGAATGGCTACGAAACGTGAACGACTACCGTCGCCCCGAAGATGTTGGATTCATCAAGTCCCTCTCCGAAACGAACATGTACCACTACTTCCACTACCATCGCCGAGGACCCGTGTATGCAAGCGTCAAGTTCGACTACCGTCGCCGTGTACCACTACTCCTCGACGAGCGAGAACGACTTCTTCCTCTACGCACTCGAACCCCTCCGAGAACGAGCGCTTCGAAGGTATAACCCCGAGACGATGACCCGTGGATGAATGCTCGTGTTGTATGAGATGTTTCCCCTTGTTTGCAACGTGTCCGTCGTGACCCTCGTTTGCCCTATCGTTGTCAAGTGGGAACCGGGCAACCGGGTTCACCCCATCTCTTTTGCAAGTCTCGCTCACGCCATCTTTCTTTTGCCCCGGTCTCTCAACGAGATGCCAGAACCGAGATGTTAAGTTGCATCATTTTCGGATCGTTGCCGTGGCACCCTTTTCTTCCACCACGGTGACAATACTTCATATCTTCTTCCTGTCAACTTTTAATAAACTTGCATAAAACTTGATCAAGTCATCCGCATCATGTTAACAACACTAAAATGTTTAATTGGTGTTTGCTTATAATTACTAAACATGCTCATGGGGATTTTCCGGATTTGTTGTTGCTATCTTCCGGCCTCATTTAAAATGCCTAATAGTGTAGTTTTATTATGCTTCACCTCTTGCCATGTTAACAAACATTTAATCTTGTCTTGTAAATAAACGAGAGTCAACTAAATAAATAACATGTGGTGTTTCGTCAATATGCAACTCGTTGCATATTGAGCTCCACTTAACTTGTAGTGTTGTTTGTGCCCTTTGACATGCCATGCATATTTAAACCGGACATGCATCATACTTGGATGTGCATCGTATGCCATGTTTATGCTTGTGTGTTTACCGTGTTGTTTGCTTCTTTCCGGTTGCTTCTCTTGTTAGCTTCGGTTTCGTTCCGGAGTTGTGAGGATTCGCTCGACTGTTGCTCCGTCTTCTGCTGGAACCGTTCTTCTCCCTTGCGGAATCCCAGGCAAGATGATCATACCCTTGGATACCTTTACTACCATTGCCATGCTTAGTTGTCTCGATGCTATCGTTACATGTCGCGCTACCCATCTTTTATGTCAGCCTCTCCTTCTTGCCATGAAACCTCTAACCTTTGACACCTTCCTAGCAAAACCACTGTTTGGCTATGTTACCCGCTTGCTCAGCCCCTCTTATAGCGTTGTTAGTTGCAGGTGAAGATGAAGATCGTTCCAGGTGGGAACTTGTTGTTGGGATATCACAATATCTATAATTATTATTAACACACCTATATACTGGGCATGGGTGGAAGGCTTGGCCTTTTGCTCGGTGTTTTGTTCCACTCATGCCACCTTAGGCGCCGATAAACCGACATTATGTTCCTTGATTTTGCGTTCCTTACACGATGGGTGGATGGGGACCCCTTGACAGTTCGACTTTGAATAAAACTCCTCCAGCAAGGCCCAACATTGGTTTTAATTTGCCTCATAATACCAACTTAATTAAATAATTAAATTTGCATAGGGGGTCGCACCCTCGGGTTCTTAATTCTACATAACAGGGGGGCCAGTGCTGATGGTGTTGGTCCCAAACTAGAGCCACTTGCGGTGCCACCCAGTTATCTGGGATCTTCGGTTACTGTACATAGCGCTCATCCGGACGTGGCCTGAGACGAGATGCGCGCGGCTACCATCAGGGTGTCGGCACGCCGGGAGGTCTTGCTGGACTAGTTTTACCATTGTCGAAATGTCTTGTGCTACCGGGATGCCGAGCCTGATCGGATTTCCCTAAGATAAGGGGTGATGATATTATATTTATCACTTCAGCTAATCGTGAGAGCTTGTGATGGGCTAAGTTGGGACACCCCTGCAGGGTTATGATCTTTCGAAAGCCGCGCCCGCGGTTATGTGGCAGATTGGAATTTGTTAATGTCCGGTTGTAGAAAACTTGACAGATGATCCTAAGTAAAAACACACAACCGTGTGAGTAACCGTGACTGTCTCTTTTCATTTTGAGAAGAGAACACGGTGGGGTTATGCTTGATTTGTATGTAGTTCAGGATCTTTAGCGATCACTACTTTTGCGACCGTTTGCGTAGATGCTCATCTTATTCTTGTACTCGTAAGTTAGCCACCATATTATGCTTAGCCGCTGCTGCAACCTCACCTTACCTCTTCCTACTCATAAGCTTTGCTAGTCTTGTTACCCATGGTTATGGGATTGCTGAGTCCTCGTGGCTCACAGATACTACAACACCAGATGCAGGTTCAGCCGTGTTGATGCAGGAGCTGGTTCAAGTTCTACACTAGGAGCTCGATGAATAGTTTGGCCGTATGCTTGTGACATTTCGACGATCAGTAGTGGTTTCTACTAGGATTCGATCTAGACCTGTGGTTTAACGTTATGTTTGGTATCTTGTCTTTTGGATCTTACCCTTAGATGGGCTGTGATGTTTTGAATGATGTTATGCTTATGTAATGTATTGTGTGAAGTGGCGAGTGTAAGCCAACTATCTCCTTTTTTTGCAATTTCATCCCTATTTTTACATGAGTCGTGCAAAGGTACCAAACTTGAGATCATTCCAGAATGGGCTTATACCTTTAAGTCGTGCCTCGACACGTAGGAGGTATAGTCCCATCCTGGGCATTACAAGTTGGTATTCAGAGCCTTCTCCGACCTAGAAGCCCCCACTGATTGATCGAATCGTTGACGGTTGAGTCTAGGCACACACTTGAAATGTTTTGAGTCCTATATATATATTGGAGAGTAGGATTTCTTTTGTTCCTCATCTCTTTTACTCTGGTGAGGACTCCTGACGATTGCTCTTATCTCTTCTACTCTCAAAAATGCACCAATTTTTTTTAGGATCTCGCGAGTATTGATTGGATTGTTCCGATGTCTTTGTGACGAGAACATTGTTCTCGATGCCTCCTGTCATTAGGGGTTGTGGCAGTGTCCCGGGGAGTTGAGCTCCGAGGTGTTGTCGTCACAAATCCATCGCGACAGTACTAGAATACTTAAGACGGCCGACATCGAAAACTCTCCTATGCGGTTAGTGGCAAGATAACCCCGACATCACCCAGTACTGGGGAGGTAGTTCGGGAGTATTGCCATAGCTTGTATAGTGGATGCGTTTCGAAGGTCCGAGGTAAACGGTTTCCGGAAATAACTGGTTATGTGTTGAAGGATGGATACAGCTGGATGTAGGATTAGAGTTGAGTGCGCGGTGCTTCCCCTGTATCCCCAACACCTGATTGCATAACTGGAAACTTTCGGAAATTAATAGGTGGGTTCATCCAGTAGTTCTAGGCATTCTTCCAACGAATGCATGATATGAAGTTCGGGGTTCTACATTGAGTGAAGTGGTTTTATGGGCTTGTTCCGATCGGGAGTTGCATCTTAAAGGGTCCTTAGCTATGCTGATCCGGGGATTGCAAAACCCTTTTGTAACGCGTTCCATGATCTTTCAGCATGAATTTGTCGAACGAAGCTTCTATCTTGTATTTGTTCTATCTGATCCTTGTTCCTTTTTATTTACCTTTTGTTCTCCAACTGGCTTTTCGACAAGTTGATGTACCTGCGGAATTCATTCGTTCAATTCTCTGTTCGGATAGATATGTTGCAACATAATCTTCTCCATAAACATATCTATCCGTTGTTTTCGTTTTGATTCTGGTATTCGAGTTGCTTCGATGTCAAATGTTGATTCCATACCCTTCCTAATCGGTGTTCTCATATTTCTATGGGAGTGCTAATTCTTCTTGACCATCGAGATTTTCATGTTAATTCTTTTTCAACCGGTGTCCATTTTGTTCATCTCAAGTTGTCTTTGTTTCCCCGCCCTCCCTCCCTTTTCTTTGCAGCCAGAGTCCTTGATCAAGTATCCATTTTATTCATGTGATATTTCTTCATTCTTTTCCTTCAATGTTCTTATCCGGTGATTTATCGTGAAGATGCTCAAGAGCTTCAAGTTCATCATTCTTTTGTTCTCAAATTCTGCCGGTGGATGAAATTCAAGATTTCGGTGTTGATCTTATCCTTTTCCTCATTTCACAATGCTTTTTCTCCTCTTGGTATTCATATCCGGAGTGCTGAAGATTCATAATTCCATTCTTAATCCGTTCAAACTATTTTGAGGTTGCTATCTTATTCAAGCCATTTAATTCAACCAGTGCAATATCTCTTAAGCAATCTTTTTCAACGGTGGTTTCTTTAGTGGGCCCTAACCCACAGGTCTTTTTCTAGGATCTTACCTGACTCTTCTAATTATTTTCCGGAGTTATTCTGAAATTCTTTTCAAAGTGTGACGTAAGAATGATTTCCATCAGTCACATGCCTTCTCCAAGCTTGTTTTCAATTAATTCCATCTTTAGCTCCACCTTCCTCTTGTCATTCGTCCGGAGTATCTCGAAATTCTTCATGGCATTTCTCGTCTTCTTTCTCAGTATTTGGAGACCGGAGAAGTGTTTCTCTTAAATCTCGGCCCGTCTTCTTGAAGATTCGTGGTTCTAGCTTCATGTCATCCTCATTATTGTTCAGATTGTGAGGAATTCTTTTTATACCCATCCGAAGCATTTCATGAATTATTTTCTTTGTGATCCTCCGAAGGCCATCATTTCAGAAGATTTCTTCGTTCTTAGTTTTCAACTTCGTCCTCCAAATATTCTTCATTGATGTATCTTCGTTCGTCTCCATATTTTTACGGTGGCTCGTTCAAGATTACTCTTTCGTGTTATCGTATTAATTCACTCGTTCTTTTCATAATCCTACCGGTGGTTTGTTGAAGATTTACCCAAGTTTGTGCGAGATCTCTCTTTAATTCTTTGCAACGAGAATAAGTAGTATGCCTAATCCGTTTGCTGGTCATCAGTTTAATTTGATGAAGGATAAGCATACAGTAAATCTTATTCTTATTTCCTTGAAGTGTTTAATCTCTTTTTCCGGAGCTTGTTCATCATATCATATTCTCGGTTCTAAGTTGCTCATCTGGTTTTCCGGAGCTCCAAGTTATTTCAATTATCATTTCAAAGCCCCATCTAATTCATCGCAGGCCTTGAATCTTATTCTTTTCATCTTTCACTTCTCATCCTTTTGTTACCGGAGTTCTTCATGGTGGTTCATCATGTTTTAATTCATCCTCGAAGTCTTCATCAAGATTCTTGTTCGAGCTCAAGCATTCTTCATCATGCATTCCAATTGCAATCCTTTCTACCTTATCTTTTGAGATGGTGGTATGCCATTTTTGACAATTCCTTCATGTTTCATGATTCACGAGGTATCAAGAATGAGATAATTAAAACCATCATTTCTTTCTCTTTAGGAGATCCTTTCAACCCCTCTTTTTTATTTCTTGGAGTTATCTTGGGTCGTATTTCACCTAAAGCCTTCCCTATGGATTGTTGCTATTATGGTGCTTATAATTGACCCAAGTTCTTCATTTATCCTTCCGGTGAATTAAGTTTGTCGTCTCCTTGTTGATCTCAATCCAAGCAATTCGTTTCTGTTAGTGGCTGGTTGTCACCTCTTAATTTTGAGATGTTTTCCATAATCCCACATCAAGCTTATTCATTTCGTGTTGATTTTCCATCAACCACATTCAACCCTTCTTTGTAAGGATGCTCTTTCAAATTCAATTTTGAGAGAAGTTGTCATTTTTCTTCTCCGTTCAATTCTTTCATGGTTCTATACTCTATTCTTTCATTCCAGAGGCTTTGTGATGTTGCTCTCTTTAACCATCATCTCGTTTATCGAGATCATGTTCTTTTCCTTGCTTATCATTTAACTGGAGTGTTGTGTCCTCCATTCAAGTTCCGTAATCTTATCTAGTTTGCCTCTCTTTTCAACCGGAGTGCTGTTTGAATCCTTCTTACCCCTTGTGTCATTCTTTCAATTGTTTCAGAGGCTGTGTGTTGTTGTTTTCATCAAGTATCATCCCAACTTGGCAAGTTCTTGTTAATTCCTTCCATTTTCAGACGGAGTGCTGTCCAAATTATTTCGTTCTTATTCCTTCTCCGCCTTGTTTTAACCGGAGTGGTTTGGAAATTCTTTCGTCATCCGTGAGCTCTAGTTTCATGTCTTTCAACCTACAAGGTTCTCATAATGCTCCTTGTTACTCTTTTCTAACGGAGTTTTCATATTCGTTCATCTCCGTTGTATTCTTCTTTCATTTTGTTCAACCTCTCAAGGTTCGTGGTTTCACTCGTTTGTCGAAGAAGCAACTTTGTTTTACCCCTTCCTCTTCCGTTTTACCTGGTGCCATCTCTAGGATCTCGGGTCGAGATCCTCTGTTAGTGTGGGAGAGTTGTGACGCCCGAAGACCGACGTCCCAGAAGATTCCAGATGTTCCGGGTTCTCCCGTGTGTTTCTTTTGTGCTTGTGTTATTTTTTTTTTTTGCATTGCATCTCATGCCATCATGTCATATTTATCTTTGCATCTCAACTTAAATAAATTGTGTGGACCTTCGGTCCATTTAAATCGAGGGAAGTGTGACTTCTCTTTATAACATATACTTCCAATATTTTAGGGAGCTATTATAATAATATTCCATTGCTTCGGAATAACCCAACTCACTTGCATATATTTTTCCCCATGCCTTTTCTTCTCAATTCCTTGCCTTAAACCCTCCCTATATTCTTTTCCCGTTTATCGAGGTTCTTCCAAAACCCTCCAACAATTTTATTTAAATTCCTGACATTTTTGCGAGTCCAGGGATTTTTACCCCATGCCCTAAGCCTATTCCTAACTCCTCCTTTTTTTTATTCTTTCCCTTTCTATTTCTGTTTTATCTTTTAGATTTTAAGGGGGAGATCCCAGCCGCAGCGGGCCTCCTCCTTCCCCCGCAGCCCATCTGGCTCAAGGCCTCTAGGCTCACTTCCCTCCCAGGCCGGCCCATCTCCCTAGGCCCATCTCCTCCTGTCGCCAAGGCCAGCCCGACCGCTCCCCCATAACCTAATCCCGCAGCCTCCATCTCCCCCTCGTCCTCCCGATTCCTAGCGCCGCCACCTCTCGCCAGGACGTCCGCTCCCCTCGCTCGTCTTCTCCCCCCGATCCCGAGCCCGACCTCCTCCTTCCATCTCCCTCGTAGGCCCTAGGCCGGAGCCGCATCTCTCCCTCCCCGCGGCCTCCCTCCTCCGCACCAGCTCCGCGCCAGGGCGCCCTCTCCATCGATCTCCCCTGCCCCGGTCTCCAGCGTCGCAGCGCCTCCAGCAGGCC
This sequence comes from Secale cereale, assembly GCA_902687465.1. Classification (NCBI taxonomy): domain Eukaryota; kingdom Viridiplantae; phylum Streptophyta; class Magnoliopsida; order Poales; family Poaceae; genus Secale; species Secale cereale. Next base: position 406,034,329 of record LR738713.1, read on the forward strand.
CCGATCGCCGTGCAGCGCCGCAGCATAGCGCCCCAGCGGGCCAGGAGCAGCCGCCATCGCCGCCCCAACTTCCTCGTGTTCCGCCGTCCTAGCTCCCTGCGGGCCCTAGCGCTGGGGCCTTCTCCAGGAGCTACGCGCCGAGACCCAGCGCCGCTGCATCGATCTCCTGCGCCCCAGGCCCTGCCTCGTCCGTCGCTAAGGTCGCCCCGCCTTCACGCATCTCCAGCGCGCGCCAAGGTCGCCGCCGAAGTGCTGCCCGCGCAGGCCCTTCCTCCTCTGCCGTGCAGGCCGCCCCTCCGAGCGCCTCCCTCCGGCCGGCCAGGGTCAGCCGCCTCCGTGCGCCTCTCCTCCTCGCCTCTGGCCGCAGCCCGAGCGCCAAGGCGTCGCCCCGAGGAACCCCCACAGCCCTTTTCCTTTTTTTGTTGATGTTATTGTTTATCTCAAGTACCCAGGAGCGCCAAGAACCACTAGGTCCGGACCCGAGCAGCTACATGGCCATTTTCATGAACGGCTACTATGTCAAGTACACCTTCGCCAAGTTCCTCTCCGTCAAGTCGGCTACTCGGAGACGCACCAAGTACCACTACATAAAACGTGTACCCCGACGTCAACTTCGACGATGCGACAGGTACCCCTACGTCAAGTACTACGACGCATGCTCGGAGCCTCGATTCCATCAAGTCCGACTACTACATGTACGAGTACCGCGACATCGACAGCCCGTCAAGTTCGACTACAACGAGAACCCGACAAGTACCACGACGACCTGAACGGCTACGAAACGTGAACGACTACCGTCGCCCCGAAGATGTTGGATTCATCAAGTCCCTCTCCGAAACGAACATGTACCACTACTTCCACTACCGTCGCCGAGGACCCGTGTATGCAAGCGCCAAGTTCGACTACCGTCGCCGTGTACCACTACTCCTCGACGAGCGAGAACGACTTCTTCCTCTACGCACTCGAACCCCTCCGAGAACGAGCGCTTCAAAGGTATAACCCCGAGACGATGACCCGTGGACGAATGCTCGTGTTGTATGAGATGTTTTCCCTTGTTTGCAACGTGTCCGTCGTGACCCTCGTTTGCCCTATCGTTGTCAAGTGGGAATCGGGCAACCGGGTTCACCCCATCTCTTTTGCAAGTCTCGCTCACGCCATCTTTCTTTTGCCCCGGTCTCTCAACGAGATACCGGAACCGAGATGTTGCGTTGCATCATTTTCGGATCGTTGCCGTGGCACCCTTTTCTTCCACCACGGTGACAATATTTCATATCTTCTTCCTGTCAACTTTTAATAAACTTGCATAAAACTTGATCATGTCATCCGCATCATGTTAACAACACTAAAATGTTTAATTGGTGTTTGCTTATAATTACTAAACATGCTCATGGGGATTTTCCGGATTTGTTGTTGCTATCTTCCGGCCTCATTTAAAATGCCTAATAGTGTAGTTTTATTATGCTTCACCTCTTGCCATGTTAACAAACATTTAATCTTGTCTTGTAAATAAACGAGAGTCAACTAAATAAATAACATGTGGTGTTTCGTCAATATGCAACTCGTTGCATATTGAGCTCCACTTAACTTGTAGTGTTGTTTGTGCACTTTGACATGCCATGCATATTTAAACCGGACATGCATCATACTTGGATGTGCATCGTATGCCATGTTTATGCTTGTGTGTTTACCGTGTTGTTTGCTTCTTTCCGGTTGCTTCTCTTGTTAGCTTCGGTTTCGTTCCGGAGTTGTGAGGATTCGCACGACTATTGCTCCTTCTTCTGCTGGAACCGTTCTTCTCCCTTGCGGAATCCCAGGTAAGATGATCATACCCTTGGATACCTTTACTACCATTGCCATGCTTAGTTGTCTCGATGCTATCGTTACATGTCGCGCTACCCATCTTTTATGTCAGCCTCTCCTTGTTGCCATGAAACCTCTAACCTTTGACACCTTCCTAGCAAAACCACTGTTTGGCTATGTTACCCGCTTGCTCAGCCCCTCTTATAGCGTTGTTAGTTGCAGGTGAAGATGAAGATCGTTCCAGGTGGGAACTTGTTGTTGGGATATCACAATATCTATAATTATTATTAACACACCTATATACTGGGCATGGGTGGAAGGCTTGGCCTTTTGCTCGGTGTTTTGTTCCACTCATGCCACCTTAGGCGCCGATAAACCGGCATTATGTTCCTTGATTTTGCGTTCCTTACACGATGGGTGGATGGGGACCCCTTGACAGTTCGACTTTGAATAAAACTCCTCCAGCAAGGCCCAACATTGGTTTTAATTTGCCTCATAATAACAACTTAATTAAATAATTAAATTTGCATAGGGGGCCGCACCCTCGGGTTCTTAATTCTACATAACAGGGGGGGCCAGTGCTGATGGTGTTGGTCCCAAACTAGAGCCACTTGCGGTGCCACCCAGTTATCTGGGATCTTCGGTTACTGTACGTAGCGCTCATCCGGACGTGGCCTGAGACGAGATGTGCGCGGCTACCATTAGGGTGTCGGCACGCCGGGAGGTCTTGCTGGACTAGTTTTACCATTGTCGAAATGTCTTGTGCTACCGGTATGCCGAGCCTGATCGGATTTCCCTAAGATAAGGGGTGATGATATTATATTTATCACTTCAACTAATCGTGAGAGCTTGTGATGGGCTAAGTTGGGACACCCCTGTAGGGTTATGATCTTTTGAAAGCCGCGCCCGCGGTTATGTGGCAGATTGGAATTTGTTAATGTCCGGTTGTAGAAAACTTGACAGATGATCCTAAGTAAAAACACACAAGCGTGTGAGTAACCGTGACTGTCTCTTTTCATTTTGAGAAGAGAACACGGTGGGGTTATGCTTGATTCGTATGTAGTTCAGGATCTTTAGCGATCACTACTTTTGCGACCGTTTGCGTAGATGCTCATCTTATTCTTGTACTCGTAAGTTAGCCACCATATTATGCTTAGCCGCTGCTGCAACCTCACCTTACCTCTTCCTACCCATAAGCTTTGCTAGTCTTGTTACCCATGGTTATGGGATTGCTGAGTCCTCGTGGCTCACAGATACTACAACACCAGATGCAGGTTCAGCCGTGTTGATGCAGGAGCTAGTTCAAGTTCTACACTGGGAGCTCGATGAAGAGTTTAGCCGTATGCTTGTGACATTTCGACGATCAGTAGTGGTTTCTACTAGGATTCGATCTCGACCTGTGGTTTAACGTTATGTTTGGTATCTTGTCTTTTGGATCTTACCCTTAGATGGGCTGTGATGTTTTGAATGATGTTATGCTTATGTAATGTATTGTGTGAAGTGGCGAGTGTAAGCCAACTATCTCCTTTTTTGCAATTTCATCCCTATTTTTACATGAGTCGTGCAAAGGTACCAAACTTGAGATCATTCCAGAATGGGCTTATACCTTTAAGTCGTGCCTCGACACGTAGGAGGTATAGTCCCATCCTGGGCATTACAGCGGTGTGTTTGGCTAACACAGTTGGGTTGCCCGGCTCTCTGAAACTAGTACCAATAAATGTGATGTCTTCAGGCCGGTCTTCTGCCGGTTCAGACGGGGCAGGCGGTCCAACAGGTGCAGAATCAACCTTGGCAGGATCAGTGGTGTCACCAAGTATCTCAGGAGGAGTGTCATGGGTGGTTTCCTCAGCTGGCCTATGAACATGTGTTGCCAACGCCTGCAGCACCGGCTCAATGACCTTGGGGTCAGGTGCCGGCTTATTTGCCCTGGCCCTCTTCACAGGTTTAGCTTGACGGCTGCATGAATTAAAGTAAGTTGCTGCAAGGTTATAAAGATTTAAAGATAAGTTGAACAAGGAAGAAGTCATTTACCCAGGGGCGGTCTTGAAAGCCGGAAGTTGACTTTGAGATGAGTCGCCAGAGGACGAATGAGAGGTTTCCTATTAATTTGAATTGGGCGAGTTCAATGGTGGTTTTATAAGACCCGCTAGCGGTTAATGAGAGTTTATGAATGGAAATACCTCATTCAGGCATTTTCGACGAGTCGGGGTATTGGGTAAGCCGGAGGACAATTCCTCTTCTCCGGAGTTTCGAGTCCAACACCGACTCTCGTGTTGCTGTTGCTTCAAAAGAAAATGAGGATCTAAATGGGCTGAGGGGGTGTGAAAATCTTACTTTCCGGATAACCCGTCGAACTTTTTGTCTTGGCAAGGATTCTGAGCCGGAGGAAATAGTAATTACCTCTTCATCTGCGGCCTGGCTGGCCTCAGTGTCATCTTGACAATAATCAGTGTCAATAAGATAGTTGAAGTAAGAACCAAGAGAGCCAAGGACTACCTCCGACTCAGTGCTGTATTTTATTTCAAACAATTCAGAAGCACTGGTTTTCTTCTTGGTCTTCTTAACAGCTCTTTTGGCGTCTTTCTTGGTGGCTCCATGATCATAAGATTTTTTCCAGAAGGCCGACTTAGCCTATGAGAGGTGGCCAAATCAAAATTGGCAAGGGAATTATAATTATAAATGGCAACAGTTAAGGTTAAAGACTTACCTCTGGTGCCGGGTTAGATTTCCAAAAGGGCAACAGACCCACTTTGCTGCAGTCAGCCAGGGATTCATTTAAAATAGTTTTTGTCATATCTACGATGACGTCCTCCTCGAGATCCTCAGAGCTATGACGCAAAGGATCATTTTTTTTCTCCAGTATACTCACACATTGAACCGGACCTACGGCTCAGAGGAATAATTCGCCAACCAAGCCAACACTGGGATAAGTCAATTCTAGTTAACCCATTTCCTAGTAGGGCTTTCACCTTTAAAAGAGTGGGGGCAATTGACTTGCGTTCTGCAGCAGTGAGCTTTTCAGCAAGAGGGTGATTGGTGTCTAAACATTGAATACGGAGACCCGGAAGTGGATGCTCGTTAGCCGGAGAGGTGTCTTTACAATAAAACCAAGTTTTATTCCAATCTTTTGGATGACTCGGCAGACATGCATAAGGAAAAATAGAATCTCTTCTTCTTTGGATGGAGACAACCCCAAGATTCAAACTAGGCCCATTGGTGAATTCATTCTGGCGGTTTAGATAAAAGAACTCCCCAAAAAGCAAGATGTTGGGCTCCTCTTGAAGATATACTTCACAAAAAACCCGAAAGTTGCAGATATTTGACATGGAATTGGGTCCGATGTCTTGGGGATGGAGTTGGAAGAAGTGCAAAACATCCCTGAAGAATTTAGAGCCGGGAGGTGAGAAACCCCGGTTCATGTGGTCAGTCAAAACAATAACTTCATCATCTGTGGGTGCAGGTCTCTCTTCGTCCGGGTTAGGAGCACGATAAGGCATAATTGGAGCATTTGGCAGATATTCGACTTTGACAAAGTCGGCCAGTGTGGCTTCAGTAACAATTGAAGGGACCTAGTTGCACGTGCCTTTTTTTGCTTTTCAGGTCTTGTTGAGCTGTGCCCTCAACATTAACCCTATCGACTTCTTGCTGTGTTGAGACTTGTGTGTGTGTGTGTGTGTGTGTGTGTGTGTGTGTGTTGTGGTCGAACTATGTTGATGTTGGGCTTTATCTATAAAGTGGGGCGAAAGCCTTTTTCGGTAATGTTATACCACAAGTTCAGCTTGGCGGCTCAAATGGGCCTAATGGCATAAGAGTAATTATAAGTCGGAAAATTAAGCCGCCATGACAGATGCGGGTATTCAAAAAAGCAAATTTCACTAAGTATGAGAAAAACATTTTTTTGTAGGTTGCAGCAGTTATTTTGGATCTACAGCTGTTCGAAAATCAAGATTAAAATGACGAACAGACTAACCTAAGTTCAAAGTGATGCAATATTTGGGGATGAATCTACTTTGTCAGAGATGAGATATTATGATGTTTTACAAGGAGATATGAACATCATGAGCGCATAAGGAGATATCAAGGTCAGAAGAGAAGCTATAATGGCGAAAGGAAAGGAAGATGAACACGAGAAAATTTACAGAAACCCTAACAGATCTAAGATGAAAGAACAAGAAGAACATACCTGGTCGGATGAGCGGCGGTGGTACACGGAAGAAGCCCGATGACGTCAGGCGGACGCTGCAGAGACTGATGAAGGCAAAGCAGACGACGGCGGCATCGGTAAAGCTCAGAGACAGAGAGTCGCGAGGAAGAACATGAGATGGAAGATGCGAGAGGAGAATGGAAGGGGCTCCTGGTCCTATTTATAAGCAAGATGGATAACGGTCACGCGTGAAAATCGAGGAGGCAAGTAAAGAGGAAAGTAACGATGCATACGCCTCGATTGTTGGGATCCTATTAATGTGGGAAGATTTGTTAGAATCTGGATAGTTCAAAGGTAAGCAACATGTGACGTCATGGCGGGTTACCGTTATTTCAAAAAATAGACGTCATGGCGGGTTATTATCATTTCAAAAGCGGATGTCATGGCGGGTTGCAGTCTCTTGCAAGAAGATGAAGAAAGATTGACATGAACAAGTTCAAATCAACCTGGGGCCTAATGTTGGGGATATAAGTATTTCATATGACCCGCCCAGGAGGGGTCGGGTTACCCAATGGCGGTTCATGGGCCCAGCCCAGAAGCACGTTAAGGTTGGCGGCTTAGTTAAGGGCCCAGGGCCTGTGGCGGCTTAAGGCCAGTGAGTACCAACCGCCATATGTGTGACTTGTGTTGTAAGGCATGTAATAAGAGTCACCGGGCCGGACACGATTGTATGAGCCGGCCAGTACTCCGTAGGCCGCAGGGCGTCAACCCGTTTATATAAGGGGACAACCCGGCATCGGCTTAGGGCAAGAAACAACAGATCGAGAGCTAGGCAAGCGCATCCGCACCCTAGCAATCGACACCCCCGCAATTCCACCCCAAACTGGATTAGGCATTACCCTCACCGCAAGGAGCCAAACCAGTATAAAACTTCGTGTGTCCTTTGTCTCATTTTTAACCCCTTTAAGGTAACCACGTCGTTATGGCTCCGCAATCAAGTCCTTACCTTAGGACATCTGCCGTGACACTTCCATGACACTATGGTTCATACCCCCCGATACTACTCATCGATTCATCAAAATAAGCAAACAACACACGAAAAACAGAATCTGTCAAAAACAGAACAGTCTCTAGCAATCTATAACTTTAGAATACTTCTGTAACTCTAAAAATTCTGAAATAAATTGTTGGACGTGAGGAATTTATCTATTAATCATCTGCAAATAGAATCAACTTAAATGCACTCTCCGGTAAAAAATGGGAGCTAATCTCGTGAGCGCAAAAGTTTCTATTTTTTATAGCAAGATCACAAAGACTTCACCCAAGTCTTCCCAAAGGTTCTACTTGGCACAAACACTAATTAAAACACAAAACCGTATCTAACCAGAGGCTAGATGAATTATTTATTACCAAACAGAAGAAAAAGCAAAGAAAATAAAATTGGGTTGCCTCCCAACAAGCTCTTTCTTTATAGCCATTAAGATAGGCTTGAGAATTCAATGATGCTCACATGAAAGATAAGAATTGAAGCACAAAGAGAGCATCCTAAAGCATGTGAAAGTCACATCTAAGTCTAACATACTTCCTATGCATAGGCATTTTATAAGAAAACAAATTAGCAATACAAGCAAGATCTAACATATGCAAGGAATAAGAAAGAAACAAGATCAATCTCAACATGAAGAGAGGCAATTTAATAACATGAAGATTTCTACAACCATATTTTCCTCTCTCATAATAATTGCATGTAGGATCATAAGCAAATTCAACAATATATCTATCACAAAACATATTGTCAACATGATCCACATGCATACCAAGTTGACACTCTTCCAAAATAGTGGGATCAACATTAACTAAAGTCATGACCTCTCCAAACCCACTTTTATCAAAAAAAAATCATAAGATTGGACATTCTCCAAATATGTGGGATCTAAAGTTGACACTCTTCCAAACCCACTTTCAATATTATTGCAAACACTATTTTCAATCTCATATTCATCATGGGTCTTAAATAAATTTTCAACATCATAAGAAGAATCGCCCCAGTCTTGATCATTGCAACAAGTAGTGGGCATAGCAAAATAAGCATCCCCAAGCTTAGGGTTTTGCATATCATTACCACAATTGACATTAATAGAATTTATAATAACATCATTGCAATCATGCTTTTCATTGAAGGAGCTATCGTGAATCACTTTATAGCCTTCTTCTTCCAACACTTCATCACAATTTTTGGACTCACGAATTTCAAGCAAAACCTCATAAAGATAATCTAGTGCACGCAACTCACTAGCAATTGGTTCATCATAATTGGATCTCTTAAAAAGATTAGCAAGTGGATGAGGATCCATAATTTATCAAGCGAAGCTGCAAGCTAAAAGAGGGCACATGGCAATACAAGCAAACAAAAAGGCGAACGAAAAAATGGAGAATGAAACGACAAAGG
>LR738713.1:406042789-406068619 GCA_902687465.1 Secale cereale
GGGGGGGGAGGAAAACGAGAGGCAAATGGCAAATAATATAATGCGAGGGATAAGAGTTTGTGATGAGTACTTGGTATGTATTGACTTGTGCGTAGATCTCCCCGGCAACGGCGCCAGAAATCCTTCTTGCTACCTCTTGAGCATGCGTTGTTTTTACCTTGAAGTGGAAAGGGTGATGCAACAACGTAGCGTAAGTATTTCCATTAGTTTTTGAGAACCAAGGTATCAATCCAGTAGGAGACTACATGCAAATCTCTAGTACCTGCACAAACAATTAAGAACCTTGCAACCAACACGATAAAGGGATTGTCAATCCCTTCACGGCCACTTGCAAAAGTGAGATCTGATAGAGATAATAAGATAAATATTTTTGGTATTTTTGTGGTATAGATTGAAAAGTAAAGATTGCAAAATAAAAGAGCAATAAAGATAGCTAGTTGACAGAAGATTAATATGATGGAAAATAGACCCAAGGGCCATAGGTTTCACTAGTGGCTTTTCTCAAGATAGCAAATCTTACGGTGTGTGAACAAATTACTGTCGAGCAATTGATAGAAAAGCGCATAGTTATGAGAATATCTAGGCATGATCATGTATATAGGCATCATGTCCGTGACAAGTAGACCGAAACGATTTTGCATCTACTACTATTACTCCACTCATCGACCGTTATCCAGCATGCATCTAGAGTATTAAGTTCATAAGAACAGAGTAACGCATTAAGCAAGATGACATGATGTAGAGGGATAAACTCATGCAATATGACATGAACCCCATCTTTTTATCCTCGATGGAAACAATACAATACGTGCCTTGCTGTCACTGCGAAAGGACACCGCAAGATTGACACAAAGCTAAGCACTTCTCCCATTGCAAGAAAGATCAATCTAGTAGGCCAAACCAAACTGATAATTCGAAGATACTTGCAAATATATTAAATCATGTATATAAGAATTCAGAGAAGAACCAAATATTGTTCATAGATAATCTTGATCATAAACCCACAATTCATCGGATCTCGACAAACAGACCACAAAAAGTATTACATCAAATAGATCTCCAAGAAGATCGAGGAGAACTTTGTATTGAGATCCAACGAGAGAGAAGAAGCCATCTAACTAATAACTATGGACCCGAAGGTCTGTGGTAAACTACCCACTCATCATCGGAGAGGCTATGGTGTTGATGTAGAAGCCCTCCGTGATCGATTCCCCCTCCGGCGGAGCTCCGTAAAAGGCCCCAAGATGGGATCTCACGGGTACAAAAGGTTGCGGCGGTGGAAATAGGGTTTCGTGGTGCTCTCGGATGTTTTCAGGGTATATGAGTATATATAGGAGGAAGAGGTATGTCGGTGGAGCTACGAGGGGCCCACGAGGGTGGGGGGCGTGCCTACCCCCCTCGGCGCGCCCTCCTGCCTCGTGGCCACCTTGTGGCTTCCCAGACGTGTACTCCAAGTCTTCTGGATTGCGTTTGTTCCAAAAACGATTCTCGCGAAGGTTTCATTCCGTTTGGACTCCGTTTGATATTCCTTTTCTACGAAACACTAAAATAGGCAAAAAACAACAATGTGCACTGGGCTTTTGGTTAGTAGGTTAGTCCCAAAAATAATATAAAAGTGCATAATAAAGCCCATTAAACATGCAAAACAGATAATTTAATAGCACAGAACAATAAGAAATTATAGATACGTTAGGGACGTATCATGGCATCATGAGCCAGGTCTACGCGTAGATGGTATGCACGAGTAGAACACAAAGAGTTGTGGGTGGTGATAGTCATATTGCTTACCACCAACATCTTATTTTGATTCGCCGGTATTGTTTGGATGAAGCGGCCTGGACCAACCTTACATGACCACGTTCATGAGACCGATTCCACCAACAGACATGCAACTAGCTTTGCATAAAGGTGGTTGGCGGGCGTCTGTTTATCCAACTTTAGTAGAATCAAATTTGAGTGTGGTCGGTCCTTGTTGAAGGTTAAAACAGCAAACTTGACGAAACACTGTTGTGGTTTTGATGCGTAGGTAAGAACGGTTCTTGCTAGAAGCTCGTATCAGCCATGTAAAACTTGCAACAACAAAGTAGAGGAGAAGGGCCCTTCTCTGGCTGCTTGGCCCTTAGTTTGTAGGCCCAAATCCAAGGGGGGCTTGGTGTCCTAAATCTTGGCTTACAGAATGAAGCCCTACTTATGAAGCACCTCAGCAAATTCTATAATAAAGCAGATGTACCCTGGGTAAACCTGATATGGGACTCCTATTACTTTCAAAGGATACCACATGACACTACTCTCTGTGGATCCTTTTGGTGGAAGGATGTGTCCAAGTTAATGGACAAGTTCAGAGTAGTAACAATGATAAAGGTGAGCTCAGGAGACACTGCCCTGTTCTGGGAATTGGATAACAAGGTATTACCTTTGAGGGATAGATTTCCAAGACTGCACTCTTACTGCTCCAATAAATATTTTTCAGTCAGGGATTTCTTTATGACTGAGGACATCCAGGAATTGTTCTCCCTTCCTCTTTCTCAGGTGGCCCACAATGAAATGCTGGCTCTTTCAGCACTGTTATCCTCTGTGCACTTAAACCAGGAGATTCCTGATACATGGCTCTGGAAGCATAATAAGCCCTCTGAGTACACATCCAAGAAGTTCTACCTTCATGTGCATCAACCTATGGTGGCCAACCCTCTCCTGGGTTGGATTTGGAAGAGCTCTTGTACCATGTCTATTAAGATGTTTGCTTGGTTGGTCATCATGGACAAGATCAACACCAAAGACATGTTACAGCGCAGGCACTGGAAGATCAATGATGGGCCATAATGTGTTCTTTGCCCTACAGCAGCACTAGAGGACATGAATCACCTTTTCTTTCAATGCAACTTTAGTGTGAGAGTTTGGAACTACTTGCAGATTGAATGGACTGAAAGTTCAGATATGTATCAAATTGCTAAGCAAGCTAGAAGAGGTTTCGGTAAGCCTTTCTTCGCAGAGGTAGTCTTCTTGGCTTGGTGGAATATCTGGAAAGTCAGAAATGATAAAGCTTTCAGACACATTCCCCCAACCTTCAGACAGTGGAGATCTGGCTACATCCATGACATCACCTTGATTTCTCATAGGATCAAAGCCAAATTCAGGGATGTACTCCTCAAATGGATAGACTTCCTTCCCCCTTGAGCTCTATTTCTGTCTTTAGATATGTAAGTAGTAGGTTTGTTTCTCTTTGCCTAGTTTAGCCCCTACATCCCCCCCCTCTCCTTGTAAATTGTATTTATTTGCTCCTTTTCGTTTCAATAAAATGCTGTCAGGTGTAAGCCTTGCAGTCTTCATGGTAAAAAAAAACAAAGTTGAGGATGTCTAACTTGTTTTTGCAGGGCATGTTGTGATGTGATATGGTCAAGATGTGATGAGTTATACGTTATTGTCTGAGATGATCATATTTTGTAAGATATCTGACAACCAACAGGAGCCTTATGGTTGTCTCTTTATTGTATGAAATGCATACGCCATGTAATTGCTTTACTTTATCATTATGAGTTAGCGATAGTCGTAGAAGCAATAGTTGGTGAGACGACCACGACGCTACGATGGAGATAAAGGTGTCAAGCTAGTGACAATGGAGATCATAACGGTGCACTGGAGATGGAGATCAAAGGCACAAGATGATGATGACCATATCATGTCACATATTTTTGATTGCATGTGATGTTTATCTTGTTATGCATCTTATTTTGCTTAGTACGGCGGTAGCATTTTAAGATGATCCCTTACTAAAATTTCAAGGTATAAGTGTTCTCCCTGAGTATGCACCGTTGCGAATGTTCTTCGTGCTGAGACACCATGTGATGATCGGGTGTGATAGGCTCTACGTTTACATACAATGGGTGCAAGACAGTTTTGCACATGTAGAATACTCGGGTTAAACTTGATGAGCCTAGCATGTACAGACATGGCCTCGAAACACTGGAGACCGAAAGGTCGAACGTGAATCATATAGTGGATATGATCAACATAGAGATGTTCACCATTGAAGACTACTCCATCTCACGTGATGATCGGACATGGTTTAGTTGATTTGGATCACGTGATCATCTAGATGACTTGAGGGATGCCTATCTAAGTGGGAGTTCTTAAGTAATTTGATTAATTGGACTTTAATTTATCATGAACTTAGTCCTGATAGTATTTGCATATCTATGTTGTAGATCAAGAGCTCACGATATACCTCCTATATTTTTTGATATGTTCCTAGAGAAAAATTGAAAGATGATAGTAGCAATGATGCGGACTGGGTCCGTGATCTGATGATTATCCTCATTAATGCACAGAAGAATTATGTCCTTGATGCACCGCTAGGTGACATACCTATTGCAGGAGAAGATGCGGACGTTATGAACGTTTGACAAGCTCGGTATGATGACTACTTGATAGTTTAATGCGCCATGCTTTACGGCTTAGAACCGTGACTTGAAAAACATTTTGAACGCCACAGAGCACATGAGATGTTCCAAGAGTTGAAATTAGTATTTTAGACTCATGCCCGTGTCGAGAGGTATGAGACCTCTGACAAGTACTTTGCCTACAAGATGGAGGAGAATAGCTCAACCAGTGAGCATGTGCTCAGAATGTCTGAGTACTAAAATCGCTTGAATCAAGTGGGAGTTAATCTTCCAGATAAGATAGTGATTGACATAGTTCTCTAGTCACTATCACCAAGTTACTGGAACTTCATGATGAACTATAATATGCAAGGGATGATGAAAATGATTCTCGAGATCTTCGTGATGCTCAAATCAACGAAGGTAGAAATCAAGAAAGAGCATCAATTGTTGATGGTTAACAAGACCACTAGTTTCAAGAAAAAGGCAAAGGAAAAGAAAGGGAACTTCAAAAAGAATGGCAAGATAGTTGTCACTCCCGAGAAGAAGACCAAAGCTAGACCCAAGCCTGAAACCAAGTGCTTCTACTGCAAAGGAAATGGTCACTGAAAGCGGAACTACCCCAAATATTTGGCGGATACGAAGGATGGCGAAGTGAACAAAGTTATATTTGATATACATGTTATTGATGTGTACCTCACTAGTGTTCATAGTAGCCCCTGGGTATTTGATACCTGTTCGTTTGCTAAGATTAGTAACTCGAAATAGGAGTTGCAGAATAAACAGAGACTCGCTGAGGGTGAGGTGACGATGTGTGTTGGAAGTATTTCCAATATTGATACGATCATCATCGCACACTCCCTATACTTTCGGGATTAGTGTTAAACCTAAATAAATGTTATTTGGTGTCTGCGTTGAGCATGAACAAGATTGGATCGTGTTTATTGCAATACGATTATTAGTTTAAGTCAGAGAATAATTGTTATTCTGTTTACATGAATAAAACCTTTTATGGTCATACACACAAGGTGAATGGTTTATTGAATCTCGATCGTAGTAATACACATATTCATAATATTGAAGCCAAAAGATGCATAATTGATAATGATAGTGCAACATACTTGCGGCACTGCGTTTAGGTCATATTGGTGTAAAACGCATGAAGAAACTCCATGCTGGACTTTTGAAATCACTTGATTATGAATCATTTGATGATTGCGAACCATGCCTCATGGGCAAGATGACTAAAACTCCGTTCTGCGGAACAATGGAGCGAGCCAATGACTTATTGGAAATAATACATACAGATGTATGCAGTGCGATGGGTGTTGAGGCTCGCGGAGGGTATCATTATCTTCTAACCTTCATAGATGATTTGAGTAGATATGGGTATATCTACTTGATGAAACACAAGTCTGAAACATTTTGAAAAGTTCAAAGAATTTGAGAGTGAAGTAGAGAATCATCGTAGCAAGAAAATAAAATTTCTACGATCTGACCGTGGAGGCGAATATTTGAGTTATGAGTTTGGTCTTCATTTGAAACATTGTGGAATAATTTCACAGCTCACACCACCTGGAACACCACTACGTAATGGTGTGTCCGAACGTCGTAACCATACTTTATTAGATATGGTGCAATCTATGATGTCTCTTACAGATTTACCACTATCGTTTTGGGGTTATGCATTAGAGACAACTGAATTCACGTTAAATAGGGCACTGTCTAAATCCGTCGAGACGACACCTTATGAACTATGGTTTGGCAAGAAACTAAGTTATCATTTCTTAAAGTTTGGGGTTGTGATGCTTATGTGAAAAAGCTTCAACCTGATAAGATTGAACCCAAATCGGAGAAGTGCGTCTTCATAGGATACCCAAAAGAAACTGTTGGGTACACCTTCTACCACAGATCCGAAGGCAAGATTTTTGTTGCTAATAATGGATCCTTTCTAGAGAAGGAATTTCTCTCAAAATAAGTGAGTGGGAGTAAAGTGAAACTTGATGAGGTAATTGTACCTTCTCTCGAATTGGGAAATAGCTCATCACAGAAAACCATTCCTGTGATGCCTACACCAACTAGAGAGGAAGCTAATGATAATGTTCATGAAACTTCGGATCAAGTTACTACCGAACCTCGTAGGTCAACCAGAGCATGTTCCGCACCAGAGTGGTACGTTAATCCTGTTCTGGAAGTCATGTTACTAGACCATGATGAACCTACGAACTATGAAGAAGCTATGATGAGCCCAGATTCCGATAAATGGCTTGAGGCCATGAAATCTGAGATAGGATCCATATAAAGAACAAAGTGTGGATGCTGGTGGACTTGCCCGATGATCGACAAGCCATTGAGAATAAATGGATCTTCAAGAGGAATACGGGCGCTGATGGTAGTGTTACTATCTACAAAGCTCGAATTGTCGCAAAAGGTTTTCGACAAGTTCAAGGTGTTGACTACGAAGAGATTTTCTCACTCGTATCAATGCTTAAGTCTGTTCGAATCATGTTAGCAATTGCAACATTTTATGAAATCTGGCAAATGGATAACAAAACTGCATTCCTTAATGGATTTAATAAAGAAGAGTTGTATATGATGCAACCAGAAGGTTTTGTCAATCCTAAAGGTGTTAACAAAATGTGCAAGCTCCAACGATCCATCTATGGACTGGTGCAAAGCATCTCGGAGTTGGAATATACGCTTTGATGAGTTGATCAAAGCATATAGTTTTATACAGACTTGCGGTGAAGCCTGTATTTACAAGAAAGTGAGTGGGAGCACTATATCCTTTCTAATAAGTATATGTGAATGGCATATTGTTGATCGGAGATGATGTAGAATTTTCTGGAAATCATAAAGGAGTGTTTGAAAGGATTTTTTTCAAATAAAGACCTCGGTGAAGCTGCTTACATATTGGTCATCAAGATCTATAGAGATAGATCAAGACACTTGATAAGACTTTCGATGAGTACATACCTTGATAAGATTTTGAAGGAGTTCAAAATGGATCAATCAAAGAAGGAGTTCTTGCCTGAGTTGTAAGGTATGAAGTTGAGTTAGACTCAAAACCCGACCACAACAGAAGATAGAGAGAGAATGAAAGTCATTCCCTATGCCTGAGCCATAGGTTTTATAAATTATGTCATACTGTGTACCAGACCTATTGTGTACCTTTCCATGAGTTTGGCAAGGGGGTACGATAGTGATCTAGGAATGAATCACTGGACAATGGTCAAAATTATCCTTAGTTACCTAAGAGGACTAAAGGAAATGTTTCTCGGTTATGGAGGTGATAAAGAGTTCGTCGTAAAGGGTTACGTCGATGCAAGTTTTAACACTCATCCAGATGACTCAGAGTCTCAATCTGGATACATATTGCAAGTGGGAGCAATTAGCTAGAGTAGCTCCGTACAGAGCATTGTAAACATAGAAATTTGCAAAATACATACGGATCTGAATGTGACAGACCCGTTGAGTAAACTTCTCTCACAAGCAAAACATGATCACACCTTAGTACTCTTTGGGTGTTAATCACATGGCGATGTGAACTAGATTATTGACTCTAGTAAACCCTTTGGGTGTTGGTCACATGGCGATGTGAACTATGGGTGTTAATCACATGGCGATGTGAACTATTGGTGTTAGTCACATGATGATGTGAACTAGATTATTGACTCTAGTGCAAGTGGGAGACTGAAGGAAATATGCCCTAGAGGAAATAATAAAGTTGTTATTTTATATTTCCTTATATCATGATAAATGTTTATTATTCATGCTAGAATTGTATTAACCGAAAACTTGATACGTGTGTGGATACATAGACAAAACACCGTGTCCCTAGTAAGCCTCTACTAGACTAGCTCGTTAATCAAAGATGGTTAAAGTTTCCTAACCATAGACATGTGTTGTCATTTGATGAATGGCATCGCATCATTAGGAGAATGATGTGATGGACAAGACCCACCCGTTAGCTTAGCATAATGATCGTTCGGCTCTTTCTGCTATTACTTTCTTCATGTCAAATACATATTCCTCCGACTACGAGATTATGCAACTCCCGGATACCGGAGGAATGCCTTGTGTACTATCAAACATCACAACGTAACTGGGTTATTATAAAGATGCTCTACAGGTATCTCCGAAGGTGTTTGTTGGGTTGGCATAGATCTAGATTAGGATTTGTCACTTCGAGTATCAGAGAGGTATCTCTGGGCCCTCTCGTTAATGCGCATCATAAGAAGCCTTGCAAGCAATGTGATTAATGAGTTAGTTGCGGGATGATGCATTATGGAACGAGTAAAGAGACTTGCTGGTAACGAGATTGAACTAGGTATGAAGATACCAACGATCGAATCTCGAGCAAGTAACATGCCGATGACAAAGGGAATAACGTATGTTGTCATAATGGTTCGATCAATAAAGATATTTGTAGAATATGTAGGAGCCAATATGAGCATCCAGGTTCCGCTATTGGTTATTCACCGGAGAGGTGTCTCGATCATGTCTACATAGTTCTCGAACCCGTATGGTCCGCACGCTTAGCGTTCGATGATGATTTGTATTATATGAGTTATGTGATTTGGTGACCGAATGTTGTTCGGAGTCCCGGATGAGATCATGAAGATGACAAGGAGTCTTGAAATGGTCTAGAGGTAAATATTGATATATATATATAGGACGATGGTATATGGACACTGGAAGTGTTCAGGGTGATACCGGGTCACCGAAAGGGGTTCCGGGCACCCTCGATCAAGTTATGGGCCTATTGGGCCAAGAGAGGGACAGACCAGCCCCTAGTGGGCTGGTGCGCCCCCCTTAAGGGCCTAAAATGGAGAAGAAGGAAGGAGGGGAGGGAGCAGGAAAGGGGAGGATTCAACCTCCCCCTTTTCCTTCTCTCCCCCTCTCTTTCTTTCCACCTCCACCAAATAAGGAAGGGGGGGGGGGCGAATTGGACAAGGCCCCCAAGTAGGATTCCTCCTACTTGGGGTACCCCATGGCTATCCTCCTCCCCCTCCCACCTATATATACATGGGGAGGGGGCGCCTAGAACACACATCAAATATCTGTTAGCCGTGTGCGGCGCCCCCCTCCATAGTTTACTCCCACGGTCATAATCTCGTAGTGCTTAGGCGAAGCCCTGCGCGGATTACTTTATCATCACCATCACCACGCCGTTGTGCTGACGGAACTCATCTACTTCCTCGACACTCTGCTGGATCAAGATTTTGAGGGACGTCGTCGAGCTGAACATGTGCAGAACTCGGAGGTGTCGTATATTCGGTGCTTGATCGGTCGGAACGAGAAGAAGTTTGACTACATCAACCATGTTGTCTAAATGCATGTCCCAGATAGATCTTGCATGAGCGTATAATTTTTTTGAAATTGCATGCTACATTTCCCAACATATGGGGCCCCTAACGTGATTGTGCGCTGGCCCCAACCGTTCGCAGGGTGTGCGCGGAGGGACCCGAGCAGAGCGCTCCGCGACCGCCTCAATGACAAGCAACCATATGCATATAGCAGTTGAACACGCTTGGAAAAGCCATCCACAAGCCGAACGTGTGGAGGGACGTGAGCAGAGCGTGTCGAGGGGCGCGAGCAGAGGCAGGCACAGTGATACGTGGCAATAAGACAAACCGCATGCGATGGCAGATACATCAAGCATAATTCAGATTAGAGTTGTGTGTGCGATATGTGGCATATAGTTGATCCATAAGAACTGTTCGTGATGACCAGAATAACATAAACAATCAGCCAGATCAAGGTGTGTGTGATATACGGTCGATTAGGTAACATAATATAAACGGTCGGCCAGATAAAGGTGTGTGCGATAGATGGCATACAGTTCAGTCAGTTGAATGGTTTGGGATGAGCGAAAAGAGCAAAAATGGTTCGAGTTAACAATATATACTTATAACAGGATATGATTGTATAACCAAATTAAACATCCAATTACGTTATATCACAAATAACATAAACATTGCAAGGTTCAATTTCCAGCATTACAAGGCCCAAATTCAAAGATTACAAGGTTCAAATTGTCCATACAAATCAAATTCATCTTCTTCAGAATCTTTTCATGCATTATTTTTGTGAAAGAATCAGCCACCAAGAAGTCATATAGCGGCTTGATACAGTGACTTCCGAATAATCGGTCTTATGAATTAACAAAGTGAAATTCAACTTCTGCAGAGCCTTTTCCATTCAGCTATAGTCGCCTTCGCTCTTTAGCAAACCATTCATTTATGCGCACTAAATATACAACAAACCTCATTACCTTGAGCACCCTTGCTTTCTGAACAAAGAACCTTGCGATTTAATTTCTGGTGTGGTGCCTCGGTACTCATTAAAAGTAATTTATGTGAGATGAAGATCAAGGCATTCAATGGGATTGCTATATTGCCCAACATTTTCCACTTTCGGGCTTGCTTGTATCTGCAACCGAAGACAACATACTATAGATTTGAACACTTCAGGCCTTTTTGTTTTGCAGGATTTTGAAAACGTACAAAAAGAGTGACATTCCATCTTCAATCGGTCATGATTAACATCTCAAAAAAATGTATTGTAATCCTCGAAATTTCCTTAGAAATCATACTACATTTATCATTGTAATCATGGGTAAAAGTAACAACAAATTGAACTCTGTTGTGGTTAACAATTAACATGAAAGAAGCATCACCTTGATGTATAGCTTCTCCGTGCACGGAAAGCATCTAAGGTATCTAACAACTTCATCCAGATCGGGACCGACAAATTGTAGTGCCAAGATCTTCACTGTGCGCAGAGACGGGGTCAAGCTTGTGGGAATCATTTTGTGGATGACAGGCGAACATATATCAACAAAAAATAGATAAAATGCATTGCCCAATAATATATAAGAAGGAGGAGACGAAGAAGAAGAATGTTGTACCTAAATGAATAATGATTCGGTATCAAGTTCGAAGAATTCATTACACGAATAGCCCAACACTACCAATTTCAGTGCGTGAATGAACCTGATTCTTGTTGGACCTAATTTATCAAGTACATACAATATCTCGAGGAAAGGCGAATTCTTGGTGACCATATCGTGAGACACCTCAAATGACAGCCTTTTGTCGCACCAGCAATGCACATAAATCGTATGAACATTTGTCGAGGCGATGTGGAGGCTACTGAACCCATCCATCACCTGTAGACGAATGTACTCGAGCGTTGTACAACCACCAAGCAGGCACTCCAAATTCTCCTTCGAGATGCATACGCCCATGAGCTCGAGGTGCTTCAGTTTAGGGAGATGAAGAGTGCGCGCGACATCAATCCGGGGGAAAAGGCACTGCCAGAACGTAGCACAACATAGTGTGGGCGCGAGGCGGAGCGAGGATGGCGACAATGAGCGCGGATGTCTAGCATGAAAGTTGAGCTCCTCAAGCCGATCTAGGGCTAGGGATAGGAACCAACCATGAAACCCGGGTTCATCCTTGCAGTTGGAACTGAACTTGCCGATAACAAGGTGTTTGACCGGCCCATGGTGTGTGGCGAGGATGTGGGACAATGCATCCAAGTGTTTGCGCTCCCCATTGCAGATCTCGTCATCGTCGATGAGGTCCAGGGGGTGGAGTGCCAGAGGGGGCACCACCACCGGGAGAGGACAGTGGTCCGCACGCCAGATTTGATGGGGAGAAGGGATATGATGGTAACTAATATCTCGCCGGGGAGGCTGCTGATGAAGTCCATGCTTGCCAGAGGCTCTTGCGGTTCTGGTGACCCACCCCTGCTTGTTGGCTGACTCGTCCTCCATCTCGGAGCAGGTGGCAATCCTCGGCGGCGGTGCTAGTAGATAAGAACGGAGGAGTGTTCTATGTACCTTCCCGAGGCGGCCAAAACCAAAACCATCAATAAATTTTTGGCAGCACTCGCGGCTAGCTTCCTGGTATGGTGAGTCTGTACGGCGGACTGCTCGCCGTCATCCCATCTAATCAAACAGGTGCTCGCGGTAGTATTAGTTGAACGCCCACGGTTGGAATAATATGACCGTTTGCGATAATAACGTGGCAGCTATTTACGGCCAAGTCGACACCACCTCGGATAGGCTTTTTCCTCGTGGGTCCCAAATGTCAGAATCCAAATCTGTCACTACCATGCAACTTTTCTTATTAAGAATTACAACCCATTTTGTGTGCTAGCTCAAAATAAGTTTGGGGCTGCTAGCGGGCGCTAAGTACTTGCGGGTTCTATAATGAACAATGATCTCAAGGAGACCGCGAGAGTGGTGTTCTCTCCGTATATTGTGATTGCTTATAATATTTCCATGTTTATTAAAGAAATGGCAAGCCATTGGCCCAGTATGAAAGAAAATATGGGTCAAAACCGAGTTGAAAAGGACAAGAATATCTAACTCCACCTTACAGATGGTACAAAAGCATGAGGATTAATTGTTCATCGTGTTTAGACAAAATCAAGATTGAATAGGGCAATAACATCTAACTTACCCAAAGTTTTCGGCAGTCACAATCAAATGGATTGGTCCGATCCATAAAATCAAGATCATGGGCCAGAAAATCTACTGGTACATGAAGACAAGTAGTTGTAAATAGAAGCCGAGCACGTTCACAAACTCTTTTGTCCACATGAAACTTCTTTTTATGTTGTTCAATGTGTCCATCCATGAGAATTGTTTTGTCAAAAAACTTAATCCTCACGGACAATAGTACCCTCGCATTCAACAGGAAGAACGTGACAAAGCTAGTTTTTGCATGGTTGGATGCATATCCTTCCAGCGTTATTGTCCTCAAACGAATGTCATGAGAACTGAGAAAATCCCGGTGCTTCTTATGCCACCGATTGGTTATACCTTTTTTTCATGTGCTTTTGACAGTTAATGTCTAAAAAAGAGTATGTCAAAAGAGCGACAACTTCACGGTTAATTCTAGTACATTATATATGGGCTTTCAATGTGCGTGAAATCATGACACACATCTATATACAAATTCTCCAGATATGGAAAGCATCACAACAAGCCAATAATCATGTTCAGATCAAAACACCACATACTGGTATGTAAGGTCTTCACAGAATCCAACACCATTGATAGGCTAGCCATGGACAAACTCTTAATTGAACATAGAACATAATATTAGTACCAAAAGTGTACTCCAAGATGATATAAAACATATGCGCACAAATGAAAAATGCAGCTTATGATTACAAAAGTGGTGATGATAATATACAATACATGAATAAGTGTGGAGCCAACCACCATCTTGTAACCATTAAATGGAGGAGGAATTACACCCAAGGTCTCCAGTTTAGGCGCAGAGACCACAATTATTTGCGAAGGTGCATAACGATAATCAAGGATCAACCTTTGAAGTGAAGAGGCATATTTGATGATGAGCTCATGTCCTTTAAAACAAATTCCAATGCTTACAAGGTGATGTGACTTTATTTGGAGACAATGGATCATTTCCAAAAACAAGCAGCAAACGCTCCAAGGCAAGGCAACTGTAGTGGATGATGTTGTGTAGTGAGGCCTTCGACATATCAATCACCACAAGCGCAAGTTTTTTTAGCAGTGGGAGACGAAGCATTTGTACCAGATTGTCTGCTAGATGGAACCAAGCCAAGGTGGTGGTGTGGAGAGAGGAGGAAAACCATGAGATGGACATCGGTGGTGAGGGCATAGATGCAGTGGTTGGTGGGAAGCTATTTTCGTAGTAATGGTAGAACTCAAGCTGCTGGAGTTTTTTGACTGGAGAGGAAGTCGGCCAGGAGTCCACCGTGTAGGGTATGTGCAACATGCAACATGTTGGGATGCAGAGGTGTTGAATGGAGTACTGTTGGGAGGAGATGATGGCTCTATGGAGTTCAAAATCATGAACAACAGATAGCTGACGACATTCAAGATTAAGAGGCGCGACACACCATAGAGTGCACCACCGAGATGCGAGAACCTATGTGTGGCAGCCATCCTTGGTGGGGAGAAGGGAGATGATCTCCCCAAGCATGGCGTCCGGGAGATCACTAATGTGGTCCGCTCGAAATTCTACGGGTTCCTCAGATCTAGGGGGCGTGGTTGTTTTTGCCCGCGCTGCCAGGTGCAGGATCTTTGGCTAACGGCGGCGCTGCTGGCCAGAGCCTCATCGGGGTACATACGATTATGGGGGGAAATTGGCACAAACATATATGTAGGACATTCGAAATCAATTCTCGAGATCTGGAAGAAAAAATGGCACACATATATGTTGGACATTCAAAATCAATTCTCAAGATCTCACTACAAATTATTAGCACGAATGCTAACCCTAGTTGGATTATTAACAAAAAATCATTTGTACGGAACAAACAATTAATCACTAACCATAGACGGATACCATTCAAAAAATCAATATACTACACGGATCTAAAGAATCTGACTCCGATTCATGGACCGGGAGAACATATAAACATATGATTTATATTCAAAAAAATGAAGGGGGGAGGACTAACCGGTGTTCCATCGGAGTCGTTGCCGGAGTAGCTATGGATCTCCAGCTCCGGCTGGGGAGGCACAACGACAGTGATGAAGTCAAGGTCGCGTTTCTGCCCGCGCGAGACCTCGTTGGTGGCGATGACAACCTCTGTGCCCAGCTTCACGCACTGCGTGAGTGCTTTACCAGCCCCGGCATTGGCACTCCCTCCGATGGTGCCCTTCGGCGACATCCTCATACACTCCAGGCGGCAGTGACCATTGTGGATGGGGGTGTGGCCGCCTATTGATATGTCTCTGTCGTATCTACTTTTCCAAGCACTTCTGCTCTTGTTTCAGACTCTAATTTGCATGATTTGAATGAAATTAACCTGGCCTGACGATGTTTTTAGCATAATTGCATGGTGTTGTTTTTGTGTAGAAATATAAGTTCTTGGATTGACCTGAAAATTTACGGAGATTTTTTGTGGAATATATAAAAAAATACCGGAGAAAAGAATTACTAGAGGGGCCACCCATGGGCTACAAGCTCAGGGGGCGTCCCCCCAGGGCGCGCCCTGTGAGCTCGTGGGCCCCTAGACCTCTGGCAACCCTAACTCCAACTCCATATATACCTATGGGATAGGAAAAAAAATCAGAGATAAGGATTCATCACGGTTTACGATACGAATCCACTGTCACCTCCTGTTCTTCATCGGGGGGCTGATCTGGAGTCCGTTTGGGGCTCCAGAGAGTGGAAACCATCGCCGTCGTCATCACCAACCCTTCCACACCGCTAATTTCATGATGCTCATGGACTGGAGTGAGTAATTCCTTCGTAGGCTTGCTGGATGGTGGTGGTGTTGGATGAGATTTATCATGTAATCGGGTTAGTTTAGTTAGGGCTTGATCCCTAGTATCCACTATGTTCTTAGATATCGATAGATGTTGCTATGACTTTGCTATGCTTAATGCTTGTCACTAGGGCCCAAGTGCCATGATTTTAGATCTGAACCTATTATGTTTTCATGAATATATGTGTGTTCTTGATCCTATCTTGCAAGTTATATGCACATATTACGTGTTATGATCCGCATAACCCAAGGTGACAATAATTGGGATTCTTTCCGGTGATTACTTTAGTTTGAGGAGTTCATGTATTCACTAAGTTTAATGCTTTGTTCCGGTTCTCTATTAAAAGGAGGCCTGGATATCCATTAGTTTCCATATGAACCCTGCTTCCACGGGAGGGTAGGACAAAATATGTCATGCAAGTTCTTTTTCGTAAGCACATATGACTATATACGGAATACATGCATACATTACATTGATGAATTGGAGCTAGTTTTGTGTCACCCTAGATTATAACTGCTACATGATGAATATCGTCCAACACAATTATCCATCATCAATCCAATGCCTACGAGCTTTTCACACTATTGATCTTTGCTAAGTTACTAGTGGTGTTGCTACTGTTACAATCACTACAAATTTGCTACTGTTTCTACTATTGTTACTATTGCTACTATTACCGCTACTATCAAACTATCATACTACTTTGCTACTGATCACCTTGCTGCATATATTAAGTCCTTCAGGTGTGGTTAAATTGACAACTCAACTTCTAATACTTACAAATATTCTTTGTCTCCCCTTGTGTTGCATCAATAAATTTGGGCTGAATACTCTACCCCCAAAAATTGTTGCGATCCCCTATACTTGTGGGTTATCAAGACCTTTTTCTGTCACCGTTGTCGGGGTGCATAGTTATATTTTCTTAGTCACTTGGGATTTATATGTTTGATCACTATGAAGAATCTTAAGGATGATAGAACGAAGATCGTTCCCTCTAAGACGAGGGGAGGTAAGGAACCGTTACCCGACTCTGCACTTGATTCACCTTCTGATTTGAGTAAGCTTGCAACACCACCACCTACTATTAATCATGACATGTCGCAAGTAATTGATGATGCTACTTCTGCTATGAATGATGCTATTGATGATGCTAGTACTTTGCTTGATGATAATCTGCCACGATGTGAATTTCTTGATGAACAACATGCTAAAGCCAAAAAATTAGAGAGTGTTGAAAGTGATGAAATTATTGAAACTAGAAATTATGAAACACCTATTAGGCCTACCTCTCCTAGATATGAATTACCTGAGATACCCGAGGGTTGTGTTATGGATGGAGATGTAGATAGTGATTTTCTTGCTTGTAAGGATAGAGATGATCTTAATAAATTGCTATGCAAGTTGAAAGAAACATCTTTGAATGCTAGAATGAAATATGATCCCAAGTTTGCTACTTCCCCTATCTTTATTACTGATAAGGATTATGAATTCTCTATCGATCTTGAGTTAATTACTTTGGTTGAATTTGATCCTTTCCATGGCTATGAAACTAAAACCGTTGTGGCACATCTTACTAAGTTAAATGATATAGCCACCATATTTGCTCATGACGAAATTTTTTGCTACTACTATATATTTTTCCTTTCTCATTAAAGGGTGATGCTAAGATATGGTTTAATTCTCTTGCTCCTGGTTGTGTGTGTAGTCGCCAAGATATGATTTATTACTTCTCTGAAAAAAAACATGCTCATAAGAAACAAGCTGCCTTATAGGAAATATTTAACTTTGTGCAAATTGAAGAAGAGAATCTCCCTCAAGCTCGGGGGAGGCTTCTCCAATTACTTAATGCTTTGCCTGATCATCCTCTCAAGAAGAATAAAATATTTGATAGCTTTTATAATGGACTAACCGATGCTTCTAGGGACTACCTAGATAGTTGTGTTGGTTGTGTTTCCAGGGAACAAACTATTGAACAAGCCGAAGAACTATTGAATAATATATTGAGGAATGATAATGATTGGACTCGTCCTGAACCACCTCCTAATTAAGCCAACTCCGAAGAAGAGAGGTGTTCTATTTCTTAGTCCCGAAGATATGCAAGAGGCAAAGAAATCAATAAAAGAAAAAGGTATTAAATCCGAAGATGTTAAAAATTTACCACCTATTGAAGAAACACATGGTCTTGACAACCCAACACATGCAGTAGGTGTAAATTCTCTCTATAGATTTGATGAAGGTGATATTCCTTGTACTAAGTCTACTAGTCAATGTTTAGATGAATTGGATAACTTTATTGTTAAACAAGAAAACTTAATGCATATGTTAGTAGACAATTGAAACAAAATGCTTATATGATTGAGCGCTTTGGTGACTTTATGATTAGAACTGTTAATGATGTCAAGGGTGTTAGTAAACATGCATACATGATAAAAACTCAAGTAGAACAAGTCATCAAGTCACGAAATGATTTGCTTAATTAGATGAACAATAAGATGAATGATCATGTTGTTAGGGTTATGACTAGAGGTGGTAAAATGAACCAGGAACCTTTGTATCCCGAAGGTCACCCTAAGAGAATTGAACAAGATCCTCAGAGAATTAATATTGATGCACGTGCACCTAGTTCTTCTAGTAAGAAAAAGAAAAATGATAGGACTTTGCATGCCTCTAGTGAACCTTCTGTAGACACAACCGAGAATCCAAATGATATTTCTATTTTTGATGCGGAGACACAATCTGGTGATGAACATGAACCTAGTAATAATGATAATGATGATGTTCATGTAGATGCTCAACCTAATGATGATAATGGTGTGGAGATAGAACCCGTTGTTTATCTTGATAACCCACAACCTAAGAATAAAAGAAATGATAAGAGAGACTTCATTGCTAGGAAACATGGTAAATAAAGGGAACCATGGGTTCAGAAACCCATGTATTTTCCTCCTAAAGCTTCAAAGAATAAGGATGATGAATAATTTGAGCGCTTTGTTGAAATCCTTAGACCTATCTTTTTGCGTCTTCGTTTGACTGATATTCTGAAATGTCTCCATATGCTTAGTACATGAAAGATATTATCACAAATAAAAGAAAGATACCGGAAGCTGAAATTTCCACCACGCTTGCAAATTATTGATTTAAAGGTGGAATACATAAGAAACTAGGATACCCAAGAATACCAAGTATATCATGCACCATTAAAAAAAACTATGTTAAAACTGCTTTATGTGATTTAGGAGCAGGTGTTAGTGCTATGCCTTTCTCCTTTTATCAAAGACTTGATTTGAATAAGTTGACACCAACTGAAATCTCTTTGTAAATGGCCGATAAAGCAACTGCTATACCCATCGGTATTTGTGAGGATGTGCCTGTCGTAGTTGCAAATGTTACTATCTTAACGAACATTGTTATTCTTGATATACCCGAGGACGACAGTATGTCGATCATCCTTGGCAGACCCTTTTTGAATACTTCAGGGGCTGTTATTGATTGCAATAAGGTCATTGTCACTTTTCACGTCAATGTTAATGAGCACATGGTACACTTTCCGAGGATGCAATCTCAAGTGAATAGTATCAACTCTATTGTAAAAATTTCAACAATTACTATTGGAGGTTTTGAATACCCTATTCCTACTGTCAAAAAGAGATATGACATCCTTATTGTTGGGGATATGCATATCCCCATTGAGGTAACCTAGTGTTATAGGAAGATTCTCCGGTTTCATGTCATTCGAAAGAAGTTTATTAATAAGACTTGATCAACCTTATTAATGGATTCCTTTTGATGGGCATGTGGTCGATGAATTTAGTAAACACAACTTTATGTACCCACTTTTTACTTTTTGTTAATTAGAGTTAGTAAAGAAGAAATGCCATAATTATGATGTTTTCTGAATTACTCGTGCAATAAAAATGGCCAGAAAATAAAAGTTCTCATAATGCCTTGAAAATTTAATATGATTTTTATGGAATATTTAACAAATAGTGGCACTGAACACACCCCAGGGGGTGCACCTCACAGGGTGCAACCAACAAGCTTGTGGGGCCCAAGCAGGCCCCTTCACATATTGCTGCCACCCATCTCCTTCTTCTTCCTCCAGAAAAAATCATCACCTCCTTCAAACCCATGTTCTAGCTCATTTTGCTGGAAATTTTGATCTCCTTGCACGTAGCTCCTTTCCAAAATTGTTGAAAGCACAAGTGCTCCCTGGGTGATTTTGATAATTAATGTCAACATATCTCTTGTTGGACTGTGTATTTCAGATAAGTTCAACAATGGCGTGGAAAGGACAAGAGGATGTGAAACCCCTTCAAGGTGTCAAGGACATGCATTGGCTAAAGCTCAAGACTCTTCAGTTATATTTTAGTGATCCAAGATCACATTGAGTCCATAGGAAAGCCAATACTATTAAAAGGGGATGAGGTGTTGCTTAATGGTCTACTTGCTCAAGTGCTTAGTGATATTGCTCCAAAACCGTCAGCCACTTTCTCATTTCCAAATATGTCCAAAACCCTAAGTCAAACTTGGCCTCACCGATTCTTTCTATCCGGCGCCACCGAGTTCACATGACATAGCCTGCCAGAAACCCTAACAGTTCGATCACATCAATATGGATCTCGGTCTTACCGAGATGGCCCTGCAAACTCTCTGTGTCTCTTTTGTAACATTTTGGCCTCACTGAAATGAGCGATCGGTCACACCGAGGTTTCCTAACCAACTCTCTATTTGCTCTTTGCTGAAATCAGACTCACCAAGTTCAAGCAATCAGCGTCACCGAGATGAGGTTTTACCGTAGCCCTAGCACATCGGTCCCACTGAGTTGTTCCAGTCGGTCCCACCGAGATTCCTAACATTCACATTTTGAACTGAATCGGTCTCACCAAGTTCTTCTATTCGGTCTGACCGAGTTTGGTCAAATGTGTGTAACGGTTGGATTTTGTGTGGACGCTATATATACCCCTGCACCCCTTCTCCATTTGTGAGAGAGCCATTAGAACATGCCTACACTTCCAACATATATTTTCTGAGAGAGAACCACCTACTCATGTGTTGAGACCAAGATATGCCAATCCTACCACAAGAATCTTGATCTCTAGCCTTCCCCAAGTTGCTTTCCACTCAAATCATCTTTCCACTATATCCAAATCTGTGAGAGAGAGTTGAGTGTTGGGGAGACTATCATTTGAAGCACAAGAGCAAGGAGATCATCATCATCACACCATCTATTACCTTTTGGAGAGTGTTGTCTCCTAGATTGGTTAGGTGTCGCTTGGGAGCCTCCGACAAGATTGTGGAGTTGAACCAAGAAGTTTGTAAGGGCAAGGAGATCACCTTCTTCGTGAAGATCTACCCGGGAGAGGCAAGTCCTTCATGGGCGATGGCCGTGGCAGAATAGACAAGGTTGCTTCTTCGTGGACCCTTCATGGGTGGAGCCCTCCGTGGACTCGCGTAGCCGTCACCCTTCGTGGGTTGAAGTCTCCATCAATGTGGATGTACGATAGCACAACCTATTAGAACCTGCTGTCTGCTAGAACTACGTCGGTATTTCCCCAAAGAGGAAGGGGTGATGCATTATAGCAACGGTAGGTATTTCCCTCACTGATGAAACCAAGGTTATCGAACAAGAAGGAGAACTAAGCAACACAATGTAAACGACAATTGCACACAAATAACGAATACTCGCAACCCGACGTGTAAAAGGGGTTGTGAATCCCTTTCGGGTAACGGATGTGATAGAGTTGTAAATATTGATAGATTGAACGCCAAATAAGATAAGTTGCAGCAAGGTATTTTTGGGTTTTTGGTTTAATAGATCTGAAAATAAAAGCAAAGAAAAATATATCGCAAAGTCAAATATGATAAAGAAGAGACCCGGGGGCCGTAGATTTCACTAGTGGCTTCTCTCGAGAAAAATAGCAAACAATGGGTGAACAAATTACTGTTGGGCAATTGATAGAACTTCAAATAATCATGAAGATATCTAGGGAATGATCATTATATAGGCTTCGCGTCCAAGATTAGTAGACCGACTCCTGCCTGCATCTACTACTATTACTCCACACATCGACCACTATCCAGCATGCATCTAGTGTATTAAGTTCATGGAAAACAGAGTAATGCAATAAGAACAATGACATGATGGAGAAAAGATCTATTTATGTATAAATAAACCCCATCGTTTTTGTTGGGGAACGTAGCAGAATTCAAAAAAATTCTACGCCTTCACCAAGATCCAACTATGGAGACATCTAGCAACAAGTGAGTAAGAGTGCATCTACATACCATTATGGAGATTGCGAGCGGAAGCTTTCGAAGAAGCGTGGATGAAGTAGTCGTACTCTTCGCGTTCTTCGTCACCGATGATCTAGCGCCGAACGGACGGCACCTCCGCGTTCAACACACGTACGGTGCAGCAACGTCACCTCCTTCTTGATCCAGCAAGGGGGGAGGAGAAGTCGTCAGAGATCCAGCAGCACGACGGCGTGATGACGGATGCAGTGGAGATCGCAGCAGGGCTTCGCCGGGCGCCCTGCGTTGGAGTATGGAGGTGTGACGGGAGGGGGAGAGGCGCCAGGGCAAGGGTGCGGCTGACCTCTCCCTCCCCACATATATATAGGGGGGCCAGGGGGTGCGCCAGGGCCCCTGCAGATCCAATCTGCAGGGGGGCGGCGGCCAGGGGGGAGTCCTTGCCCCCCAAGGCAAGTGGTGGCCCCCCTCCCCCTTAGGGTTTTAACCCTAGGCGCATGGGGAGGTGGGCCCCTAGTGGTGCGCCAGCCTAGAGGGGCTGGACACTTCCCCTTGCGGCCTAGGGGCCCCACCGGGATGGGTGGCCCCACCCGGTGGACCCCCGGGGACCCTCCGGTGGTCCCGGGACGCTCCCGGTGACCCCCGAAGATCACCCGATAGCCGAAACTGGACTTCCTATATATCAATCTTTACCTCCGGACCATTCCGGAACTCCTCGTGACGTCCGGGATCTCATCGGGGACTCCGAACAACTTTCGGGTTTCCACGTGCATTTATCTCTATGACTCTAGCGTTACCGAACCTTAAGTGTGTAGACCCTACGGGTTCGGGAGACACGTAGACATGACCGAGACCACTCTCCGGTCAATAACCAACAGCGGGATCTGGATACCCATGTTGGTTCCCACGTGTTCCTCGATGATCTTCATCGGATGAACTACTGTGTCAAGGATTCACTCAATCCCGTATGTTATTCCCTTTGTCCATCGGTACGGTACTTGCCCGAGATTCGATCGTCGATATTCCCGATACCTAGTTCAATCTCGTCATGGCAAGTCTCTTTACTCGATCCGTAATCCATCATCCCGTGACTAATTACTTAGTCACATTGAGCTCATTATGATGATGTCTTACTGAGTGGGCCCAGAGGTACCTTCTCCGTCATACGGAGTGACAACATCCCAGTCTCGGTTCGTACCAACTCAACATACACTTTCAGAGATACCCGATGTGTACCTTTATAGCCACCCAGTTACGTTGTGACGGTTGGCACACCCAAAGTACTCCTACGGTATCCGGGAGTTGTACAACCTCATGGTCTAAGGAATAAATACTTGACACCGAAAAGCTTATGCATTACGAACTATACGATCTCGTGTTATGCTCAAGTTTGGGTCTTGTCCATCACATCATTCTCCTAATGATGTGATCCCGTTATCACTGACATCCCATGTCCATGGTCAGGAAACCGTGACCATCTGTTGATCAACGAGCTGGTAACTAGAGGCCTACCAGGGACTCATTGTGGTCTATGTATTCACACATGTATCGCTGTTTCCGTACAATACAATTCAAGCATGAATAACAAACAATTATCATGAACAAGGAGATATAATAATAATGCTTTTATTATTGCCTCTAGGGCATATCTCCAACACTCTCCCACTTGCACTAGAGTCAATAATCTAGTTACATTGTGATGAATCGAACACCCATAGAGTTCTGGTGTTGATCATGTTTTGCTCATGAAAGAGGTTTAGTCAACGGGTCTGCTACATTCAGATCCGTATGCACTTTACAAATTTCTATGTCTCCATCCTGAACATAATTCCGGATGGAGTTGAAACGGCGCTTGATGTGCTTGGTCTTCTTGTGAAACCTGGGCTCCTTGGTAATGGCAATAGCACCAGTGTTGTCACAGAAGAGAGTCATCGGGCTTGCCGTGCTTGGAATGACTACTAGGTCGGTGATGAACTCCTTCATCCAGACTCCTTCCTGCGCTACTTCAGAAGCAGCTATGTACTCCGCTTCACATGTAGACGCTGCCACCACGCTCTGTTTGCAACTGCACCAGCTGACTGCCCCTCCGTTCAAAATATACACGTATCCGGTTTGAGACTTAGAGTCATCCAGATCTGTGTCGAAGCTAGCATCAACGTAACCCTTTACGACGAGCTCTTCGTCACCTCCATAAACGAGAAACATATCCTTAGTCCTTTTCAGGTACTTCAGGATGTTCTTGACCGCTGTCCAGTGTTTCGTACCGGTATCACTTTGGTACCTCCCTACCAAACTTATGGCAAGGTTCACATCAGGTCTGGTACACAGCATGGCATACATGATAGAACCTATGGCCGAGGCATAGGGAATGACACTCATCTTTTCTCTATCTTCTGCCGTGGTCAGCGACTAAGCCTTGCTCAATCTCATACCTTGTAAAACAGGCAAGAATCCTTTCTTTGACTGATCCATATTGAACTTCTTCAATATTTTGTCAAGGTATGTACTTTGTGAAAGACCAATGAGGCGTCTCGATCTATCTCTATAGATTTTGATGCCTAATATGTAAGCAGCTTCTCCAAGTTCCTTCATTGAAAAACTTTTATTCAAGTAGGCCTTTACATTTTCCAAGAATTCTATATCATTTCCCATCAGCAATATGTCATCCACATATAATATGAGAAATGCCACAGAGCTCCCACTCACTTTCTTGTAAATACAGGTTTCTCCATAAGTCTGTATAAATCCAAACGCTTTGATCACCTCATCAAAGCGAATATTCCAACTCCGAGATGCTTGCACCAGCCCGTAAATCGAGCGCTGGAGCTTGCATACCTTGTTAGCGTTCTCTGGATCGACAAAACCTTCCGGTTGCATCATATACAAGTCTTCCTTGAGGAAGCCGTTAAGGAATGCTGTTTTGACGTCCATTTGCCATATCTCATAATCATAGAATGCGGCAATAGCTAACATGATTCTGACTGACTTCAGCATCGCTACGGGAGAGAAAGTCTCGTCGTAGTCAATCCCTTGAACTTGTCGATAACCCTTAGCGACAAGCCGAGCCTTATAGATGGTCACATTACCATCCGCGTCTGTCTTTTTCTTAAATATCCATTTGTTTTCTATGGCGTGCCTATCATCAGGCAAGTCCACCAAAGTCCATACTTTGTTTTCATACATGGATTCTATCTCGGATTTCATGGCTCCAAGCCATTTATTGGAATCTGGGCCCGCCATTGCTTCTTCATAGTTCGAAGGTTCACCGTTGTCTAACAACATGATTTCCAGTACAGGGTTGCCGTACCACTCTGGTGCGGAACGTGCCCTTGTGGACCTTCGAAGTTTAGTAGTAACTTGATCTGTTTCTTCATGATCATTATCATCAACTTCCTCCCTTGTCGGTGCAGGCACCTCAGGAATAGTTTCCTGCTCTGCGCTACTTTCCGGTCCAGGAGGGGTGACTGTCACCTCATCAAGTTCTACTTTCCTCCCACTCACTTCTTTCGAGAGAAACTCTTTCTCCAGAAAGCATCCATTCTTGGCAACAAAGACTTTGCCTTCGGATCTGTGGTAGAAGGTGTACCCAATTGTTTCCTTTGGGTATCCTATGAAGACGCATTTCTCCGATTTGGGTTCGAGCTTTTCAGGTTGAAGTTTCTTGACATAAGCATCGCAACCCCAAACTTTTAGAAATGACAGCTTCGGTTTCTTGCCAAACCAAAGTTCATACGGAGTCGTCTCAACGGATTTCGACGGAGCCCTATTTAAAGTGAATGCGGCAGTCTCTAAAGCATAACCCCAAAAAGATAGCGGTAAATCGGTGAGGGACATCATAGATCGCACCATGTCCAACAGAGTACGATTTCGACGTTCGGACACACCGTTACGTTGAGGTGTTCCGGGCGGTGTCAATTGTGA
>LR738713.1:406068629-406116051 GCA_902687465.1 Secale cereale
ACAATGTTCATGCTCAAAGCTGGTACTAAATAACAATTATTGAGGTTTAAAACTAATCCCGAGGGTAGATGTAGAGGTAGCGTGCCGACGGCGATCACATCGACCTTGGAACCATTCCCGACGCGCATCGTCACCTCATCCTTCGCGAGTCTCCGTTTATTCCGCAGCTCCTGTTTTGAGTTACAAATATGAGCAACTGCACCGGTATCGAATACCCAGGAGCTACTACGAGTGCTGGTAAGGTACACATCAATAACATGTATATCATATATACCTTTGACGTTGCCGGCCTTCTTGTCTGCTAAGTATTTGGGGCAGTTCCGCTTCCAGTGACCCGTTCCCTTGCAATAAAAGCACTCTGTTTCAGGCTTGGGTCCATACTTTGGCTTCTTCCCGGCAACAGGCTTGCCAGGCGCGGCAACTCCCTTGCCGTCCTTCTTGAAGTTCTTCTTACCCTTGCCTTTCTTAAACTTAGTGGTTTTATTGACCATCAACACTTGATGTTCTTTCTTGATGTCCACATCCGCTGATTTCAGCATCGAATACACCTCGGGAATGGACTTCTCCATCCCCTGCATATTGAAGTTCAACACGAAGCTCTTGAAGCTTGGTGGGAGCGACTGGAGGATTCTGTCAACGACCGCTTCATCTGGGAGATTCATTCCCAGCTGAGACAAGCGGTTGTGCAATCCTGAAATCTTGAGGATGTGCTCACTGACAGAACTGTTCTCCTCCATCTTACAGCTGTAGAATGCGTCGGAGACATCATATCTCTCGACTCGGGCATGAGCTTGGAAAACCATTTTCAGCTCTTCGAACATCTCATATGCTCCATGGTGCTCAAAACGTTTTTGGAGCCCCGATTCTAAACTGTAAAGCATGCCGCACTGAACCAAGGAGTAATCATCACAACGCGACTGCCAAGCATTCATAACGTCTTGGTTTTCCGGGGCGGGAGCGTCACCTAGCGGTGCTTCTAGGACATAAGTTATCTTGGCAGCTATGAGGATAATCCTCAGGATACAGACCCAATCCGTATAGTTGCTACCATCGTCTTTCAGCTTGGTTTTATCTAGGAACGCGTTGAAGTTGAGGGAAACCTGAGCGTGGGCCATTTGATCTACAAGAGATATTGTAAAGAATTTAGACTAAGTTCATGATAATTAAGTTCATCTTAATCAAATTTTAATGAACTCCCACTCAGAATGACATCTCTCTAGTCATCCAAGTGATACACGATCCGAATCGACTAGCCCGTGTCCGATCATCACGTGAGACGGACTAGTCATCAACGGTGAACATCTTCATGTTGATCGTATCTTCTATACGACTCGTGTTCGACCTTTCGGTCTTCCGTTTTCCGAGGCCATGTCTGTACATGCTAGGCTCGTCAAGTGAACCCTAAGTGTATCGCGTGTGTAAATCTGTCTTACACCCGTTGTATGCGAACGTTAGAACCTATCACACCCGATCATCACGTGGTGCTTCGGATCAACGAACTTTAGCAACGATGCACAGTTAGGGGAAACACAATACTTGATATTTTAGTGAGAGATCATCTTATTTACTACCGTCGTTCTAAGTAAACAAGATGCATAAACATGATAAACATCACATGCAATCAATTAAAGTGACATGATATGGCCAATATCATCTTGCTCCTTGGATCTCCATCTTCGGGGCACCATGATCATCTTGTCACCGGCTCGACACCATGATCTTCATCATCATGATCTCCATCATCGTGTCTTGAAGAAGTCGTCACGCCAACTATTACTTCTACTACTATGGCTAATGTTTAGCAATGAAGTAAAGTAATTACATGGCGTTATTCAGTGACACGCAGGTCATACAATAATTAAGACAACTCCTATGGCTCCTGCCGGTTGTCAAGTTCATCGACATGCAAGTCGTGATTCCCTATTACAAAAACATGATCAATCTCATACATCACATATATCATTCATCACATCTTCGTTTTGGCCATACCACGTCACATAGCACATGCTGCAAAAACAAGTTAAACGTCCTCTAATTGTTGTTGCAAATTTTTACGTGGCTTCTATATGATTTCTAGCAAGAACGTTTCTTACCTATGCCAAAACCACAATGTGATTTGTCAACTTCTATTTACCCTTCATAAGGACCCTTTTCATCGAATCCGATCCGACTAAAGTAGGAGAGACAGACACCCGCCAACCACCTTATGCATCTAGTGCATGTCTGTCGGTGGAACCAGTCTCACGTAAGCGTACGTGTAAAGTCGGTCCGGGCCGCTTCATCCCACAATACCGCCGAATCAAGATTGACTAGTAACGGTAAGAAAGTTGAACAAAACCAAACGCCCACAACTGCTTTGTGTTCTACTCGTGCAAGATGATACGCATAAAACCTAGCTCAGATGCCACTGTTGGGGAACGTAGCAGAATTCAAAAAATTTCTACGCCTTCACCAAGATCCAACTATGGAGACACCTAGCAATGAGTGAGTAAGAGTGCATCTACATACCATTATGGAGATTGCGAGCGGAAGCTTTCGAAGAAGCGTGGATGAAGTAGTCGTACTCTTCGCGTTCTTCGTCACCGATGATCTAGCGCCGAACGGACGACACCTCCGCGTTCAACACACGTACGGTGCAGCAACGTCACCTCCTTCTTGATCCAGCAAGGGGGGAGGAGAAGTCGTCAGAGATCCGGCAGCACGACGGCGTGATGACGGATGTAGTGGAGATCGCAGCAGGGCTTTGCCGGGCGCCCTGTGTTGGAGTATGGAGGTGTGACGGGAGGGGGAGAGGCGCCAGGGCAAGGGTGCGGCTGCCCTCTCCCTCCCCACATATATATAGGGGGGCCAGGGGGTGCGCCAGGGCCACTGCACATCCAATCTGCAAGGGGGGCGGCGGCCAGGGGGGAGTCCTTGCCCCCCAAGGCAAGTGGTGGCCCCCCTCCCCCTTAGGGTTTTAACCCTAGGCGCATGGGGAGGTGGGCCCCTAGTGGTGCGCCAGCCCAGAGGGGCTGGACACTTCCCCTTGCGGCCTAGGGGCCCCACCGGGATGGGTGGCCCCACCCGGTGGACCCCCGGGGACCCTCCGGTGGTCCCGGGACGCTCCCGGTGACCCCCGGAGATCACCCGATAGCCGAAACTGGACTTCCTATATATCAATCTTTACCTCCAGACCATTCCGGAACTCCTCATGACGTCCGGGATCTCATCGGGGACTCCGAACAACTTTCGGGTTTCCACGTGCATTTATCTCTATGACTCTAGCGTTACCGAACCTTAAGTGTGTAGACCCTACGGGTTCGGGAGACACGTAGACATGACCGAGACCACTCTCCGGTCAATAACCAACAGCGGGATCTGGATACCCATGTTGGTTCCCACGTGTTCCTCGATGATCTTCATCGGATGAACCACTGTGTCAAGGATTCACTCAATCCCGTATGTTATTCCCTTTGTCCATCGGTACGGTACTTGCCCGAGATTCGATCGTCGGTATTCCCGATACCTAGTTCAATCTCGTCATGGCAAGTCTCATTACTCGATCCGTAATCCATCATCCCATGTCTAACTACTTAGTCACATTGAGCTCATTATGATGACGTCTTACCGAGTGGGCCCAGAGGTACCTTCTCCGTCATACGGAGTGACAACATCCCAGTCTCGGTTCGTACCAACTCAACATACACTTTCAGAGATACCCGATGTGTACCTTTATAGCCACCCAGTTACGTTGTGAAGGTTGGCACACCCAAAGTACTCCTACGGTATTCGGGAGTTGTACAACCTCATGGTCTAAGGAATAAATACTTGACACCGAAAAGCTTATGCATTACGAACTATACGATCTCGTGTTATGCTCAAGTTTGGGTCTTGTCCATCACATCATTCTCCTAATGATGTGATCCCGTTATCACTGACATCCCATGTCCATGGTTAGGAAACCGTGACCATCTGTTGATCAACGAGCTGGTAACTAGAGGCCTACCAGGGACTCATTGTGGTCTATGTATTCACACATGTATCGCTGTTTCCGTACAATACAATTCAAGCATGAATAACAGACAATTATCATGAACAAGGAGATATAATAATAATGCTTTTATTATTGCCTCTAGGGCATATCTCCAACAGTTTTATCCTTAGTAGCAACGATACATATGCGTCGGTTCCCCTTCTGTCACTGGGATCAAGCACCGTAAGGTCGAACCCACTACAAAGCACCTCTTCCCATCGCAAGATAAATAGATCAAGTTGGCCAAACAAAACCCAAATAATTGAGAAGAAATACGAGGCTATAAGCAATCATGCATATAAGAGATCAAAGAAGACTCAAATAACTTTCATGGATAAAAAGATAGATCTGATCATAAACTCAAAGTTCATCGGATCCCAACAAACACACCACAAAAAAGAGTTACATAATATGGATCTCCAAGAGACCATTGCATTGATAATCAAATGAGAGAGAGGAAGCCATCTAGCTACTAACTACGGTCACGTAGGTCTACAAGGAACTACTCACGCATCGCCGGAGAGGCACCAATGGAAGTGGTGAACCCCTTCGTGATGGTGTCTAGATTGAATCTGGTGGTTCTGGAATCTGCGGCGGGTGAAATTGATTTTCATCGACTCCCCTAGGGTTTCTAGAATATTGGGGTATTTATAGAGCAAAGAGGCGGTCCGGAGGCACCTGAGGCGGACACAACCCACCAGGGCGCGCCTGGGCCTCCTGGCACGCCCTGGTGGGTTGTGCTCCCCTCGGAGCACCCCAAGGTGCTTCTCCGGCCCACTGGATGTCTTCTGGTCCAAAAAAAATCCACAAAAAGTTTTGCTACGTTTGGACTCTGTTTGGTATTGGTTTCCTGCGATGTAAAAAACATGCATAAAAGAACAACTGGCACTTGGCACTATGTCAATAGGTTAGTACCAAAAAATGATATAAAATGACTATAAAATGATTGTAAAACATCCAAGAATGATAATATAACAACATGGAACAATAAAAAAGTATAGATACGTTGGAGACGTATTAGCATCCCCAAGCTTAATTCATGCTCGCCCTCGAGTAGGTAAATGATAAAAACAGAATTTTTGATGTGTAATGTTGTCTAACATGTCATATCATATTCTCTTCTTTATAGCATGGACATTTGGACTTTTATATGCTTCAAAGCAATAGTCTAGTTTTGACATGAGATTTAAATACTCAAGCATATCAACAAGCAATCATGTCTTGCAAAATATCAATGCTAAAATAAGTTATCCTTAGCCCATCATGCTCAACCATTGATCCATTCATGAAACACACTCGCATATTAGCTACATCCAATGCTCAAGTATGATCATAGTGCTTCCTAGTTGGTGCTTTATAAGAGAGGATGGAGACTCAAATTCAAAATAAAAATTGCATAAAGTAAAAGAAAGGCCCTTCGCAGAGGGAAGTAGGGATTTGTAGAGGTGCCAGAGCTCAAAGCTTAAATTGAGAGATAAAATTATTTTGGGTGGCATACTTTTCCCACCAACGAAAACGACTTAGAGTTCCCAACACTTTCCATGCTAGATATATCATAGGCGATTCCCAAACATAAAATAAAGTTTATTCCTTTTTCCACCAAACTTTCACTTTCCATGGCTAGCCGAATCCACGGTTTCCTTCCATACCAACACTTTTCAAGGAATTTATTATTTGACAACTTAAAGTACAATCATTTTTTCATTTCGGGACTCTCGTGCAATGATAAGTGAATAAACACTCATCGTGAGAATAACACATCTAGCATGGAAAATATTAGCCACCCCTCACTGCCTCGCGAGCGGTACGAGCAAACAAAAGGGAAATTTATTTTGAAAATTAGAGATGGCACATACAAATTTGCTTAGAACGGCAAAGGAATACCGCATATAGGTAGGTATGGTGGACACACATGGCAAAACTGGGTTAAAGGATATTGGATGCACAAGTAGTGATCATACTTAGTGCAAAATGAAGGCTAGCAAAAGATTGGGAAGCGACCAACCAAGAAACAAATAATCTCATCAGCGAGCATAAAGCATAGTTAACACCGAATAATGCACCACAAGTAGGATGTGATTTAACTGCATGACTATTGACTTTCGTGCTTGCATAGGGTACCACAAACCTTAACACCAATATTCTTACTAAAGCATAATTACTCATTAACATGACTCACATATCACATCATCATATCTCAAAACTATTACAAAGAATCAAGTTTATTTTGTCCAATGATCTTCATGAATTTTTTTATTATATCCTTCTTGGATATCTATCACTTTGGGACTAATTTTCATGTGTTGCTTTTGATAAGCTCAACCAAATATAAGTGAAGATCATGAGCATAATTTTCTTTCTCTCAAAATAATTTAAGTGAAGCAAGAGAGAATTTCTTAAAAAAATTGCTAACTCTCAAATAAATCTAAGTGAAGCAAGAGAGTATTTCTTCAAAAATATATTAAAGCACACAATGCTCAAAAAGATATAAGTGAAGCACTAGAGCAAATCCATAGCTCATAAAAATTTAAGTGAAGCATAGAGAGCTATTCTAACAAGTCATGGCGTAATTTTGGCTCTCTCAAATAGGTGTGTACAACAAGTATTCAAGACTTAAAATCAAAACAAAACAATCAAAGACTCATATCATACAAGACACTCCAAGCAAAACACATACTATGTGACAAATAAAAATATAGCTTCGAGTAAAATACCGATGGTCGTTAGAAGAAAGAGGGGATGCCACTCGGGGGCATCCCCAAGCTTCGTTGCTTGTTTCTCTTTGGATAATAGCTTGGGATGCCATGGGCATCCCCAAGCTTAGGCTCTTCTTACTCCTTATTCCTTCATCCATCGTAAGATAACCCAAAACTTGAAAACTTCAATCACACAAAACTCAGCAAACTTTCGTGAGATCCATTAGTATAATAAAACAAATCACTACTATAAGTAATGTAGCAAACCAATTCATATTTTATTATTGCATTATATCTACCGTATTCCAACTTTTCTATGGCAAAAACTCATTAAAGAAAACCACAGAATCATCAAAACAAGCACACAACGCAAAGAAAACAGAATCTGTCAAAAACAGAACAATCTGTAGCAATTTGGAAATTTTGAATACTTCTGTAACTCTATTTTTTTTTGAAAAATTAGGACAACATGAACAATTTGTATATTAATCTTCTGCAAAAAGAATCAACTTAAAAACAATCCTCTATTAAAAATGGGAATTTTTCTCGTGAGCACAAAAGTTTCTGTTTTTCAGCAAGATCAAATCTACTAACACGCAACATGATCCTAAAGGCTTTGCTTGGCGCAAACATTTATTCAAACCACAAAAACACATCTAAACAGAGGTATTAATGGGTATTTTATTGAAAACAACAAGGAAATCAAAAAAAAGCAAGAAGATACAAGTTGGGTTGCCTCCCAAAGAGCGCTATCATTTTACGCCCTTAGCTAGGCATAAGGCAAGGATCTCAAGTGTTGTCCTCCTTGTTGGATGATTCCTTAGAGGTATTCTCGTCATAAGGTTTTGTAAAGAAAACATAGAACATATTATCCATATACACATTAGCATTTCTAAGTTGGTTTTCGTCATATCCCCTTTTATTTCCAACAACAATGCAAGAGTGATGTTGGTTAACATTATTGAAAACTTGTTGGATTATATCTAAAATGGGGACTTCCTTCTTAAGATTCTCATCAAAGATTCTATTATCCCCAAGCAAATGCCTTAACGCATAATCAATATTGTAAGAATTTCATCTATCATGGGTTTTTCATGATTCATACCATAAAAATCAAAGATTTCTCTAGCTTCCCGTATTATGTAGTCAAATTCATTCATAAGGACAAGAGTGGCCAACTTTTTAGCCCTAGGATTTTTTATATCGGGAAGCTCAAAAAGCAATCTTTGCAAAGTGGGATGAGTACGAATAAATTTACTTTCAAATTTCAGAACTAGTGTTGAAATAGCATCCGCATAAGATCTAGTAGTTCTAAGTATAGGATCATCATCAAGACTTAGATTCCCAACACAATTGAAAAAAAATCTTGGATACGCTCTTTTCCCATAACATTCCCTTGCCCCAAGACAAAAGTTTTAGCATCCAGATTTCCCGTACGTCCAATCTTAGGAGTTAGGCCATCATCTATTGGTGCCATATCAAAATCACTGATGAATGCAAGCAAAGAATAGATCTGACGAGAAAACGGCGAACGAAAAAGGGGGCGAATAAAAACAGAATTTTTTTGTGAAGTGGGAGAGATGAAAACGAGAGGCAAATGGCAAATAATGTAAATTGCGAGGAGATGATATTTGTGATTAGGAACCTGGTGTATGTTGAAGATCCTCCCCAGCAACGGCACCATAAATTTCCTTTTGATGTCTGCTAGAACTACATCGGTATTTTCCCAAAGAGGAAGGGATGATGTAATATAGCAGCGGTAGGTATTTCCCTAAGTGATGAAACCAAGGTTATCGAACCAGTAGGAGATACAAGCAACACAACGTAAACATCACCTGCACACAAGTAATAAATACTTGCAAACGGGCGTGTAAAAGGGGTTGTCAATCCCTTTCGGGTAACAGACGTGATAGAGTTGTAAATATTGATAGATTGAACGCCAAATAAGATAAATTGCAGCAAGGTATTTTTGGGTTTTTGGTTTAATAGATCTGAAAATAAAATCAAAGGAAAATAGACCACAAAGGCAAATATAATAAAGAAGAGACCCGGGGGCCGTCGATTTCACTGGTGGCTTCTCTCGAGAAAAATAGCAAACGGTGGGTGAACAAATTACTGTTGGGTAATTGATAGAACTTCAAATAATCATGACGATATCCAGGCAATGATCATTATATAGGCATCACGTCCAAGATTAGTAGACCGACTCCTGCCTGCATCTACTACTATTACTCCACACATCAACCGCTATCCAGCATGCATCTAGTGTATTAAGTTCATGGAAAAACGGAGTAATGCAATAAGAACGATGACATGATGTAGACAAGATCTATTTATGTAGAAATAGACCCCATCATTTTATCCTTAGTAGCAACGATACATACGTGTCGGTTCCCCTTCTGTCACTGGGATCAAGCACCGTAAGATCGAACCCACTTCAAAGCACCTCTTCCCATTGCAAGATAAATAGATCAAGTTGTCCAAACAAAACCCAAATATCGGAGAAGAAATACGAGGCTATAAGAAATCATGCATATAAGAGATCAAAGAAGACTCAAATAACTTTCACGGATAAAAAGATAGATCTGATCATCAACTCAAAGTTCATCGGATCCCAACAAACACACCACAAAAAGGGTTACATCATATGGATCTCCAAGACACCATTGTATTGATAATCAAACAAGAGAGAGGAAGCCATCTAGCTACTAACTACGGACCCGTAGGTCTACAAGGAACTACTCACACATCATCGGAGAGGCACCAATGGAAGTGGTGAACCCCTCTGTGATGGTGTCTAGATTGGATCTGGTGGTTCTGGACTCTACGGCGGTTGGAATTGATTTTCGTCGACCCCCTAGGGTTTCTGGAATATTGGGGTATTTATAGAGCAAAGAGGAAGTCCAGGGGGCACCCGAGGTGGGCACAACCCACCAGGGGCGCCTGGGCCTCCTGGCACACCTTGGTGGGCTGTGCTCCCCTCGGAGCACCCCGAGGTGCTTCTCCGGCCCACTGGATGTCTTCTGGTCCAAAAAAAATCCACAAAACGTTTCGCTGCGTTTGGACTCCGTTTGGTATAGATTTCCCGCGATGTAAAAAACATGCAGAAAATAACAACTAGCACTTGGCACTATGTCAATAGGTTAGTACCAAAAATGATATAAAATGAATATAAAATGATTGTAAAACATCCAAGAATGATAATATAATAGCATGGACCAATCGGAAATTATAGATACATTGGAGACATATCAGAACCACGGCAAAAATCTTCGTATCTTTATTGCGTTTGCACACTACAATCCCGTCTCTTTACTTTCTTGCAATTAGCATGCTTTACTCTTTCTGCCGCACATAATCTTGTCATGCTTGCTTGAAATGTATTGTGAATGCTTAAATTTATGCTAAAACTCTACCTTAACACGAAGATCTTAAAAACTACCACTTTTACTTGTTAAGG
Organism: Secale cereale; assembly: GCA_902687465.1. NCBI lineage: Eukaryota > Viridiplantae > Streptophyta > Magnoliopsida > Poales > Poaceae > Secale > Secale cereale. Next base: position 406,078,798 of record LR738713.1, read on the forward strand.
GTCTAATCACCCCCTCTAAACCCCTATTCTCGATCCTTTCAATTGGTATCAGAGCATTGGTCTCCATTGCTTTGGTTTAATCACCATTGGAGGAAGATGAATGAGTCTATGTTTGGGAGTATTATACATAGAGTGCCTATGCTTGATGGATAGTTCTACAATTCTTGGAAAAATGAGATGCTTGAAATTTTCAATGAATGCAACTTGAACAAGTACATTGATAGCCCTTGTGTGCCTCGCAATTATCCCTTGCATCCTACCCCCGACGAGTATCTTGAGATGACCCGCAATCTGAGAACTATTGATTTTATCATTAGAGGGTTGCCTAGAAATTTGCTTGTATGCTTGCCTACATTTGATTGTGCGTATACTATATGGAAATATCTTGAGGAACGCTCTCCAAATTATTCCTTGAAAAATCTATATGAGATTCTTCAAAAGTCCATTGCTTTTCAAAAGATGGATACTAGTGATCCTAAATTTGATGAATGTCTATTTGAGCTTCGTGTCCTTATGCGTGCCAAAGGAAATATTGGAGTCATTAGCAACATAATTTATCAAACCATTAAAATTCATAAACATGCACATTGTCATGATCATAAGTCTAATGAATCACTCTCTCTAGGTGATGATCATTCACATGATGATGTTGAGCATGGATTTTATGATGAGGATGATGATAGTGACTTTGATCTTGATGAGGTGATGAGACACTTTGGTATTATGTCTAACCTACGTGGTTACATGGCCGGAGGAAAGGAATGGGTTCTTGATAGTGGATGCACTAATCATATGACTAGAGATAAGGACATGTTTCGTGAGCTTGCTGAGAATGACAACCCCCGCAAGTATGTTACCTTTGGTGACAACTCTAAGGGTAATTTAGTTGGCCTTAGTAAGGTGGCCATCTCCCATGATAGCTCTATCCAAAACGTTATGCTCGTTGAATCTCTTGGCTACGATTTACTTTCCGTATCTTGACTAGCTAACTTTGGGTTCAATGTCTTATTTACTGAAGTAGATTGCCAAGTGTTTTGTAGAGATAATCATAATATGGTATTTACCGGTATTCGTAGAGGTGACCTATACATTGTTGATTTCACTAAGAGAGCTCAACCTTGCACTTGCTTGATTTCTAAATCCTCTAAAAGTTGGTTATGGCATAGAAGGTTAGGTCACGTGGGTATGCGAAATCTTGATAAGCTTATTAAAGGTGATCATATCCTCGGTGTTAAAGATGTCATATTTGACAAGGATAGACTTTGTAGTGTTTGTCAAGCAGGAAAACAAGTTGGAGGAAGTCACCCCGTGAAGAACATCATGACCACGAGAAGACCGCTTGAGCTACTTCATATGGATCTTTTTGGTCCCAACGCCTACAAGAGTCTTGGTGGTAACTCATTTGGTTTGGTCATTGTTGATGATTTTTTCAAGATTTATGTGGGTGTTCTTTCTCGATGATAAATCATAGGTCCAAAAGATCTTCAAGAACTTCGCTAGGAAGGCCCAAAATTAGTTTGACGTGAAGATCAAGAAGGTTCGGAGTGATAATGGAACGGAGTTCAAGACGCCAATGTGGACACCTTCCTCAACGAAGAAGGGATTTCACATGAGTTCTCGGCTACGTACACACCTCAACAAAACAGAGTCGTTGAGGGGAAGAATCAGACGTTGATTGAGATGGTGAGGACAATGCTTGATGAATACAAGACGCCAAGACACTTTTGGGCGGAAGAGGTTGAGACAGCTTGTCATGCTACGAATCGACTATATCTTCACAAGCTTCTCGGCAAGACGACATACGAGCTTATCACCGGTAATAAACCCCAACTTGGATACTTTCGAGTATCCGGCTCAAAGTGCTACATTCTTGATAAGCATCATCACTCAAAATTTGCTCCTATATCTCATGAAGGTTTCCTACTTGGTTATGGCTCAAATTCTCACACTTACCGTGTCTACAACAATTTCACCCAAAAGGTTGAAGAGACGGTAGATGTGAAGTTTGATGAATCTAACGGCTCGCAAGTAGAGCAATTGCCAATTGATGTAGGAGCCAAAGATCCTTCGGAAGAATCCAAGATTTGTCCATTGGCAAGATTCGCCCAACGGAGGTGAAGGAGAGTACTTCATCAATTCAAGTGGAAGCCTCAACTTCACATCAAGGTGAACCACAAGTTGACTTGGAGGCATCCACAAGTGGAACACGTCAAGATGAAGGAAATGAGGAAGTACAACAAGATGAACCATCTCGACCTCCCTCTCCACCACCACAAGAACAACAACACCAACACCAATGAAGAAGGACAAGAAGAAGAAGACAATGATGAAGATGTTCCACCCCAACCCAAACAAAAGCTCCCACGAGTTAGAGCAATAGTAACAAGAGACCACCCCGTCGAACAAATCTTCAAAGATATTCAAACCGGGAGAATTACTCGCTCTAAAAACTCGTTTGGCTAACTTCTGTGAACATTACTCATCCATTTCTAGTTTTGAACCTATGAAGGTTGAAGAAGCTCTTGATGTTCCGGATTGAGTGAATGCTATGCACGAAGAGCTACACAACTTTGAAAGGAATCAAGTGTGGATAATGGTTGAAAAGCTGGACGACAAGCACAATGTCATTGGAACCAAATGGGTGTTTCGGAATAAGCAAGATGAAGATGGACAAGTTCTACGCAACAAGGCCCATCTCGTCGCTCAAGGCTACACACAAGTCGAAGGTATGGACTATGGCGAGACATATGCCCCCGTTGCTAGACTTGAGTCCATACGTATCTTACTTGCTTATGCCAATTAACATGATATCACTTTGTACCAAATGGATATTAAAAGTGCTTTTCTTAATGGAGAAATTGAGGAGGAAGTTTATGTTAAACAACCTCCTGTCTTTGTCAATCCCAAGAAACCTAATCATGTTTACAAACTTCACAAAGAACTTTATGGTCTTAAACAAGCTCCTAAAGCATGGTATAAATGCTTGACCAAGTTTCTATTGATAAGGCTTTGAAATTGGGAAGATTGATTCTACACTTTTTACTAAGAGGGTTAATGGTGAATTATTTGTGTGCCAAATTTATGTAGATGATATCATATTTTGTTCTACTAACCCCCATTTAGTGAAAAGTTTGGAATGCTAATGTCCGAGAAGTTTGAGATGTTGCTACTTCTCGAGGTTGCGTTGTATTCCCTTGAAGAGGAAAGGGTGATGCAGCACAGTAGCGTAAGTATTTCCCTCAGTTTTTGAGAACCAAGGTATCAATCCAGTAGGAGACCACGCGCGAGTCCCTCGCACCTGCACAAACAAATAAGAACTTCGCAGCCAACGCGATAAGGGGTTGTCAATCCCTTTACGGTCACTAACGAAAGTGAGATATGATAGATATGATAGTTTGATTTTTTGGTATTTTCGGATATAAGAACAGAAAGTAAAAACAGTGAAGTAAAGTAGATTGTAGATTGATATGTTGAGAATAGACCCCGGGGCCATAGGTTTCACTAGTGGCTTCTCTCATGATAGCAGAATTCTACGCTGGGTGAACGAATTACTGTCGAGCAATTGATAGAAAAGCGAATAATTATGAGAATATCTAGGCATGATCATTATATATAGGCATCACGTCCGTGAAAAGTAGACCGAAATGATTCTGCATCTACTACTATTACGCCACCCATCGACCGCTATCCAGCATGCATCTAGAGTATTAAGTTCATAAGAACAGAGTAACGCCTTAAGCAAGATGACATGATGTAGAGGGATAAACTCAAGCAATATGATATAAACCCCATCTTTTTATCCTCGATGGCAACAATACAATACGTGCCTTGCCGCCCCAACTGTCACTGGGAAAGGACACAACAAGATTGAACCCAAAGCCAAGCACTTCTCCCATTGCAAGAACTATAGATCTAGTAGGCCAAACCAAACCAATAATTTGAAGAGACTTGCAAGGATATTATAATCATACATAAAAGAATTCAGAAAAGAACCAAATATTTCTCATAGATAATCTTGATTATAAACCCACAATTCATCGGATCTCGACAAACACACCGCAAAAAGAGATTACATCGAATAGATCTCCTCGAAGACCGAGGAGAACTTGGTATTGAGATCCAAAGAGAGAGAAGAAGCCATCTATGTACTATCTATGGACCCGAAGGTCTGTGGTAAACTACTAACAACTCATGGTGAGGCGATGGTGTTGATGTAGAAGCACTCCGTGGTAGATCCCCCCTCCGGCGGAGCTCCGAAATAGGCCCCAAGATGGGATCTCACGGGAACAAAAGGTTGCGGCAGTGGAATTAGGGTTTTCTCTCCTCTTCTGATGTTTTCGGGGTACATGGGTATATATAGGAGGAAGGAGGGCATCGGGGGACCAACGTGGGGCCCACGAGGCAGGGGGGCGCCATGTAGGGGGGGTGCGCCCCCACCCTGGTGGACGCCACGTGTGCTCTATTCTATGGTTCTCAAGCCTCCCGTGAAGATATCGCTCCAAAAATATCTCTCCCGAAGGTTTCATTCCGTTTGGACTCCGTTTGATATTCCTTTTATGTAAAACCTTGAAATAGGCAAAAAACAACAATCTGGACTGGGCCTTTGGGTTGATAGGTTAGTCCCAAAAATAATATAAAAGTGTATAACAAAGCCCATTAAACATCCAAAATATCATAAATAATAACATGGAATAATAAAAAATTATAGATACGCTGGGGACGTATCAAGCATCCCCAAGCTTAATTCCTGCTCGTCCTCGAGTAGGTAAATGATAAAAACAGATTTTTTGATGTGGAATGCTAACCAACATAATTTTCAATGTAATTCTCTTTATTGTACAAAATCATATAGTCTGGCTATGCTCCCTCTTCATCACACAAAATATTCATGTCATGCACAACCTCGGTTTCAGCCAAGCACTTGTTTTCATGCTCTATTCTTTCAAACCTTTCAACTTTTATGCAATACATGAGCGTGAGCCACGGATATAGCACTATGGGTGGAATAGAGTGGTGGTTATGGAGAAGACAAAAAGGAGGGAGATAGTATCACATCGACTAGGCGTATCAACGTGCTATGGAGATGCCCATCAATAGATATCAATGTGAGTGAGTATGAATTGCCATGCAACGGATGCACTAGAGCTAAAAATGTATGAAAGCTCAACAAAAGAAACTAAGTGGGTGTGCATCCAACTTGCTTGCTCACGAAGACCTGGGGCATTTGAGGAAGCCCATCGTTGGAATATACAAGCCAAGTTCTATAATGAAAATTCCCACTAGTATATGAAAGTAACTAAACATGAGACTCTCTATCATGTAGAATATGGTGCTACTTTGAAGCACAAGTGTGGAAAAAAGATAGTAGCATTGTCCCTTTTTTTGGAGGGGCCTTCTCTATTTTTTTATTGGCCTTTCCTCACATGGGACAATGCTCTATAATGAAGATCATCACACTTTTATTGATTTACAACTCAATATTACAACTCGATACTAGAACAAAGTATGACTCTATATGAATGCCTCCGGCGGTGTACCGGGATGTGCAATGAATCAGGAGTGACATGTATGAAATTTTTTGCATGGTGGCTTTGCCACAAATACGATGTCAACTACATGATCATGCATGGCAATATGACAATATGAAGCGTGTCATATGAACAGAACGGTGGAAAGTTGCATGGCAATATATCTCGGAATGGCTATGGAAATGCCATGATAGGTAGATATATATGGTGGCTGTTTTGAGGAAGGTATATGGTGGGTGTATGGTACCGGCGAAAGTTGTGCGGTACAAGAGAGGCTAGCAATGGTCGAAGGGTGAGAGTGCGTATAATCCATGGACTCAACATTAGTCATAAAGAACTCATATACTTATTGCAAAAATTTACGAGTCATCAAAACAAAGCAATCAACGCATGCTCCTAGGGGGGAGGTTGGTAGGAGTTAACCATTGCGCACCCCCGACCTCCACACAAAGGATGACACTCTACAAATACTTCATGCTCTAACTTCGTCACATAGCGGTTCACCATACGTGCATGCTACGGGAATCACAAACTTTAACACAAGTATTTCTCATTTCCATAATAACTCCACTAGCATGACTCTAATATCACTATCCTCATATCTCAAAACAATTATCAAGTATCAAACTTCTCATCATATTCAATGCACTTTGTATGAAAGTTTTTACTACATTCATCTTGGATGCCTATCATGTTAAGGCTAATTTAATAGACAAAGCACATTACCATGCTGTTCTAATAGACTCTCAAAAGGATATAAGTGAAGCATGAGAGATCAACAATTTCTACAAAATAAAATCACCACCGTGCTCAAAAAGATATAAGTGAAGCACTAGAGCAAACTATTTAGCTCAAAAGATATAAGTGAAGCACTAGAGTGTTCTAACAATTCCTAGGCCATATTTATCTCTCTCAAAAAGGTGTGTTCAGCAAGGATAATTGTGGGAAACTAACAAACAAAGACTCAAATCATACATGACGCTCCAAGTAAAACACATGTCATGTGGTGAATAAAAATATAGTCTCGAGTATAGTTACCGATAGATGAAGATGAAAGAGGGGATGCCTTCCCGGGGCATCCCCAAGCTTAGGCTTTTGGTTGTCCTTGAATTTTACCTTGGGGTGCCTCGGGCATCCCCAAGCTTAGGCTCTTGCCACTCTTTGTTCCATAGTCCATCAAAGCAATACTCAAAACTTGAAAACTTCACAACACAAAACTTAGCCAAAAATCTCGTGAGCTTCGTTAGTATAAGAAAACAAACCACCACTCAAAGGTACTGTAATGAACTCATTCTTTGTTTATATTGGTGTTAAACCTACTGTATTCCAACTTCTCTATGATTCATATCCTCCAATACTACTCATAGATTCATCAAAATAAGCAAACAACAAACAAAAAACAGAATCTGTCAAAAACAGAACAGTCTGTAGTAATATGTAACTTTCGCATACTTCTGTAACTCCAAAAAAATTGAAATAAATTGGTAAATGTGGGGAATTTGTCTATTAATCATCTGCAAAAATAATCAACTAAATAGCACACTCCAGTAAAATCTGGTGACTATTCTAGTGAGCGCTAACGATTCTGTTTTTTACAGCAAGATCATATAAACTTTACACAAGTCTTCCCAAAGGTTCTACTTGGCACAAACACTAATTAAAACACAAAACCACATCTAAACAGAAGCTAGATGCAATATTTATTCCTAAACAGAAGCAAGAACAAAGAAAACAAAATTGGGTTGCCTCCCAACAAGCTCTTTCTTTATAGCCATTAAGATAGGCTTGAGAATTCAATGATGCTCATATGAAAGATAAGAATTGAAGCACAAAGAGAGCATCATATAGCATGTGAAAATCACATCTAAGTCTAACATACTTCCTATGAATAGACATTTTATAGGAAAACAAATTAGCAAGACTAGCAAGATCTAGCATATGCAAGGAAGAAGAAAGAAACAATAGCAATCTCAACATAACGAGAGGTAATTTAGTAACATGAAAATTTCTACAACCTATTTTCCTCTCTCGTAATAATTGCATGTAGTATCATAAGAAAATTCAAAAATATAGCTATCACATAACATATTCTCAACACGATCCACATACATACGAAGTTTACACTCTTCAAACATAGTGGGATCAATATTAACTAAAGTCATGACCTCTCCAAACCCACTTTTATCACAAATTTCATAAGATTGAACATTCTCCAAATATGTGGGATCTAAAGTTGACACTCTTCCAAACCCACTTTTAATATTATTGCAAATATTATTATCAATCTCATATAAATCATGGGGCTTAAATAAATTTCCAAGATCGTAAGAAGAATCACCACAATCATGATGATTGCAACAAGTAGTGGGCATAGCAATACTAGCATCCCCAAGCTTAGGGTTTTGAATATCATTAACACAATTGGCATTAATAGAATTTATAATAACATCATTGCAATCATGCTTTTCATTAAAAGAGCTATCGTGAATCACTTCATAATTTTCTTTCAATACTTCATCACAATTTTCAGATTCACAAATTTCAAGCAAAACCTCATAAAGATAATCTAGTGCACTCAACTCACTAGCAATTGGTTCAACATAATTGGATCTCTTAAAAATATTAGCAAGTGGATGAGGATCCATAATTTAGCAAGAGAAGATGCAAGCTAATAAAGGGCACATAGCAACACAAGCAAACAAGAAGCAAGCGAACGTAAAACACAAGGAAAAAAAGAAGGGCGAATAAAACGGCAAGGGTGAAGTGGGGGAGAGGAAAATGAGAGGAAAATAAATGTAATGCGAAGGATAAGGGTTTGTGATAGGTACTTGGTATATGACTTTTGTGTAAGCCTCCCCAGCAACGACGCCAGAAATTCTTCTTGCTACTTCTCGAACTTGCGTTGTATTCCCTCGAAGAGGAAAGGGTGATGCATCACAGTAGCGTAAGTATTTCCCTCAGTTTTTGAGAACCAAGGTATAAATCTAGTAGGAGACCACGCGCGAGTCCCTCGCACCTGCACAAACAAATAAGAACTTCACAGCCAACACAATAAGGGGTTGTCAATCCCTTTACGATCTCTTACGAAAGTGAGATATGATAGATATGATAGTTCGATATTTTTGGTATTTTCGGATATAAGAACAGAAAGTAAAAACGGTAAACTAAAGTAGATTGTAGATTGATATGTTGAGAATAGACCCGGGGGCCATAGGTTTCACTAGTGGCTTCTGTCATGATAGCAAAATTCTACGGTGGGTGAACGTATTACTGTCGAGCAATTGATAGAAAGGCGGATAATTATGAGAATATCTAGGCATGATCATTATATATAGGCATCACGTCCGTTACAAGTAGACCGAAACGATTCTGCATCTACTACTATTACTCCACACATCGACCGCTATCCAGCATGCATCTAGAGTATTAAGTTCATAAGAACAAAGTAACGCCTTAAGCAAGATGACATGATGTAGAGGGATAAACTCAAGCAATATGATATAAACCCCATCTTTTTATCCTTGATGGCAACAATACAATACGTGCCTTGCTGCGCCTACTGTCATTGGGAAAGGACACCGCAAGATTGAACCCAAAGCCAAGCACTTCTCCCATTGCAAGAACTATAGATCTGGTAGGCCAAACCAAACCAATAATTCGAAGAGACTTGCAATGATATTATAATCATACATAAAAGAATTCAGAAAAGATCCAAATATTTCTCATAGATAATCTTGATCATAAACCCACAATTCATCGGATCTCGACAAACACACCGCAAAAAGAGATTACATCGAATAGATCTCCTCGAAGACCGAGGAGAACTTGGTATTGAGATCCGAAGAGAGAGAAGAAGCCAACTAGGTACTAACTATGGACCCGAAGGTCTATGGTAAACTAATCACAACTCATGGTGAGGGGATGGTGTTGATGTAGAAGCACTCCATGGTAGATCCCCCCTCCGGCGGAGCTCCAGAACAGGCCCCAAGATGGGATCTCACGGGAACAGAAGGTTGCGGCGGTGGAATTAGGGTTTTCTCTCCTCTTCTGATGTTTTTGGGGTACATGGGCATATATAGGAGGACGGAGGGCATCGGGGGGACCAACGTGGGGCCCACGAGGCAGGGGCGTGCCCTGTAGGGCGGGGACACCCTCGTGGACGCCACGTGTGCCCTATTCCATGGTTCTCAAGCCTCCCGTGAAGATATCGCTCCAAAAATATCTCTCCCAAAGGTTTCATTCCGTTTGGACTCCGTTTGATATTCCTTTTCTGTAAAACCCTGAAATAGGCAAAAACAGCAATCTGGACTGGGCCTTTTGGTTAACATGTTAGTCCCAAAAATAATATAAAAGTATATAACAAAGCCCATTAAACATCCAAAATATCATAGATAATAGCATGGAACAATAAAAAATTATAGATACGTTGGAGACATATCAGATGTCTATGATGAGTGAAATCAAATTTATCCTTGGGTTGCAAATCAAGCAAACTAAGAAAGGTACCTTTGTTTCTCAAACAAAGTATACCAAGGATCTTTTCAAGAAGTTCAACATGCAAGAAAGCAAAGGTATGAAAACACCCATGCCTACTAGTGGACATCTTGACTTGACTAAGGATGGTAAACTAGTTGACCAAAAGGTTTACCGCTCTATGATTGGTTCATTGATATATCTATGTGCCTCCCATCCCGATATTATGCTAAGTGTGTGCATGTGTGCACGGTATCAAGCGGCCCTTAAAGAATGTCATCTTAAGGCCGTGAAAAGGATATTGAGATACTTAATTCATACACCAATTTTGGCATTTGGTACCCTAAGAGGTCATCTTTTGATCTTGTTGGCTACTCCGATTCGGACTATGCCAGTGACAAGGTTGATAGACAGTCCACTTCGGGTACTTGTCAATTTCTTGCTAGATCCCTTGTGTCTTGGTCCTCCAAGATAGAAAACTCGGTATCCTTATCCACTGCCGAAGCATAATACATTGCCGCCGGATCATGTTGTGCCAAATTACTTTGGATGACCCAAACCCTTAAGGATTATGGGATACATGGAAACATGTTCTGTTGCTTTGTGATAATGAAAGTGCTATTAAGGTTGCTCACAATCCCGTGCAACATTCTCGAACTAAGCATATTGAAGTTCGGCATCATTTCATTCGAGACCATGTTGCTAAAGGGGACATCAATCTTAAACATGTTTGTACCGGTAAGCAATTGGCGGATATATTCACCAAACCGCTTGATGAGAAAGTATTTTGCCGTTTGAGAGGTGAATTGAATATCATCGATGCCTCAAACTTGGAGTAGAAACTCCATTTGGATACATGTAAGGCATGAGCCTTTTATGACTAATCATTGACATTTCTCTTATGATTATGATCATATGTCTTGGATCCATACGTGTACCCTTGCATGTTATCTAACCCTTGTATGTACTTGGATGAACTCAAGTCCATGAGATTGCAACTCACTCACTTTTTGAGCGATCTCTACATCGCCAAGTTCCTATGACTTGGATGTTGATCTCAAGGAAGCATGAACTCAATCAACATATCCTTTGACACTTACAACATACCAATTTTCAATTGGTTTCCAAAATTTCATAATTGTCATTTTGGATGCACAAGTGCTATTCCTTGCAAGTCTAACCCATGTAGGAGGATGAACTCAAACTACTAGAGCTGCTCTCAACTCTTGATGGACGACATCAATCTTGAGCATCCAACACAAGTTTCGACTACATGATCAAGATCAACACCACAGCCCAAGGTTGCCATTCCACCTTAGAGAAGCTTTGCTTCAAGTCATGATCTAAAGCAACTCAACAAGGTGTGAATACATCAAAATGCTTAAACGAAAAATGGCAACCCCATTTTGAGCTTAAACGATGAGTATGACCTATGATCAAGTGATCTCACTTGACTCCTAAGTCAAAATACTCTAACATAGGTGACCTTGTCACCGACCCTCTCTAGATGAAGTTCTCTAGTGTTCTTTTGCTTAGTTGATTTCTTTTTCATTCGTATGTTTTTCTTGTCTTCATGTCTCCCTCTAAAACAGAAAAAACTTTATATAGATCTCTTTTCTTATTTCTGTTTTTCTCTGTAAATTTTGTGTTTAATTTATTGCAAATACTTCTGTTAATTCCTTGCAAATCATTGTGAGATTTCTTTTGCCAAGTGAGTTGAGGTGCCAAAAAATTTATTCTATGTTGAACTCGGTCCCTCTGATCCAAAACTACCGGCTCGACCAAAATACAAGGACTTCTTGTATATAGTTCATCAAATCCACCGATAAGTACTAGCTCGGTCTCACCGATCGGGACCCTCAGTGACTTTGTCATCTTAGTGTCACCGGTAGAAAACGAATCGGCATCACCGATTTCAACCATGACAAAATGTTTTGTCATTTCTTAATTGCCTATTCTTTTCAGCTCCACTCAATGACTATTCTCTCTAAGCATCACAAAATTCCTACTGCCTTGTAGTGTCTCTCGAGGACCACTCCTATTTGACTCATGCCTTCTTGGAAATTGATGTCAAAGGGGGAGAGAGAGGCACATCAAAGCTTATTACATGAGCACATCGAAGCTCTTTCAGATGCTTGTTAACAAAGATGAGAGAAGTCACATGTCTTTAATAGGGGAAAGACATGTCAATACGATTGATGTTAGCATTGCTTTGTTTTTAGTTGATTTTACCCTATTTGTGCTCTAATTTATCTCACCCTACCTTCTCCCATTATCCCATATCAGTTTCAAGGGGAGAAATAGTATTTGTCTAAGGGGAGAAAAATCTTTGGAATTCATTGCATATCTTTATATCTTTGGGGACATGTCTATATCTTAATGAAGTACTCAGTACTCACCCGTTACATGTCATCCCAGTTTTGGTATGCTTGTGGTTCCTTAACCTGCTTTATCAAGAGTGTTCTTATGTTATCCAACCCTGTTTTCTCAAGTCCACTCTTCCGAAGCCAGCTCAAGACCACAAGGTAAGTATATGCATCACACTCATGTGCATGATGATCTCTTGCTGGTGTACATATTGTTTGCAAGAGGGATTCATGAACATGAAGGTACATTTCTAAATCATATCATTTGCTCTAATGCATTTAGCCCAGATACATGTAACTCTCTACTTGCTCTATCATGATTATGCATTCACATGTTAGTATATTCTATCTTCACATGATTGCATACATATAGGGGGAGCTCATGCATGTTACATGTCTTTCCAAAGCTTTACCTGTTACTCTTCATATCTTTTATCTAAAGCTTTGATGTATGTTGTCATCAATTAGCAAAAAGGGGGATATTGAAAGCACAAGTGCTCCCTGGGTGATTTTGGTAATTAATGTCAACATATCTCTTGTTGGACCAATGCTTTCATCTAGCGTATTTCAGATAAGTTCAACAATGGCGTGGAAAGGACAAGAGGATGTGGAACCACTTCAAGGTGTCAAGTACATGCATTGGCTAAAGCTCAAGACTCTTCATTTATATTTTAGTGATCTAAGATCACATTGAGTCCATAGGAAAGCCAATACTACTAAGGGGATGAGGTGTTGCTCAATGGTCTACTTTCTCAAGTGCTTAGTCATATTGCTCCAAAACCCTCAACCACTTTCTCATTTCCAAATATGTCCAAAACCCTAAGTCAAACTCAGCCTCTCCGATTCTTTCTATCTGGCGCCACCGAGTTCGCATGACATAGCCACTGCCAGAAACCATAATAGTTCGGTCTCACCGATACAGATCTCGTTCTCACCAAGATGGCCCTGTAAACTCTCTATGTCTCTTTTGTAACATTTCGGTCTCACCAAAATGAGTGATCGGTCACACCGAGTTTTCTTGACTAACTCTCTGTTTGCTCTTTGTTGAAATCGGTCTCACCGAGTTCAAGCAATCGACGTCACCGATATGAGGTTTTGCCCTAGCCCTAGCACATCGGTCCGACCGAGTTGTTCCAGTCGGTCCCACCGAGATTCCTAACGTTCACATTTTGAACTGAACCGGTCTTACCGAGTTCTTCTATTCGGTCTGACCGAGCTGGGTCAAATGTGTGTAACGGCTGGATTTTGTGTGGAGGCTATATATACCCCTCCGCCCCTTCTCCATTTGTGAGAGAGCCATCAGAACATGCCTACACTTCCAGCATACATTTTATGAGAGAGAACCTCTTACTCATGTGTTGGGACCAATATATACCAATCCTACCACAAGAATCTTGATCTCTAGCCTTCCCCAAGTTGCTTTCCACTCAAATCATATTTCCACCATATCCAAATCTGTGTGAGAGAATTGAGTGTTGGGGAGACTACCATTTGAAGCACAAGAGCAACGAGTTAGTCATCCTCACACCATGTATTACCTTTTGGAGAGTGGTGTCTCCTAGATTGGTTAGGTGTCGCTTGGGAGCCTCCGACAAGATTGTGGAGTTGAACCAAGAAGTTTGTAAGGGCAAGGAGATCGCTTACCTCGTGAAGATCTACCCGAGTGAGGCAATCCCTTCATGGGCGATGGACCTGGTGGGATAGATAAGGTTGCTTCTTCGTGGACCCTTCATGGGTGGAGCCCTCCGTGGACTCGCACAACCGTTATCCTTCGTGGGTTTAAGTCTGCATCAACGTGGATGTACGATAGCACCACCTATCAGAACCACGTCAAAAATCTCTCTGTCTTCATTGCGTTTGCACACTCCAATCCCATCCCTTTACTTTCTTGCAATTAGCATGCTTTACTCTTTCCATTGCACATAATCTTGTCATTCTTGCTCAAAATGTATTGTGAATGCTTAAATTTGTGCTAAAACTCTACCTTAACATGAAGAGCTTAAAAACTGCCACTTTTACTTGCTAAGGGTCTAATCACCCCCTCTAGTCCCCTCTTCTCGATCTTTTCAAATATTTTGGGGGATTGCTCATCGGTATGTGACTCCCCCAATGGTCCAATTAGTTTTTGTTCTAGTGGTTTATTATTTGTACATTTATCTACTATTGGTGACCATGCTCTTGAGATTGCACGCCCAATTTATATGGTTCATACTTGTTTTGGTGCATGATATATCCTCTAGAGACTTGTAGGAGTAGTTGCTATCATTTTTATGAGTTTGGTTCACTTTTATTTGAGTCACTAAGAATTTCAGAAAATTTCATGGAAAAAGAAAACAATGAGGAGATGGTTAAGGGGCTCATCTAGCCGAGATTCAGGGGAAACTTCGAAGAGCAAGCCCAAGTACCATCTTCCGCGTGCGACGGAGGTCCGACCATGTGAGTGGCCGAGTGACACATTCTTGAAGGAAGCAGGTATTTACGAGGATTTCTATCATTTAATAAAGAATGCCATCATCATCCCCTTCCTCGAAGGTAAGTGTAATCACTATCTCCTACTCGGTAATACTTTCGTGCAAAGCTTTCACTTTTATCCTAGGAAGGAACCACCCATCGTAGCATTTAACCTTTATGATTTTCCTAGGAAAGGACTCTTCACGCTTTTTGCAATGTTTGCAAATTACCTTATGAGGGTAGTCACTTTGATCCGCATCCTAGGGACATGGAGGAGTTTATTGATGAAACTACTGTGGGTGACACGAGAGGAGTGTCTGAAGCAAGAGTGGCTAGTTTGCATTTTTTCCGTCTTACGTTACTACGCATTATTTGCAGAGAGATGCTTGACTAGTCGTTGGGAGAGTGGAACGCTTAGTGCGGCTGACCTTGCTATTTTGTGCCATGCCTTATATGCTGATAGAAATTTTAGTTTGGGTGCTATGGTTGCTCGACGGTTACACACAAACCGTTCGAAGGGTGTTATTTATGGTGGTATATATGCCTCCCACCTCGCTGAACATTTCGAGATTCCTATTAGACATGAGGAGGCGAAGAGAAGCTGCTACCTACTAAATATATGATTTTTTTTTCAAAACTATGACTTAATTTGTAGCAATTTCGGAAACTATAGCACCGAATGCAAAAAAAATCAAAATTATTACCATGTTGGCCACGCGTTGGCAGAAAAGTGTGTTTTCGGCCAGGGTTAGGCCGAAGTGGGCTTTTCGGCCTTGCATTGGCCGAAAAGGGGCTTACCTGGGCCGAAAAGACCTTTTTGGTCAGCGGTTGGCCGAAAAGTACTTTTTGGTCAGCGGTAGGCCGAAAAGTACTTTTAGGCCAACAGTAGGCCGAAAAGTCCCTGGGCCCCACCTTTTCACGGTAACGAATGACCGAAGTTGCATGGCTGTACTCTTCGGCTTATGTTAGGACGAAAAGTATTTTTTTAGTTTTTTCTCATAAATACAGTGCAATCATTGCCCATCTTAGACATTGCAAAAATATAGTTTCGCGCAACCCTTTACCTCATTATTTTCCCGCCAACTCCTTCCCACGAGGATGATGCTTCATTGGTGGTGGAGTGTGAAACACTATCTGAGAGAAGGCATAAGTGTTTGCATCTTGGTCATCATCCTCACTGTCGCCCTTAAAGAACGAAGCACCACCACTAAGCATCGGCGACTCCACTGAATGCATGAACGGTTGCGACTGGTTGCCCCCTCGTGGGAAGGAGTTGGCGGGAAAATAATGAGGTAAAGGGTTGCGCAAAACTATATTTTTGCAATGTCTATGACGGGCAATGATTGCACAATATTTATGAGACAAAACTAAAAAAATACTTTTCGACCTAACATAAAGAGGGTTGTCAATCCCCTTGAACTCGTTACTTGCAAGGATCAAATCTTGTAGTGGTAGATAGATAAATTGCATAACAAGTAAAAAGTAATTAAATTGCCGCAAAGTTTTTTAGGTTTTTATATATGATCAAAGTATACCCGGGGGCCATAGTTTTCACCCGAGGCTTCTCTCTCGAACACATATCATACGGTGGGTGAACAAATTATTGTTGGTCAATTGATAGAAAAGTGCATAGTTATGACGATATCCAAGGCAATGATCATGTATACAGGCATCACGTCCGAGACAAGTAGACTTACTCTTGCTTGCATCTACTACTATTACTCCACCCATCGACCGTATCCAGCATGCATCTAGGGTATTAAGTTAAAAACAGAGTAACACCTTAAGCAAGATGACATAATGTAGACAAAGTAAGCTCAACTAATATGAACAAATGCCAACATTTTATCTTTAATGGCAATAATACAAATACATGTCTTGTCCTTTTCTGTCACTAGGTTATAGAACACCGCAAGATTGAACCCATCACAAAGTACCTCTCCCAGTGAAGATAAATCAATCTAGTTGGCCGAACCAAATAGATAGACCAGAGAGAAATGCAAAGCTGTAAAAATCATGCATAATAAAGTTCAGAAAATACTCAATTATATTCATAGATAATCTGATTATAAACCCACAATATATCAGATCCCAACAAACACAACGCAAAAGAAGATTACACCAGACAGAACTCCAAGAACATCGAGGGGCACATGCTATTGAAGATCAAAGAGAGAGAAGAAGTGGTCTTGCTACTAGCTATGGACCCATAGGTCTGTGGTAAACTACTCATGCATCATCGAAAGGTGACAAGGATGATGAAGAAGCCCTCCATGATCGATTCCCACTCCGGCGGAGTACTGGAAAAGGCCTCCAGATGGGATTACTGGAAAAGTGTTTCGGGTGACTCTCTGGTATATTGGGAATATTTGGGAATTTATGGAGGCGGAGTTAGGTCAAGAGGTGACACGAGGGGCTCACAAGCCCGGGACGCCCTCCCTAGGGCACGCCCCCTAAGCTTGTCACTCCCTTCTGACTCTTCTGGTCTTCTCCTGAACCTTTGCGGGTCCTTTCTGGTCCAGAAAATTTTAATCCAAAGATTTTTCTCCATTTGGACTCTGTTCGATATTGATTTTGTGAAAAGCAAAATAGGGACAACAAACAGTAACTGGCACTGGGCACTAGGTTAATAGGTTAGTCCCAAAAAATGATATAGAATAGAATATAAATGCATATAAAACATCCCAGATTGATACTATAATAGCATGGAATAATAAAAAAATTATAGATATGTCGGAGATGTATGAAACTTCCCCAAGTTTAATTCCTGTTCGTCCTCGAGTAGGAAAATTGATAAAAACTGAATTTTTGATGCTAAATACTTCCTAACATGTTTGTCATGTAATCTTTATTTTAGGGTATGAATATTTAGATCCAAATGATTCAAATCAATAGTCTATAATTTCACATGAAGACATCAATACTCATGAACAACATCAAACAATCATACCTTTCAAAATAACAATGCTAAATAACGCTATCCCTACAAAATCATATAGCATTGTCATGCTCCATGTTCTTAACACAAAATATAGATTATGTACAACCCCCAATGTCAGTCGAGAAATTGGTTCATAGTTTTTAATGCGCTTCAGCTTTTAACTCTCATGCAATACATGAGCACGAGCAATGGATATAACACTATGGGTGGAATAGAATGTGGTGATAGATATATATAAGGGGGAGATAAAAAGGAAGATAGTCTCACATCGACGCGGCTAATCAACGGGCTATGGAGATGCCCATCAATTGATGTCAATGAGAGGAGTAGGGAATGTCATGCAACGGATGCACTAAGAGTTATAAGTGTATGAAAGCTCAAACTGAAACTAAGTGGGCGTGCATCCAACTTGCTTGCTCATGAAGACCTCAGGCATTTGAGGAAGCCCATCATCAAAATATACACACTAAGTTGTATAAGTATTCTGGTCGTCTCCCGAATCTTCGTGGGTCCCTTCAGGTCCAGAAATAATTAATCCAAAGATTTTTCTCCATTTGGACTCTGGTTGATATTGATTTTTTGAAAAGCCAAAACAAGCAAAAAAAAAACAACAACTGGCACTCGGCACTAGGTTAATAGGTTAGGCCAAAAAATGATATAGAATAGCATATATATGCATATAAAACATCCAAGATTGATACTATAGTAGCATGGAACAATAAAAATTTATAGATACGTTGGAGACGTATCACCTGGGTCATGATCTGGTGTTCCCTGGAGGGTCCACATTGACTAGCGTAGATGCAGACTAGACTATGGGTTTGGAGGAAAGACCCGACCCGTAAGAGTTGGCTTACGGAAGGATCCAGTCGGGCCGGGTCAGGAGCAAGTCCAGGACCAAAGAGGTTTAACAACTTGGGAGACAAGAAAGATACAAGACTTTGGGTAGGATTCTGATTATGAGCATGGCTCGGAATCTACAGTAAACCAGGAACCCGGCCTATGATTACTGATATGTCTCTAACGCATCTAATTTTTCTCATGCTTTTCCTCTTGTTTTGGACTCTAATTTGCATGATTTGAATGAAACTAACCCCGGACTGACGCTGTTTTCAACAGAACTACCATGGTGTTGTTTTTGTGCAGAAATAAAAGTTTTCGGAATTAAACGAAACTTTGCGAGGATTTTTTATGGAATAAGATAGAATTACTGGAGCCAAGACCCACCAGAGAGGGGCCCCTGGGTGGGCACAACCCACCAGGGCGTGCTCCCTCTCCTGGCGCGCCCAGGTGGGTTGTACCCACCTGGTGGCCCCGCAGACGACAACCCTGACCCTATAAATTCCTATTTTTTGAAGAAAAAATAGAAAAAAAATAATTATCGTGATCCACGAGACGGAACCACCGCCACCTCCTGTTCTTCCTTGGGAGGCCAGATCTGGAGTTCGTTTGGGGCTCCGAAGAGGGGGATCTTTGTTCTTCGTCATCACCAACCCTTCTCCATCGCCAAATTCCATGATGCTCCCGACCGGGAGTGAGTAATTCCTTTGTAGGCTCGCTGGTCGATGAGTGCTACTTCTCGAGCTTGCGTTGTATTCCCTCGAAAGGAAAGGGTGATGCAGCATAGTAGCATAAGTATTTCCCTCAGTTTTTGAGAACCAAGCTATCAATCCAGTAGGAGACCACGCGCCAGTCCCTCGCACGTGCACAAACAAATAAGAACTTCGCAGCCAACGCGATAAGGGATTGTCAATCCCTTCACGGTTACTTACGAAAGTGAGATCTGATAGAGATGATAGTTTGATATTTTTGGATATAAGAACAGAAAGTAAAAGCGGAAAAGTAAAGTAGATTGTAGATTGATATGTTGAGAATAGACCCGGGGGCCATAGTTTTCATAAGAACAAAGAAACGCCTTAAGCAAGATGACATGATGTAGAGGGATAAACTCAAACATAGTGATATAAACCCTATCTTTTTATCCTCGATGGCAACAATACAATACGTGCCTTGCTGCCCCTACTGTCACTGGGAAAGGACACCGCAAGATTGAACCCAAAGCCAAGCACTTCTCCCATTGCAAGAACTATAGATCTAGTAGGCCAAACAAAACCAATAATTTGAAGAGACTTTCAAGGATATTATAATCATACATAAAGAGTTCAGAAAAGAACCAAATATTTCTCATAAATAATCTTGATCATAAACCCACAATTCATCGGATCTCGACAAACACACCCAAAAAGAGATTACATCGAATAGATCTCCTCGAAGACCAAGGAGAACTTGGTATTGAGATCCAAAGAGAGAGAAGAAGCCATCTAGATACTAGCTATGGACCCGAAAGTCTGTAGTAAACTACTCACAACTCATGGTGAGGCGATGATGATGATGTAGAAGCACTCCATGGAAGATCCCCCCTCCGGCGAAGCTCCGGAACAGGCCCCAAGATGGGATCTCACAGGAACAGAAGGTTGCGGCGGTGGAACTAGGGTTTTCTCTGTTCGTCTAATGGTTTCGAGGTACGTAGATATATATAGGAAGAAGGAGGGCACCGGGGGCCAGACGTGGGGCCCACGAGGCAGGGGGCACGCCTTACAAGGGGGTGCCCCCACCCTCGTGGACGCCACGTAAGCCCTACTCCGTGGTTCTCAAGTCTCCCGTGCGTATTTTGCTCCAAAAATATCTCTCCTGAAGTTTCATTCTGTTTGGACTCCGTTTGATATTCCTTTTCTGTAAAACCCTGAAATAGGCAAAAAAACAGCAATCTAGACTGGGCCTTTGGGTTAATAGGTTAGTCCCAAAATAATATAAAAGTGTATAACAAAGCCCATTAAACATCCAAAACATCTTAAATAATAGCATGGAACAATCAAAAATTATAGATACGTTGGAGACGTATCAAGCATCCCCCAGCTTAATTCATGCTCGTCCTCGAGTAGGTAAATGATAAAAAAGAATTTTTGATGTGGAATGCTAACCAACATAGTTTTCAATGTAATTCTCTTAATTGTGGCATGAATGTTCAGGTCTGAAATATTCAAGACAAAAGTCTATATTGACATAAGAAATAATAATACTTCAAGCATACTAACAAAGCAATCATGTCTTCTCAAAATACAATGGGTAAAGAAAGTTATCCCTACAAAATCATATAGTATGGCTATGCTCCCTCTTCATCACAAAAAATATTCATATCATGCACAACCCCGGTTTCAGCCAAGCATTTGTTTTCATACTCTATTATTTCAAACCTTTCAACTTTCACGCAATACATGAGCGTGAGCCATGGACATAGCACTATGTGGAATAGAGTGGTGGTTGTGGAGAAGACAAAAAGGAGGGAGATAGTCTCACATCGACTAGGCATATTAACGGGCTATGGAGATGCCCATCAATAGATATCAATGTGAGTGAGTAGGGATTGCCATGAAACGGATGCACTAGAGCTCAAAATGTATGAAAGCTCAACAAAAGAAACTAAGTGGGTGTGCATCCAACTTGCTTGCTCATGAAGACCTAGGGCATTTGAGGAAGCCCATCGTTGGAATATATAAGCCAAGTTCTATAATGAAATTCCCACTCGTATATGAAAGTGACTAAACATGAGACTCTCTATTATGAAGAACATGGTGCTACTTTGAAGCACAAGTGTGGAAAAAGATAGTAGCAATTGTCCCTTCTTTTCTTTTTTGGAGGGGCTTTCTTTCCTCACATGGGACAATGCTCTAATAATGATGATCATCACACTTTCATTGAATTACAACTCGATACTAGAACAAAGTACGACCCTATATGATTGCCTCCGGCAGTGTACCGGGATGTGCAATGAATCAACAGTGACATTTATGAAAAATTATGCATGATGGCCTTGCCACAAATACGATGTCAACTACATGATCATGCATGGCAATATGACAATATGAAGCGTGTCTATGAACAGAACGGTGGAAAGTTGCATGGCAATATATCTCGGAATGGCTATGGAAATGCCATGATAGGTAGGTATGGTGGCTGTTTTTAGGAAGATATATGGTGGCTGTATGGTACCGACGAAAGTTGCGCGGTACAAGGGAGGCTAGCAATGGTGGAAGGGTGAGAGTGCGTATTATCCATGGACTCCACATTAGTCATAAGAACTCATATACTTATTGCAAAAATTTACGAGTCATCAAAACAAAGCAATCAATGCATGCTCCTAGGGGGGAGGTTGGTAGGAGTTAACCATCGCGCCCCCGACCTCCACACAAAGGATGACACTCTACAAATACCTCATGCTCTAACTTCGTCACATAGCGGTTCACCATACGTGTATGCTACGGGAATCACTAACTTTAACACAAGATTTTCTCAATTTCATAATAACTCCACTAGCATGACTCTAATATCACTATCCTCATATCTCAAAACAATTATCAAGCATCCAACTTCTCATCATATTCAATGCACTTATTGTGAAAGTTTTTACTACATTGATCTTGGATGTCTATCATGTGAAGGCTAGTTTTTTAGCCAAAGCACATTACCATGCTGTTTTAATAGACTCTCAAAAGGATATAAGTGAAGCATGAGAGATCGATAATTTCTACAAAATATAATCACCACCGTGCTCTAAAAGATATAAGTGAAGCACTAGAGCAAAAACTATTCGACTCAAAAGATATAAGTGAAGCACATAGAGTGTTCTATCAATTCCTAGGCCGTATTTATCTCTCTCACAAAGGTGTGTACAGCAAGGATAATTGTGGCAAACTAACAAGCAAAGACTCAAATTATGCATGACGCTCCAAGTAAAACACATATCATGTGGTGAATAAAAATATAGCTCCGAGTATAGTTACCGATAGATGAAGACGAAAGAGGGGATGCCTTCCCGTGGCATCCCCAAGCTTAGGCTTTTGGTTGTCCTTGAATTTTACCTTGGGGTGACTTGGGCATCTATAATGCCCAGGATGGGACTATACCTCCTACGTGTCGAGGCACGACTTAAAGGTATAAGCCCATTCTGGAATGATCTCAAGTTTGGTATCTTTGCACGACTCATGTAAAAATAGGGATGAAATTGCAAAAGGATAGTTGGCTTACACTCGCCACGTCACGCAATACATTACATAAGCAAAACATCATTCAAAACATCACAACCCGACTATGGGCGAAGATCCAAAAGAAAGATACCAAATACATAAAGCCACAGGTCCGAATCGCCCCTAGTAGAAACCACTACTGATCGTCGAAACACGTCACAAGCATATGACCACTCTTCATCGAACTCCCAGTGAAGTACTTGAACCAGCTCCTGCGTCAATCTCGGCTGAACCTGCATCTGGTGTTGTAGTATCTGTGAGCCAAGAGGACTCAGCAATCCCATAACCATGGGTAACAAGACTAGCAAAGCTTTGTGGGTATGGAGAAGGGTAGTGGTGAGGTTGCAGCAGCGGCTAAGCATAATATGGTGGCTAACTTATGAGTACAAGAATAAGATGAGCATGTACGCAAACGGTCGCAAACTAGTAGTGATCGCTAAAGATCCTGAACTACCTACGAGTCAAACATAACCGCACCGTGTTCTCTTCTCAAAATGAAAAGAGACAGTCACGGTTACTCACACAGTTGTGTGTTTTACTTCGGATCCTCTGTCAAGTTTTCTACAACCGGACATAAACAAATTCCAATCTTCAACATAACCGCGGGCACGGCTTTCGAAAGATCATAACCCTACAGGGGTGTCCCAACTTAGCCCATCACAAGCTCTCACGATCAGCTGAAGTGATAAATATAATATCATCACCCCTTATCTTAGGGAAATCCGATCAGGCTCGGCATCCCGGTGCACAAGACATTTCGACAATGGTAAAACAAGTCCAGCAAGACCTACCGGCGTGCCGACACCCTGATAGTAGCCGCGCGTATCTCGTCTCAGGCCACGTCCGGATGAGCACATCGTACAGCAGCCAAACCCCAAGTTTCCAAGGGGGGGCGCCGCACACGACTCTATTTGGGACCAAAATCATCAACACTGGCCCCCCTGTTATGTAGAAAAGAATCCCGAGGGCGCGACCCCTCATGCAAATTTAATTATTTAATTAAGTTGTTATTATGAGGCAAAATAAAACCAATGTTGGGCCTTGCTGGAGGAGTTTTATTCAAAGACAAACTGTCAAGGGGTCCCCATATACCCAACCGTGTAAGGAACGCAAAATCAAGGAACATAATGCCGGTTTATCGGCGCCTAAGGTGGCATGAGTGGAACAAAACACCGAGCAAAAGGCCAAGCCTTCCACCCATGCCCAATATATAGGTGTGTTAATAATAATAATAGATATTGTGATATTCCAACAACAAGTTCCCACCTGGAACGAACTTCATCTTCACCTGCAACTAACAACGCTATAAGAGGGGCTGAGCAAGCGGGTAACATAGCCAAACAATGGTTTTGCTAGGAAGGTGTCAAAGGTTAGAGGTTTCATGGCAACAAGGAGAGGGGCTGACAATAAGATGGGTAGCGCGACATGTAACGATAGCATCGAGACAACTAAGCATGGCAATGATAGTACAGGTATCCAAGGGTATGATCATCTTGCCTGAGATCCCGCAAGGAAGAAGAACGGGTCCATGAAGAGGACGAAGGAGAAGCCTTGAAGAAGAACCACGAGAAGTCGAACGAATCCTCACGATCGCAACGCAACAAGCACTAACGAGAAGAAGCAAGCAATATGGTAAACACACATCACAAGAACATGACAATATGCTCAAACAAGTATGATGCAACAGAAGTCTACATAGGATGCACTACAAGTCTATACAGGAAGCGAAACATGGCAAGGTAGGAAGCACAGAAAAACAACACAAGTCTGTATGATGCAAAACATGGCAAGGTATGATGCATGACAAGTCTATACAGGAAGCAATACATGGAAAGGTAGGAAGCACAGAAAAATAACACAAGCAACATATGATGCAATACATGGCAAGGTATGATGCAATACAACTCTATATAGGAAGCATTACATGGCAAGGTATGATGCATAATAAAACTACACTATTTAGGCATTTTAAATGAGGCCGGAAATAACAACAACAATTCCGGGAAAATCCCCATATGCATGTTTAGCAATTTTTAAGCAACAACAATTCACACATTTTAATATTGTTAACATGATGCGGATGACATGATCAAGTTTATGCAATTTTTATAAGAAAAGTTGACATGAAGAGATATGAAGTATTTATCGCCGTGGTGGAACGAAAGGGGCCACGGCGGCGAATCCGAAAATGATGCCACGCAACATATCGGTTCCGGTAACTCGTTGAGAGACCGTTGCAAAAGATGAAGGGAGGCATGAGCGAGAATGCAAAGACGATGGGGTGAACCCGGTTGCCCGGTTCCCATGGGTCGGCGGCAAGGCAAACGAGGGCCACAACGGACATGATGCAAACATTCGATACATCTCATACAACACATGCAGTCCACGGGTCATCGTCTCGGGGTTATACCTTCAGAACATGCGTTTCAGGGCGGCTCGAGATCGTAGAGGAAGTAGTGGTACTCGCGGGTCGTGGTACACGTTTTGTAGCCGTTCACGTTTCCGAAGAGGTACTTGTCGTGGCATCAGACGTCTTCGGGGCGACGGTAGTGGTACACGGTTCTTCGGCGATGGTCGTCGTACCCCTTCCGTAGATGCAGTTGAGGGTTCCGAGTGCTCCGGGCGTAGTGGTACTTGGCGCGTTCGTTCATGGTTCTTCATGCGTCGTGGTACTCATGTTGGTGTAGTGGAACTTGACGCATCGCCATGTGTAGTCGTACTTGAGGCATCGGAGAGGAACTTGACGCATCGTGTAGTCGAGCACGGTTCAACAGAGGCATTGGCGAACCGGTCGGATGCAGGAGGCTCAGACTCCTCGAGCCATGGGATGGCCAGTAGCAGGAACTCCGACTGGAGAAGTGAGGCATGGCGCTGGAGATGACGTCACGCGGCCGGACTTGGTGCAGATGACGGCGAGGCGAGGCGGAGGGGGCCAGCAACGAGGACGGGTGGAGCGGGCTTGGGGGCGGCCGTCCAGCTAGCGCTCGCCGGCGTGGGCAGCGGCGTAGGTGACGGCGGAGAGCGATGCGGCCTGGGCACTTCGAGGAGGAGGGGCGCGCTGTGGTGGCGAGGACGGGCGCCCAGCGGCCCTAGGGACGCGGTGGGACGGCGGAGCATCCACCCGCTCACGGGAACATGACGCGGCCGCCCGCGGGGACGCGGCAAGGAGGCGAGGCGCGGAGAGACACGAGGGGCGGCGCTCGGGATCTCGTGGCTGTGGACGAAAGGGAGAGCGAGGGGAGAGATGGGACGAGGGGATCAGGGTGCGGCGGCAGAGGGAACGAGGGAGGAGCGAGGGGTGAGGGAGAGGCTCGGTCTAGGGTTAGGGGGGTAAGTGGGCTGCGGCTGGCTGGGCCTAGGAGGCTGGCCTTAGTGCAAATGGGCCGGACTAGAGGTGGAAAGATGCAGCCCGGCTCAGCTCTCTCTCCCCCCCTCATATTCTTTTAGAAGAAAAGAATAAGGGAGAAGAAAAAGAAAGAGAGGGATAAGGAAAGAATTGGGCATGGGGATTATATGCAAGTGTGTTTGGGTTAATTCCAAACAAATGGAATATTTATTTATAATAGCTCCATAATATTAGGAGGATATGTTATAAAGAGAAGTCACTCTTCCCTCGATTTAAATAGATCGAAGATCCACACAATTTATTTAGTTGAGTTGCAGAATTAAAGTCATGATGGCATGATGACATGATGCAAAAAATAAATAACACACGCACAAATGAAACACACGGGAGAACCCCGGAACATCTGGAATCTTCTGGGATGTCGGTCTTCGGGCGTCACAACTCTCCCACACTAACAGAGGATCTCGACCCGAGATCCTAGAGATGGCACCGGATAAAAACCGAAAAGAAGAGGTATAACAAAGTTGGGGCGCGCGCCCCTGCCCAGGGCACGCCCTAGGCCCTCGTGGCCACACCGTAAGGCGGTTGATGCCCTTCTTTCGCCGCAAGAAAGCTAATTTCTTGATAAAATCATGTCAAAAGATGAGCCGAATCGGAGTTACGGATATCCGGGAATTTAAGAAACGATGAAGGGCCAGAATCTGGGAACACAGAAATAGACAGAAACAGAGAGACATATCCAATCTCGGAGGGGCCCTCGCCCCTCTGCCGCCATGGATGCCATGGACCAGAGGGGAACCCTTCTCCGGAGAAGGTCAAGGGAGAAGAAGAAGGAGGGGGGCTCTCTCCCCCTCGCTTCCGGTGGCACCGGAGTGCCACCGAGGCCATCATCGTGTGACGGCGATCTACACCAACACCTCCGTCATCTTCACCAACATCTCCATCACCTTCCCCCATCTATCAACAGTGGTCCACTCTCCCGCAACCCGCTGTACCCTCTTATTTAACATGGTGCTTTATGCTTCATATTATTATCCAATGATGTGTTGTCATCCTATGATGTCTGAGTAGATTATCGTTGTCCTATCGGTGATTGGTGAATTGCTATGATTGATTTAAATTGCTTGTGGTTATGTCGCTGTCCTTTGGTGCCCATCGTATGAGCGCGCGCGTGGATCACACCATTGGGTTAGTTGTATGTTGATAGGACTACGTATTGGAGGGCAAGAGTGATAGAAGCTTCAACCTAGCGTAGAAATTGATGCATACGGGATTGAAGGGGGACCAATATATCTTAATGCTATGGTTGGGTTTTACCTTAATGAACGTTTGTAGTTGAGGATGCTTGCTAATAGTTCCAATCATAAGTGCATAGAATTCCAAGTAAGGGATGACATGCTAGTAGTGGCCTCTCCCACATAAAACTTGCTATCGGTCTAGTAACGTAGTCAATTGCTTAGGGGCAATTTCGCAACTCCTACCACCACTTTTCCACACTCACTATCACCAACTTTATTGCTTCTTTATCTTAACGGCCCCTAGTTTTATTTACATGCTCTTTATATTCTTGCAAACCTATCCCACAAAAACTACAAAGTACTTCTAGTTTCATACTTGTTCTAGGTAAAGTAAACGTCAAGCGTGCGTAGAGTTGTATCGGTGGTCGATAGAACTTGAGGGAATATTTGTTCTGCCTTTAGCTCTTGTTGGGTTCTACACTCTTACTTATCGAAAGAGGCTACGACTGATCCGCTACACTTGTGGGTTATCGCTAGGCACGATACATGGATAGATCTAGGTGTTGCCATCTTTGGAAGGCAATCCATAAGTGGCTCTCATAATAGATTCATATGGTAATTTAATTTTCTTCCTAGGAAAGTGTTCCATGCCTTTCCTTAACGGAAATTGGAATCTAATATTTCCTTCCTTCATATCAATAATTGCACCAATCGTTCTAAGGAAAGGTCTACCAAGAATAATAGGACATGAAGGATTGTAATCTATATCAAGAACAATGAAATCTACGGGCACATAATTCCTCTTGGCAACAATAAGAACATCATTAATCCTTCCCATAGGTTTCTTAATGGTAGAATCCGCAAGATGCAAATTTAAAGAACAATCATCAAGCTCATAGAACCCTAGCAAATCACACAAACTTTTTGGGATGGTGGAAAACACTTGCACCCAAATCACACAAAGCAAAGCATTCATGATCTTTAATTTTAATTTTAATACTAGGTTCCCACTCATAAAGCTTTCTAGGGATAGAAACTTCTAATTCAAGTTTTTCTTCATAAGATTGCATCAAAGCATCAACTATGTGTTTTGTAAAAGCTTTATTTTGACTATAAGCATGCGGAGAGTTTAGTACGGATTGTAACAAGGAAATACAATCAATCAAAGAGCAATTATCATAATTGAATCCCTTTAAATCCAAAGTAGTGGGTTCATCACTATGCAAAGTTTTAATCTCTTCACTCCCACTTTTAACAGTTTTAGCATCAAGATCTAAAAACTCTGAATCATTGGAACATCTTAAAGTAGACTCATCTCCAATCCTATCTTTATCAAGATTCATACTAGAAAACAAGGATCTAATAGGATACACATCAATAACTATCAGATCTTCATCTTTATTTTCATGATAACTAGAAGAACAGGCTTTTATATAATTCTCTCTTTTAGCACGCATCCTAGCGGTTCTTTCTTTGCATTCATCAATGGGAATTCTCATGGCTTTGGGAGACTCATTGATATCATGCTTAGGTGGAATAGATTTAAGTTTCAAAGAATCAACATCAAGAGTAATTCTATCCACACTTCTAGCCAATTCATCAATCTTAAGCAATTTTTCTTCAAGCGTAGCATTGAAATCCTTTTGCGAATTCATATACTCCTTAACACTAGTTTCAAATTAAGAAGACATCTTTCCATAAGAGTTGTTTTAGGAATTACCATAATTATTAGAGGAATTACTAGGGAAAGGCCTAGGATTAAAGTTTCCTCTATAAGCATTGTTACCAAAGTTATTCCTACCAACAAAATTCACATCCAAAGATTCATTATTATTTTCAATCAAAGTGGACAAAGGCATATCATTAGGATCAGAAGAAGCACTCTTAGCAGCAAATAATTTCATAGGTTCATCCATCTTTCCACTCAAGACACTAATCTCTTCAATAGCATGCACTTTTTTATTAGTAGATCTTTCGGTGTGCCATTAAGAATAATTAACCATAATATTATCTAGCTGTTTGGTAGCTTCTCCTAAGGTAGTTTCCATGAAAGTGCCTCCTGCGGCCGAATCTGAAAGATTTCTAGAAGCAAAATTCAAGCCAGCATAAAAGTTTTGAATAATCATCCATAAGTTCAAACCATGTGTAGGGCAATTACGTATCACTAAGTTCATTCTCTCTCAAGCTTGTGCAACATGCTCATGATCTAGTTGCTTAAAATTCATAATATCGTTTCTAAGAAAGAGCATCTTAGCAGGAGGGAAATACTTAGAGATAAAACATCTTTGCACTTATTCCATGAATCAATACTATTTCTAGGCAAAGAGGAAAATCAAGTTTTAACACGATCTCTAAGTGAAAACAGAAATAACTTCAATTTAATAATATAGTTATCCGTATTCCTCTTCTTTTGCATATCACACAAATCAACAAAGTTGTTTAGATGGGTAGCGACATCTTCACTAGGAAGGCCGGAAAATTGATCTTTCATAACAAGATTCAACAGAGCAGCATTGATCTCACAAGATTCAACATCGGTAATAGGAGCAATCAGAGTGCTAATAAAATCGTTATTGTTGGTATTGGAGAAGTCACACAATTTGGTATTGTTCTGGGCCATAGTGATAAGCAAGCAATCCAACACACAAGCAAACAAGAAGCAAACAATAAACACATGACAGAAGAAGGGCAAATAAAACTGCAAGGGTGAAGTGGGGGAGAGGAAAACGAGAGGCTAATAAATGTAATGCGAAGGATAAGGGTTTCTGATAGGTACTTGGTATATGACTTTTGCGTAAGCCTCCCCGGCAACGGCGGCAGAAATTCTTCTTGCTACTTCTCGAGCTTGCGTTGTATTCCCTCGAAGAGGAAAGGGTGATGCAGCACAGTAGTGTAAGTATTTCTCTCAGTTTTTGAGAACCAAGGTATCAATCCAGTAGGAGACCACGCGCGAGTCCCTCGCACCTGCACAAACGAATAAGAACTTCGCAGCCAACGCGATAAGGGGTTGTCAATCCCTTTACGGTTACTTACGAAAGTGAGATCTGATAGAGATGATAGTTTGATATTTTTCGTATTTTTGGATATAAGAACAGAAAGTAAAAGCGGAAAAGTAAAGTAGATTGTAGAGTGATATGTTGAGAATAGACTCGGGGGCCATAGTTTTCTCTAGTGGCTTCTCTCATGATAGCGGTATTCTACGACAGGTAAACAAATTACTATCGAGCAATTGATAGAACAGTGAATAATTATGAGACTATCTAGGCATGATCATTATATATAGGCATCACGTCCAAGACAAGTAGACCGAAACGATTCTGCATCTACTACTATTACTCCACACATCGATCGTTATCCAGCATGCATCTAGAGTATCAAGTTCATAAGAACGGAGTAACGCCTTAAGCAAGATGATATGATGTAGAGGGATAAACTCAAACATAGTGATATAAACCCCATCTTTTTATCCTCGATGGCAACAATACAATACGTGCCTTGCTGCCCCTACTATCACTGGGAAAGGACACCGCAAGATTGAACCCAAAGCCAAGCACTTCTCCCATCGCAAGAACTATAGATCTAGTAGGCCAAACCAAACCAATAATTTGAAGAGACTTGCAAGGATATTATAATCATACATAAAGAGTTCAGAAAAGAACCAAATATTTCTCATAAATAATCTTGATCATAAACCCACAATTCATCGGATCTCGACAAACACACCGCAAAAAGAGATTACTGTTGACGCTCAAAAGTGGCACAATCGTAAGAGTGCTTTAATCTATGTCAAGATTACTTCAAACTTATGATTGGAAGTCACCATGAGATGGCTTTCTTTGAGAATATCAAGATGGATATGAAAGTGGTCTAAAACGGAGTCCGGATGCAAAAGTTATGACAAGTTCAGAGATGCTCACGGTGACACCAGATTAAAGAATGGCCTGAGACCCAATTAATATGACTTTATATGGAAAAAAGTTTCAACATGAAAGTTGTGCGTCTTGTCGAAACGGTCGATTTTGATATAAAAATTGTCCCAATCCGAGTTCGTATGCAAAAGTTACAGCCATCCGAACACATCCCAGTCACAGAGCCATAAGTGGCGCGCCCCACCAGCCACGTGTCTGATGGGTAGCGCGAATAACAGCGTGTATTGCGCGACCGTTTTGGCCTAGAAGATGGCTTCAAATCGAAAAACGTTCAACATGAAAGTTGTTCGTCTCGTCCAAACGGTCAATATTGCTTTTGGGATCTTTTCCATCCGAGGTCGTTTACCCCCTCAAAAATTACCCGCAAGGTACAGCCAGTTTAAACCGAACAGTTTTGGAAAGTTCGGACAAAACCAATCCGAATTTGGCTAGGGTTTTGGACGTGAATCCAAGCCTTTTCCTTGCACGGGAAGTCCAGCCACCTCTTATATACCTAAGGGGCGACGGTCTATTGAACAACACACAATCGACATATCAATCTACCACTTTTACCTTTACTTTTATCCTCTCCCTTGTTCTTCTTCTTCCTCGTTCTTCGTTTGTTCTTCTTGTTGCAGGGCGACGAACCTCGAGGCCCTAGGGGCGATCAGGTCGACCTAGGGCAGCCCATAGCCGCCGCGCGCCCTGATGGGGTCCCTCCCGGGCGTGTGGGGTTTCGGGTCTTACAAAAGTGCCCGTCAGATTGTCTTGCGTACCGCGCTTCCGACGGGTCTCCTTCGACGTGAGCTGCGGTGCATCACCCCCGGCGTCGAGGGTACACGGTGACGTGTTTGTGTGCGAACACACTTTTTGATGACTCCGCTGGGGACGAAGCTTTGAACGGTCTCCATCCCGTTCTTGCTACGAAGAGATCGTCATCTAGGGTTTGCAATCTACAAAGGTAATATGAATACCCAATTCACATATGTAGATGCATATAATGCATATGTTGTTGCTAGATCATCTAATGAGCATAATATATCGGCTAGCCCTAGCTTTATCAATCATGCATCTAATTATGTGCAAGGGCCGATGCAACAAAATCTCCATGATTCTACTTCATATAATTGTAGCAACATGCAACATATGTATCCCAACTCCCATGCATCGGCAACCCCACAAATCCATATGCCGATGAAAAACATGATGAGTTCGGTTCATCAAGTTGAAACACCCCATGTAGGATCTTTCAATGGCATGAAACATAGTGTTTCATCTTTTTATTCATCGGCAACTAATTTGCAACATGTTAATCCAAACATGCTGGTGGATAGGGGAATTGGCCATGCTACTACTGGTTATTCGACCAATTACCCTCAAACATCATATGCTACACCTCATGCTACTAGTTTTTTGGCACCATACGCAACTGTTGATGTCCATAATCCGGCTCCGCACCTTAATGGTCATGGCCCAATAATTGAAACTTCTGCAGGAGCACAAATGCCTTCACCTACTAACGTGGCATATCATGTCCCCCCTACACAATTACAGATTTTCGGCAACATCTCATTGCCGAAAGAGTCTAAAAGCATTGGGGGGCAACCATATCCAGACTGGGTAATTGAGAACAAGCTTACATTCTCTTGGGATTTGTGCAACTCTATTCGCCAGGAACTAATAGAAGGCGGGAAGCCTCATGATTTTGCTGTTGTAAAAGCTAGAGTTGTGCAAATGATGCAGTTGCCCAGTGCTGTACCATCCAGTGTACCACCTAAACAATCGCAAAGTTTCGGCACCTCATTGCCGAAAGAGTCTCAAAGTATTGGGGGGCAATCTCATGACGAGTGGATAGAAATTGAGATGAAAAAGTTTAAAGATCGCCAAGCTGAGATGTGGGCTAAAATTAGACGAGAGCCAGAAGCGTTGCAAATTCAAAAAGATAAAGTTGTTGATTCAGGTAACAAAGAAAATTCGGTTATTAGAAAAGCCGAATCAAGTAGTATATATTCCGAGTCCATCAAATTCAAAGAGGCAAGCATTATTGAAAAAGGGCATGGAAAGCATAGCAAAATAGTCATACTTGATTTTTCCAAAGTCAATGGAACCTACTTCCTGCCCTATGAGTTCCGTGCCATAGAAATTGACAAGGCTCAAGGACAAGAATAAGTAGCCGAACAAAGTTCGGCTGACATGGATCTTCAAAGCAATGATGCACGGAATCAAGAAAAAGATGATGAAAAGGTGTTGGGGAGCCATCCAAAGACGGAGCAAGATGTTCTTCAAGTGACACCACCATCATGTTCTCCCAACATATTTGAAGAGGTATGCATAGAGAGTAATTTACCTATTTTCAGATTTGGTCGCGACTTCATTATTGATGCATCTATAAGAAATAGTCTCATAAGTAATTTTGAAAGACCAATGAAGAAGGGTAATTTACTTGTTAGCAATAAACTTGTTATGGAACATATCGGTCAACCCATTACGCCATTTATAAAAACTGATATTGACTTATTGTTACAGCCAAAGCTTTCCCCGTTGCTTTATGTAAAGTTCGTATCTAGTTGGCTAGCTTTGCTTATTTCGTACTTGGCTTGCACTTGGTCTCAACTGAGACATGTATGTTCTAAATATCTTCGTTTCAGAAATTTAAAGCCAAGGTTAAATTCTATTGAGAAAACTGATGCTAATATAATATCTTATCCAAAGACATCGGAGATAGAGTGGAAAACACAATGCATAGCTGAATGGGGAGATTACAAATCTGAACCATTCGTTTGCTTATCTCCAAAGCCGTTCAAACAGCAAGATCGGCTAGAAAACAAGAAGTATACCTTCAATCCAAGCATGTGTGATCAAATATTTGATTTGTTACTGAAAAATAATTACATTACAATTCTTGATCACCATGTTAAGCCATCAATCCAAGGACGAATGTATTGTAAGTTGCATGATTCATCCAAGCATAATTTTGAGGATTGCAACATGTTTCGTCAAATAGTTAAATCGACAATTGAAAAAGGACGATTGAATTTTGTTGAAACAGCAAGAGATGACCAGTCTATTCCGATTGGTCCCGATGGCAAAATGTTTTTGCATCGGCTGCTTCAAGCCGATCCATTTAAAGGGAATGTAAAAGCTGCAGGTGATGGGATCGAGCTTTCAAGTAAAGAAGTTGTTCAAGAGCATAACGAGCATAATCTTGAGGGCGGGAGTTTCATCGAAGCTACAATGGAGACGCCAAGGACTGGGGGGCAGCAAGCAAATCCAATGATCGATGAAAGCAAACCAAAAGTAAACAAAGGCCGGAATAAGCGCAAGTGTAAGAGATCAAAAATCACCTTCGCTGAACTATTGGATAAATATCAAAAGAAGAGTGAAGAGAAGAATGCTTATCGGCCAAATCATGCAAAGAAACCAAGATCACCCCCAAGGCGCAAGTATGAGGATCGGCATTGGCAAAGTGACAATTTTTATGCAACATATTCATATCCTTATTTTGGGCCGCCAATGCCAATGCCGTGGATGCCTCCCTATGCTCATGTAGATTCATATTCATCACGGGACAGGTATGATACAAGGGCACATTATCCATCTTATTTTAAGCCATCTCACCAATATTATGCAGCTCTGAGAAGATCAACATTTGAACAATCACATGTTAAAGACCGTTTCAATCATAAGGAATCGGTCTAGAGCCCAAGGAAGAAGAAAGAGGTGGTCAACCAAGTTTACCGTGTTAAAAGAGATGGCCGTAAGAGTGCAACTTCAGATTTGATCTCAAATGGAAAAGAGCCAATTAAAGTGTTGACATTGGCTACTAAAGGCAATAAGACGAAACAACCAATTATTGATAGTCAAAGTGCCAAATCCGAAGAAGAGAAGTTGAGAGTGCACAATGTAAAACAAGAATTGCCATTACTTCAGACAAAATCGCAGCCGGGGTGTCCACTCGGCTTATCATATTGGCAAAAGAAGAAATTACAAAAACTTAGTGCACAAGAACTTGAAGAAAGGAACATGGCATGGGTTCCCAAAAAAAGTGCTCAAAATAAGAATTATGTGCCAAAAGAAGAGTTTTTCTTGAGATATGTCTAGATGCAAAATTTACCTTGGGTTGATTTAAAATTGTTCTTAGATTTAGACACGACAATTCAAAAGAGTTGGCACAACAAGCATCCGGCTACTACGTTAATCATGGTGTATTGCATTTCTCTCAATAGCCGATGCTTCGTCTCGTCAACATAGGTAAGGCCGAACCGAAGTTCACAGCTTCGGCCACTAATGAATTTTGATGCAGCTGATAGTAAGGATTGGAGAGAGTTTATTGTTGATTATCTACAAAATCCTAGCAAAAGGGGGATCAATATGATTCGGAGTATGACCTTGAGATACATATCTATGGAACTTTATCATCTGATTGTTAATGAAGTTGAGAAGGTTTCGCCCAAGTTTGCATCAAGGGTTCAAGAACAATAATGGCCGATATATAATTATCGTCCTAATGATATAAATGGCTGATGGGGTGTTGACATCGTCCTTAGAACCAACATGGTACAAATTATTTTTCGGCACGCTTGCTTTGCTAAAAATTAGGGGGGCATGTGTTGACGCTCAAAAGTGGCACAATCGTAAGAGTGCTTTAATCTATGTCAAGATTACTTCAAACTTATGATTGGAAGTCACCATGAGATAGCTTTCTTTGAGAAGATCAAGATGGATATGAAAGTGGTCTAAACGGAGTCCAGATGCAAAAGTTATGACAAGTTCAGAGATGCTCACGGTGACACCATTTTAAAGAATGGCTTGAGACACAATTAAGATGACTTTAAATGGAAAAAATTTCAACATGAAACTTATACGTCTCGTAGAAACGGTCGATTTTCATATAAAAATCGTCCCAATCCGAGTTCGTATGCAAAAGTTACAGCCATCCGAATACACCCCTATCACAAAGCCATGAGTGGCGCGCCCCACCACCTACGTGTCTGATGGGTAGCGCGAATAACAACCTGTATTGCGTGACCGTTTTGGCCTAGAAGATTGCTTCAAATCGAAAAACGTTCAACATGAAAGTTTTTCACTTCGTCGAAACGGTCAAGATTGCTTTTGGGCTCTTTTCCATCTGAGGTCGTTTACCACCTCAAAAATTACCCGCAATGTTCAGCTAGTTTAAACCGAACAGTTTTGGAAAGTTCGGACAAAACCATTCCGAATTTGGCTAGGGTTTTGGACGTGAATCCAAGCCTTTTCCTTGCACGGGAAGTCCAGCCGCCTCTTATATACCTAAGGGGTGACGACCGATTGCACAACACACAATCGACATATCAATCTACCACTTTTACCTTTACTTTTATCCTCTCCCTTGTTCTTCTTCTTCCTCGTTCTTCGTTCGTTCTTCTTGTTGCAGGGCGGCGAACCTCGAGGCCCTAGCGGTGATCAGGTCGACCTAGGGCAGCCCATAGCCGCCGCGCGCCCTGACGGGGTCCCTCTCGGGCATGTGGGGTTCCGGGTCTACAAAAGCGCCCGTCGGATTGTCTTGCGTACCGCGCTTCCGGCGGGTCTCCTTCGACGTGAGCTACGGTGCATCACCCCCGGTTTCGAGGGTACACAGTGACGTGTTCGTGTGCGAACAATTACATCGAATATATCTCCTCGAAGACCGATGAGAACTTGGTATTGAGATCCAAAGAGAGAGAAGAAGCCATCTAGATACTAGCTATGGACACGAAGGTCTATGGTAAACTACTCACAACTCATGGTGAGGCGATGATGATGATGTAGAAGCACTCCAAGGAAGATCCCCCCTCCGGGGTACGTAGATATATATAGGAAGAAGAAGGGCACCGGGCACCAGACGTGGGGCCCACGAGGTAAGGGGGCACGCCCTACAGGGCGGGGGGGGGGGGGGGGGGG